>PVIR01000355.1:0-190210 GCA_004026965.1 Petromus typicus
ACCTCTTCCATGTTCATAACCCATCTCCAATGCAAGAAAAATCCATCCTAAACACACTGTGGTCAAACTGCAAAATGGCAAATATAAAAGTCAACCACAAAAGCAGGCAGAAAGAAAAGACATCATTTTAACAGCCCTGCAGTTAGAAGGACAGCTATCTTCTCCATCCCAACTATGAAAGCCAGAGGACAATGGAATGCCATTCTTAAGAGGCTAAATGGAAATAACTTTCATCTTGCAAACAGCAAATGTAACTTTCAAGAATATAAGTAAAACAAAGAAATCATTGGAAAAACAAACCCCAAAGGAGTTTATTCCCCAATGTTAGTTCTAATGTATACCAGAAGAAAAATGACTTCAGAAAGAAGAAGTTAGTAAAAAGGATGGATGGAAAGAAAATAATAAACCCATGGATAAAAATCTATGCTGAGGTAAACCAGATAGTGCAAAAACATCTCATTTGAAGAGCTCAAAGATTAATATAATAAGGTGATACATGATAATGGCACACAAGTTGGGCAGGCAGTGGTTGGACTGAAAGTGTTCTAAGGCCAAGAAGTTATTCCAGAGAAAGTTAAAATTTGACTGATCTCAGAATAAATTAGTTAAGCATGCATATTAAATTTTCTAAGCCTTAAAATACAAATATAGCTATTAAATTTCAAAGCAGGAGGAGGAGAAAAGAAATTGGGACAAGGATAGGAGACTTAAGTAATATTAAATGAATGAAATGAAGATGATCTTCCAATAATCACACTGAATTGTGATTAAAAGCAAATATTCATTAACAAATAACTAGACTGTTATGAAAGGACAGATTTTATTTGGATTTTTAAATCAAATATTTTAATGTTTTATTTATTATTCATGTATTATGAGAAAACACAAATAAATCAATACTTTCTGTTCTGCGTAGCTTTTAAGATTTTTTTTCCAAGAAGTTCCAATAGCCCAAAGTAGGTAGCACATATCCATTAGACAAATCACTCATTGGGAAACACAAAGGACAAAGTGAACAACCAACTATTATAATTCACTGTATGAACCTTATACAGCCCAATCACGTACATGCTGAAGAGAAACTAGTCCACCAAGTGCTGCTTTAATAGGGGAATATGCAGGGGGAGAGAGGGTTGGTAATTGTAAGAAAAGGTTTTATGCAATAGTCTCTACAAAACCAACTCTCAAGTACTTCCCATGCACTGAAATAGTCAGGGACTCTGATTAGGGCTTATTTCAGTGAAACCCAGTGAAGAAATGAGCACAGCTTTCTCTCTGTTAATGGAATGAGCAGGTTGTGGTTAGAGACTCGATTTCCAAGAAAAACACATTTATCTTAATTTCAGCAAGTCAAGGGAACCAAGCAGTCTAGGAGGGTTTGGGACCTGGAGTCCTCCAGCCCCTGCTACCTGGACAGGCAGGAGTTTCCTTTTTCTCTGAGCAAGCTCCCTCCTGGGCATCCCAGGGCAGTTTTTTTTTTTTAGTGGCTCCGGGGCTGCTCTGTTTGGAAGACACAAAAAGAACATGGGAAGGTTCCTAGGTTGAAGCAGGTTCCTGTTAGCAGAACAAAAGGATGCGGCTTGGACGATGATAAGAAGAGTTTGAAGTGTGAGAGGCCCCTGGAGGCCAGAGGATGGATAAGAAAGTGAAGAGGGCAGCAGAGGTGGATTGTAACAGGCGATGGCCTCCAGATTCACACCAGCTCTGTGTCCCATATCAGCTTGCGTCCCACCCCATCCAAGCTTGATGCTCTCTGGCTTTGGAAAAGTACAGCACATCTGGAAGGCCTGGACCACAGCTGTCCCATCTCGATAGCTTTACTCAGGCCCTCAATTTCGGTCACTACTAACAGTCACTGAACTCCGACTGCTCCACTCACCCCACATCCACCCTGAATTTATAAGTCACATGACCTCCGGGGTATCTGACAGGGCTTGGATTTTGCCTTGACTATTTTTTTTTCCATAGCACAAAACTTTCTACAAATCATCTTTAGAACTTCCCAGGCCTGGGCTACAAATAATACCAGAGGAGCCAAGAGCCAGCTGCTGTTGGAAATCCAGCAAAGGCCAGCCAGCTGGTCACCACACTTGGGTTTCAAAGGTCAGAACACAACCCTTCTCCCGCGGACTCCCATTGCTCAGGCAAGTCCTGGCCACCTGGTCAATCACCCTGAGCTAGAAAGGGTTGATGTAGGAGGGCTTCCGGTGGCCAGAGAATGGGATAGGAAAGATAGGGAGAGGAGCAGCAGAGCTGGGGAGGGGCATGCCTGCACTCTGTGCAGGGGGTGGCAAGCCAGCTTGCATCACCCCCACCTCCAGACACACAACCTGCAGAAAACTCCTAGCAACCCTTTTTTACAAAGGCAGAAACAACAAAGACCTTCACCAGAACTGGACAGAAAGTGCTTCATCCACTCTACAATCATGGAGCTCAGGGGACTAGGCAAAAATCAACAAGGGTCCTGTCCTTAGAGGAAATGATATCTGCTCAGGTAGGAAGTGACAGAACACCCACAGCCAGGTAGGCTCTCAGAGATGTCCTCTTCCTTTCCCTTCCTTTCGGATGAATGGGGCTCAGTGAAAGCCACAAGAACAAACAATGGCAGTGACATGAGTCCAGATATCCAGCCCGGCAGCCACCCGCTGTCCCCGGTGAAGTCCTCCCCCAAACTCCCAGGTCCCATTCCCCAGCAGAACACTTACACCTGGCTGACTAGAGAAGAACCAGAATGGCAGAGAGGATTTAAGTTTTGTGTTAAAAGGATGTCACCCCGGAAGGAAATACTTAAGGAACTGGCTGGCTCATGAATCACTTCCTTCCAGGGCTTTCCTTTTTCATGGGCTCCTCTGAACTGTGCCCTCAAGACAGATTCTCTCCGCCAGGAGTTAGACCACTACCGATAACAACCTCTGTCTGATCTGTTGTTGTTTGTGGAGGTGGGGGTGAAATGTAAGGTCTCACACATACTGGGCACACTCCAAAGGACATGGGAAGGCCTCCAAACCTTCTCTTGCCTTCCTATCTCTTGTCCACCCCGATCCTCATGCTAGCTAGAATTCCTCTTCCTCAAGGGAGACCACAGAAATCCGAACCCTTTTTCCTCAAGGTCAGCCATAAAATCTAGAATTATTACTCTAACCTTACCTGCTCAAGGCTCCAGTTTAGCTGTTTTGAGTTGGCCCTAAGAAAATTCTCTGCCCTAGACTGTTTGAGGTGGTAGGTCATACAGCCCTCGCTCCAGACAGCCTTAGCCCTACCCCTGAGGAAGAAATGCTACAGCCGGAGACCAGGGAGAACCTGCGCTCGAAGCCATGTGAGCTCCTTTCTCAGCTATTGCTCTTAAATCAGACCTCCTTTGTCCAACCACATTCTCACACGGTTCTGCTTCTGAGAACCTAAGCATCTAATACACATGTTAATTCCCCTTTGTCTGTGGATCTTCATCTCAAGGGCTTCATTTCAAGGGCTTCCTACGTAAAACTATAATTAAGGGGCTGGGGATATTGCTCAGTGGTGTCACACCTGCCTGACAACCTCAAGATCCTAAGTTCAATCCCCGGTACCCTCAAAAAGAAAACTATAATTAAATAAATTCATTAGACTTTTCCCATGTTGCTTTGTCTTTTCATTTTGTTTTATTTTTGTTGTTGTTGTTTTTTGTTTGTTTGTTTATTTTTGAGACATCTTGCCACACTGCCCAAGCTACCCTTGACCTTTTGGACTCTAAGGACCCCAGGAAAATTGCCAAGAGGAAACCAGACCAAATAACCACCCTAGGGCACCGACCTTGCCTTTTGCTGTGTGGTTTCTGCTGTTCTTTTGGTACTGATGATTAAACCCAGGAGCTTCAACACTGAGCTACACCTCCAGCCCCATCTTTTTTAAATTTCTTTTTTTTTTTTTTGTCCACAACTCTTATGATGGAAAGACAAGGACCTTTCTGTACATTTAAGCCTATCTCACAGAATCAGCTCCCAGAACTTCCTCATGCTTCAGTCTTTCTCCTCTTTGATCTGCTCCTCTCCCTCCCATGCCCCAGTGGACAATTTTCTAGGCTTCTGTCTGCTCTGATCTCTTTTCCAGCAGAGCTGAGGTATAGGCACCATCCCCTCTAGACTTTTCTCTTTGAAATCCTCCTACGTTTATATCTCACTTACTTTTCTTGTTGCTGGAACACAATACCCTGACACCCAATGTTTAAAATGGAAAGGTTTCTTTCAGCTCACAGTTAGTAGAGGTTCTGCTCCATAGTCAACTGGCTCTAAGGCAGGGCCACATAGCACAGGGAAATCACAGAAGAGAAATGGCTCATGATGTGGTGGGTAGAAAGCATCAGCAACAAACCACAAACAGTAAGTTCCTCTTCCCCTTTTGATTCCATCCAGGCTACAAGCCTTCCCATTATCCTTACCCAGACCTACGCTAATTTTGGTCAGTATACACACCATTAATCCCAGTATCACTTGCCTGAGATCCAACCACCTCTGAAAAGCCTACCTCTGATCACATAAGACTTTGGGGAGATCTAAATAGAAACCATAGGACTCTGCCTCCAGCCCCCCCAAAGACTTATGCACATCCCTTTATGCAAAAGGAATTTAGTCCATCTCTAAAAGCATTCAATATTTCTGAAAAGTGAGGTTTGAAGTCTCCTCTAAGATTTAAGGCAAACTCCTTGCTGAGGGACCCTCTACAAACGAAGAGTTAAACACTCCCAATATATACAAGATAGTTATTACCATTCCAAATAGGGAGATAGAAGAGAATGTAGCCAAAACAAGTCCAAGGTCCACCAGAGCAATCTTTAGTTCCAAGTCATGCACCTGGGGCAGTCTGTGGAAAGATGTAAACGGCGAAGGGCTTAGGTGGCTCCACCCCCATGGTACTGCGGTGATTGTAGCTCCCCTGGCCTTTCTCTTGAGGCCACTCCTTGCAGTTTGCTCAGACAATCCACATTCCTAACTAGATCAGCTTTCTGGGGTCTCCATTGTAAATCTGGCTTCACACTCACAGCTTCATACACTGCCCCGTCAAGGGCACACTGCCTGGCCTCCCAGACCTTCTCCTGATATCTGAGTGGAAGCCTTCCTAACCCTACAATTCTTGCATTCTGCATGTACTTAAATTCAGCACTATGTGGGTGACGGCAGGGTTTACTGCCAGATGAAGCAACAGCCAGGCTTCCTTCTCCCTTGGCTGTCCAGGGTGCAGGGCCTGGATTATTGACCACTATGAACCAAATCCTGAGGAACAACTCCATTAGGACACTGCTGTTCTGGAACCTGGTGCTCTGGGGCTCTCTTTTCAAAGCAGTTTTCCACCTTTTCCTTTTTTTTTTTTTTTAAGACAGGGCCTCACTTTGTAGTTCAGGCTGGCCCTGAGCTCAGCCTCAAATTCATATCACAGCAATCCTCCTGCCTCTGCCTCTGCCTCCCTGCTTTAATAAAATCATGCTGAGATTACAGGCGTGAGCCACCACACCCGGCACTGTGGTATGTGGTACTGATTGCTGCTGAGCCTGAGTCTCCACGTCCAGTATTGTATGTGGTTATGGGGACTGAACCCCAGCCTTTGCGCTTGAAGACAGGTGCCGGAACCACTGAGCTAAATCCTCAGCCCTCACCTTTTCCATTTTGAGGCTGCAAAGGAAGAAGTCCTGCTGGTTCTGCAGATGCCATTAGGCCTTCTCTTCTACCATCCTGTTCTTTTCAGCAGCCATACTCTCTCTCCTCTGCTCCATCACTGCAGCCCACAAGTTTGCCAAAGCTCTGTGTTGGTCAAACTCAAAACGTTTTAAGTCATTCAGATAGGCTCTTTGCTCTTAATTTTCAACATATATCTAGCTAAAATCCCCTAAAAGTTCACACACTACCACCTCAACATTAGAATGCTTTGAAATTTATTCTGTCTGATTATTTATTCCATTACCCTTTATCCCAGTCTCAGGTAAAATTTCTGGACAAGAGCAAAATGCAGACAAATATTCAGCCAAAATATAATAAACATGCTCTAGAGTCCAATAGCCTGTCCAGTGACTGTTCCTACCTGAAAACTCCTCATCCTGGTCTTTGCAGATGCGTTTCTATCAGTATTCCTGGCTTCTGAGCTCTGACCAGACTCTTCCATCAAGTTTTACTTACACTGTTTCAGGACTACTTCTTTCCCCAACATCTGCAAACCTTTCCAAATTCTTCCCATAAGCCAATTCTAAAGGCCCCCAAACCACGTGGCCAGGTAGTATTATAACAATCACCTCACTTCTCTTATACAAAATACCCTGACACCCAAAGTTATAGGAGAAAAGGTTTATTTTTAGCCCGCAACTAGTGAAGGTTTCAGTCCATAGTCAACAGTCTTTGAGACAGAGCAGCAGAGAAGGACATCACAGAGGAGAAACACTCCCTGGTGTGGCAGGAAGAAGGTCACAATAGCAAACTGCAAGCAACAAGCCTCCCTTTTCCCCCTTTATTCCATCCAGGCTACAAAGCTTTTGGGTAGCACTACTTGCACCTAGGTTAGGCCTTCCTATTATCCACAACCAAAACTGTATTAATTCCAATCACTACACTAATTTAATACCATAGGACATTAATCCCAAGATCACACGCTCTAAATTTCAAGCAGCTCTGAAAAGCCCCATCTCTGACCACATGAGGCTTTGTGGAGGCATCTTAGCTATAAACTATAACAATTTCCTCTTTCTGAAGACTTCTTCCCATCTCTGATGGAAGGCAAGTCCCAAAACATCCCAAATCACTCCACCTCAATTGCATCACGTGCACCCTCCTTCTGGGTACCTTCATGGGCGTCATCACCATCACTGTTCTCTGTGCAAGCGTCTGGACTGCCCTTGATTTTCTCCCTTGCTTGCTAGCTTTCTTGTCTACCAGCCCTGTTCTGAAATTTGTCAGGACACACAGAAGTCAAAGTCAAAAGACACACTGCGACCGTTGGCACTGAAACAATGGGCCCATCAGTTGGCTGGTCTGTATCATCTATTCTTTACAAGGCAGGTAAAATCCTCATTCCAGAGGAGGGAAGTTCAAGGTGGAAGTTGAGGGTAATAACAGCCCGGGATTGCATTTCATATTCTTCTCTTCTTCCACTATCCTAAAAGGTGAAGTGACAGCAAGAGATGGCCCAGAGAAGCCAAAGAGGTTCTTCAATATCAGAGAAATTAAAAACATGTACACACTTTCTGCAGGGGAGAGAAGGAGCAGGCCCTAGGCATATCAAGAAGACCTGAATTATTGTGGAGTTCCCAAAAGTCCCCTTTGGATAGTACACTCAAAAAGCAGACACACCTGTACTGAGGAACCTCATGAAGATACCCAGTAGAGCTCTGGGTCACACAGGTCACACACCTTTTTCACACGAAAACTAAGCAGGGTCTGCGATACAACCTTACTTGAAAGCATAATTCTTAGTGTGATACATCTTTATTGAAAGAAAAAGTATCCCAAACAGATGTGACTTGCCCAGACCAGTTTTGGAAATGGGCTATCAAAGCTCAGGTAGGGGTTTAACTACCCAAAACTCCAGTCCATCAGGATCTAGCACATAGGAAAAGGATCAGTGTGAAACTTCTTTGTGTCATCTGGGCCATCGGCAACCAGTAAAATCACAGCAAACACTGAAATAAGTACAAGAAAGTCTTAAGCCAACTCTGCTTTTCCAGAAGATAAGTTAGTTACTTCCCCCCTTCAATGCAGTGAGACTGGAGAGAGAAGCATCAGGAGCCAGATGGGCTCTGAGGCCTGTTTATCACATCCAGAGGGGAGGGGGAGTTCAGCAAGCGACGAACAGCTCACAAGGACCTCCACGTAGTGGACTTTGTTGTGCACAATAAGCCCCCAGAACCCTCTTTGATCAAAACAGCAACTCAGTTTTTCTTGGTCTACTTCTCCAACAGGAAAACAGCATTCACTACCTGAGCCATTAGGACCAACTCTGGAGAAAGAAGCACAAGACAAAAACTAAAGAGAAAGATCACCTCCCTCTCCAAAAATAAAATCACAATCTTTCTTAAGCTCTAGAGTAATAAACCTCAGCAGGGGCCATTATTAATCTGTATAATTGGCTAGTGGCTACTCTGCCTCTTCAACCCATTCACCTAAAATTAGGAGAAAAACAGCTCACCCACAGGCGTTCAATACCTGACACAAGGAAGCAAGTGATTTTCTTCTGTTATTGGTTTCCAAGAAAAGGCAAAGTTGCCTGTGGATTGATGTATGCATGGGCACTATGGTGCATGGCCAGAGGCAGTGGCTGGTCTGCGTGCGTGACCACAGGTGAGGGTGATACAGGGAGGCAAGCCGAACTCCAGACCTGCTAGCCACCAAAAGAGAGTTCATGCTCTCTAACATGGAAGAATGAACTCTAGGAACAACGGAGGTTAAGAGTAGGAAGTTTATTGAGAAAGAAAGCTTCTGCTTATGAAGGACGGAAGGGGGGCCTGAAAGTGGGTGGAAACCCCCCCCACACACACACACACACACACACCTCACTTCCCAGGGGTCTTTTATGGAACAAAACCATGAGGTGAGGTGGATTCAAAGTGGGACAAGACCATAGTCAACCAGTAACATTGCAAGTACAGCCCCTTTAAGTAATACTGGTCCAATGAGAAATTACAAGAGGGACAAAACCATGATCAACCAATAAGATTACAAATAGAGTCAATTAGGTAATATTGACAAAATGGGGGTCCAATAGGAAAGCAAACCACTTAACAAGCATAGAAAGATTTTCAGTCTAGGATCTTTTCTGGGAGGAGTGGGTTAAAACCTTGGTCTCCACCCCCAGAGATAGAAGCCTCCTTAGAATATCAGTCACTACTGATTATCCTACCTGGGTGGGGTAGTTTTGCTGGTAACGCTGATCTTGAGTGAAGGTCTCCTTGACTGTCATCCATGTTGCCCTACCCCAGCCCAGCCAACATTGCTGCCTTTGCTCACTAGAAGACAGCTCTTTGGAGTCTTGTCCCAAGTGCGTTTGGATGCAGAGGTGGACCCCCTTCATGTAGCTGCTGGGATAGGGCACCCGCTGCTGCTTGGAGCCTGGCACGGAACTGGCACCCAGCCCCGATCCTAAGACCTGGGGGCTGTGGGTAGTCCAGGCTGGGAGCGCGGGGGAGCGGGGGGAGGGACGTAATCCGAGCTGCGGTACTAAACTCTCCCCTACTTCCAGACAAGGAAGATGAACCAGACCCCAGGTTCCAGTGCTGGGAGTTCCCAGGAGCGGCGGGAACAACTGTGACCCGGCCGATGCCCTGGGCTGGGCCGCTGGAGAGATTCAAATCTTGCACTTTCCAGACGCAAACGCTTCAGAGCAAAACACCAAAGAACTTCAGGAGCCCCGGACAGGACACAGGCCGGGACAGGTGCGCGGCTCACGTAGCCCCGGCGCCCACTCCGGGAAGTTGGCCCAGGCCGCCCGCGCTGTTGACGTCGCGGTCTGCAGGGCTGTTGACCGAGCTCTCCTTGGGTCCAGCCATGGAAACCCAAAACCCTGCGAGAGGCAGCGGGACGGGTAGCACCGCGCCCCTCACCTGCGCGCCCCTCACCTGCGCGCCCCTCACTCGCGCACCCCTCACCTGTGGCCCCGCGAGTGGCCTTGGTCTCCATGCTCCCGGGCTGGCTGAGCTGTGTCCCGCCCCCGGGGCTCCCATCGCTCTTCCTCGGGGCTCCCCCGGGGCTCCCCCGCCCTTGCCGCCTCTCCCGCCCCCACGTCTGCTTTGGAACCGCAGGCACTCCTCCCGTGGCCACCATCGAGAACCCTTCTCAGCTAAACCCTGGTCCCCGAACGATTTGCAAATACTGTTTTTCCCACCTTTCGGGCATTAGTCACCCTCCCTATTTATTCTCTTTCACTTTGGTTTTGGTTTTGATTTTGTTTAGGGGGTTGTGACCCCCAAAAAACACTCGTTCTTGGGCCTGGGTGTGCCCGGAATGTCACCGTGTTTCATTCACTTCCTGTGCCTCTATTCTCCCCCTTCTATTTCAATTTCTATAGACAAAAATTGTTTCCGTTAACTATTTTCAAAAGTGTGCACGGTTGAACAGTATCACGCAGGACATCCAGTAATTTTCCCTGTCCATTTCAAAGACTTCCCAGTTTGGTTTATTTTTTCCAGAAAACTGTAATGTGCCTGTTTTGTTGATACCTAACCCTTTTACTTGTTACATGTTCAAGCTGGCACTTGCTTGAAATAGCAACATTCAATGCAGGCAGAGTTTTGTTTTGTTTTGGTTTTTTTCCCAGTATACAATACGTGGCTTGTTTCAACGTGTTATTTTTCTGAGGGTGCAGGAATGAATTTCTAAAATGTAATTGGCAGCCTGGCATGGCTGAACTCCTGTATTCTCAGCTACTAAGAAGGCTGAGGCAGGAGGACTTGAGCCCATGAGTTCAAGACCAGCCTGAACAACACAGAGACCCAGGCTCAAAAAATAAGTAACTTAAGTATGACTGTCTGAGAATAGAACAGCTGTGGCCAGCAGCTCTGTGTTCCTGATAGCTAACAGCCCTGATGCATGGGCTCTTTCTTTTCATTAATTCCACTAGAATTTGTTATTGCTAATAAATAAAAGTATTGGCTTAGGTTCCTGCTGATCTCAGATCCAGCCACTTTCAAAGTATCCAGTAATTTTGCAAAGTAAGTTATGAGGGCAGGAGCTGAACTCTGTGATAGAGCACATGCTTATCGTTACCATGCTCAGCATGTGAGAGGTCCTGGGTTCAGTCCCCAGTATGTACATGAAGGGATTAATGAGCATTGACTTTCTAAGCAAACAATCAGGTTGCCTGTATATTTTTATATTTCTGAGCCTCTTTCAAGCCTTCATGGTTACTTAGCCCTCCCTGTTGACACAAAAACTGCAAGCAAAATGCCATGTACTTACATAAGAGACAATCTGGGTTCCACCCAGACCTGGAGCACGCAGAGTTACAGTCTCTCTTCCATCCCAAGAGGATGGTGAGCCCAATATTGCACCCTTCATCTGGCCTCATTTTTTGTTTGCTTGTTTGTTTGTTTTGGAGGTTTTTTTTGTTTTGTTTTGTTTTTGAGACAGGGTCTCACTTTCTATAGTTCAGGCTTGTCCTGAGCTCAGCCTTGAACTCACAGCAATCCTCCTGCCTTTGCTTCCAAAGTGCTGGGATCACAGGCGTGAGCCACCACACCTAGCACTGTGGTATGTGGTTCTGATTGCTGGTGGGTGTGAGTCTCCACACCCAGCATTGTTGTATGTGGTTACTGGGGAATGAACCCAGGCCCTTGCACTTTCAAGGCAGACACTGGAACCACTGAGCTAAATCCCTGGCCCTGGTCTCATTTATTTACATAGGAATTTCTTCAGTGTCAAGAACACAAGTATCTTGCCCAATCCCAAGAGAGTCAGAATATTTGATGTAACAATCCAGTATTCAAACAGCAAGACCAGCACCGGGGATTTAGCTCAGTGGTTCTGGCACCTGCCTCATAAGCTCAAGGTTCCAAGTTTGATCCCCCATAACAAATAGTAGGGCCAGCGAACCACTGGGTATTGAGAAAGCAAATTCCTATTGCTATGGTTGTTGCTTTGGTTAAGGACATGTAGTCTTTGAAAAAAGCCAAAATGAGCAAGCAAAGTTTAGCCAACAGATCAAAGGGAAAGATAGAATAGAAGAAAGGTATAGTCAAATCTTTCTCATATAGAATGTAGGGAAAATGTTATCTTCTAATGTGGCATAGCAGAATGCCAAGACTTTTAAAACACTAATTTTCAAGCAATTAATTCAGAGTATATAGGCAAAGTTACAAAATCCAGTATCTTTAGCAGAGTAAAGCAGTAATATATATGTGTACTCCAAGCTACTAGGAAGCTGAGGCAGGAGGATCATGAGAGCCTAGAGTTGGAGACCATACAAAAAAACATAGCAAGATTTTTGTCTCAAAAGAAAGAAGAAAAAAAACTAACAATCTGTGTTCTATTCCCTAACATACCAGTTCTGTTTTAAAAGTTTTAAATGGCTGCTTCACAATGTTATTAATGTACTAATATTTTTAATTTTAAATAAGTGAGTGCTACAAGCACTTGAAAGATATGCTTTAGGAAGAAGATTAAAACTATAAATGCATCTGAAGTCTGATACCTCCAGGATAAGAATGGAGCTCAGTGTCCTTACGCCCTCTGGTCCTGGAGTCCAAGCATACCAAGCACAAGAAGGCAGTGACAGCACACAGAAGTGAGGGAAAAGGAGACACTGCGATCATATGTCCTTATCAAACAAGACAAAGTTAATAGCTAACTGCGTCAGTTAGTTAATTCCTAGTAAAAATAGTAAATCATATAATTTTGAAAATTCTTATGAAGCTTGCCATATATTCAGAATGCTCTTCTGCATGAATCTAACCAAAAAGGAAAGCGGTGGGGGTTGCATCAAATACTCTCAATTATTTTTATTGCAATTTGACAACAGTCCCTGCTTCTAGGGGGAGGGTCCATTTAGTGGATGCCTGAGCAGAGGGTAACACCAAGCCCTCTGTGAACGCTGTGGGAGCTCGAACCTTTGTGGGAGTTGAATTTCTGAATACGGCGCAGTAAGAGAGTATCAAAATGGCTACGCTATGAAGCGGTCCGATGAGAATAGTCGACTGCTGTGAAGTTGCCAGCACTGAGGTAGGAGGTAGAGCAAGGACAAATAAACAACAGAAAGCCGTGGACAAGAACTGAGACACCAGTATAAGGACAACCTCAGAAAATGATGAGAAAATCAATAGATACACGTCACCCACCTCAGAGCCCCCAGGCACACACCAATTCACAAGTACAAAACCCTGGCCTTCATCCAGCCTCATTTGTATCAGGGTTTGGACCCTCCCCTATCCCGTGGGCTTTAGATGCCATGACACATCCTCTAAAAACCTTATACAATCGAAAGCTCCCCATCTCACTGAGCCATGACCCCTATCAATCTCCAGCTACAGAACCTTCTGCATCCCCAGAAGCTATCAAGGCCCATGGCTCTTGTCCCTAGCATGATCTTGCCTCATACATTTTGGGGCCATTAGTAAGTAAAATAAAGGTTACTTGAATACAATTACTGTGGCACCATGGCAGTCAACCTGATAACCTCAGTGGCTGCTAAGTGACAAAAGGATGGTTATTCAGACTGGATACACTGGACAAGTGGTATCCTGGGAAGGACAGAGCAGGATACCCTGATATTTCATGGAATTACTCAGGATGATGTTCAATTGAAAACATGAATTGTTTATTTCTGGATTTTTCCATTTAATGTTTTTCAACCATGAGTGACTTATAGTAACTCAAATCTAGAAAAGCAAAACTGTGCACTGTATTCTACCTCACTTAATTAGAAATTTTTATATACTATAAGATCACTATGCCAACAGCCATATCATATTCTCTGTAAGAAAAACATTGGACTGGAGGGGAGAATTTTGTAATTAGCTCACAGCCCCAAACCACCCCACTGTCTGGTTTGTATAATCCAAGAGCCACAACTGCTTTCTACAGTTGTCAGTAGTTAAAAAAATAATAGAATATTTTCTGACTTGTCACTCTTACATTTCAGCATCTAAACCAATTATTGGGACACACCCACTTATTTACATATCATGGGGTCTCCTTGCAAACTACAACCACAGAAGGGAATGGAGGGATGCACTGCACCACGTGACAATACAGCCTAAGATCTCTGTGGTCTGACCCTTGCAGAAACTGCTGTTTATCCCCGGGATAGAAAGGGGACTGAAGCTGAAGAGGCAAAGGAAGTGAGAGAGTGACTCTCAAGCTCTGCTTTTGTCCAGTAACATTTTCAGAGAGCCAGAGCTTTGACAAGAAGCAGTTTGGCTATGATTCATATGTTGACAGTAGAAATAAGTAACTGATCTGGAATCAGAGAAGTCTGACATGGAGGAGTGCTTATATTGTCATTATTTTTGAAACAAATGCTTCTCGATGACTGATTTCTGTTCTCTACTTCCCAAAGGAATTTGACGAGTTTGATCAAATTCTACTCCATGTAAGATGCACCGCAGCTGCGAAAGAGCTGCTTGTGGCAGAGACAATAAACCAGCCCTTTTAATCCCTTCCGGTGCTCAGGCAGGAAGTCACCACTTGCCAATAAGAAATTTAAAACAAATCCCAAAGTTTTATGTTTGGTTCAAAACGTGAAAGATTTGAGGTCTTGGGATCCCACAGCCTTGGCGGCCTGCATTGCTGTCCACGGTGAAAACACATGGGATGATTACTCCTTTTTGGCTCAGTGAGAGGGGTGCACCTTGCCCTCTTCATCCCAGAGTCAAATATGATTACAAATATTTTCCTCTTGGGGATCTGACTTGTAAGGAAGACGACTGTGACTTCTGTTACAGAAAGCATCTCTCTCCAGTTGCTTTCTGTGTTCTCAGGCTTACTGTATTTCATCGGCCTAAAGATTGTGTTTGACATGAGCAATTGTGAGAAACCATTTGTTTTTACAATGGAAAAAGAAATAGAAGTGCAGATGGCAGACCTCAAAATCCATAGTTCTCTGAGTTGTTTTCATCTCAGACAGTGAGAACCTAGCTGTGTTTTTGTTTTCAAGTGGGTATGAATACAGCAGTAGACAAGCATGGCGGCTAAGTAAAAATATATAAAGCTTATATTTATTGGGAGTTTTATTCATTAGAAAATTAGAGCAAACTTGAAAGCAGAATTTTAAGTGAATTACGACAAAGTGAAAATTCTAAGACACTTTTGAGTTGAGGTTAAAATAAGAATAGCTCAGGTGTCAAATTAAAATAAAACTAATAGTTGGGCTCAGTAGTGCATACCTGTGGTCCCAAGTGCTCAGAAGGTAGAAGAAGGAGGATTACCTGAGCCCGGACTCAATACCACAGTGAGATACGACCTGAAAGAATTCTTCAATAATAATAATATTAATAATCACAGCTTCCATATCAGACATGCCTGATCTGTCAAAACAAGGTGTGGCTTAGCCTCCCAGGGCGAGCGATGGCAGCCAGGGGACAGATGCCACTTTCCACCTGTTCTCAGGGGTCAGGAAGCCAAGGCCCCACAGAGACCAATTAGAAGAGCCAGGAAAACATCAGATGAAGCCCCGCCCTTGGGAGTGAGCTGGTTAAAGGGGCACACTTCTTTTAAAGTCAGGAGGCCAGTTAAGTAGCTGGAACCACAGGGCTTCACTGTTTCACATGTGCATATGGACATTCAGTCAGTAGCGTGAGCAGCTACTCCAAATGAGATTATCCTAGTCTTGTCCAGAAGGGGAAAGAGGACTATGGATTTTGTTCCTCTTATTACACAACCTTTTTATTTATTTATTTTGTTTTTTTTGAGACAGGGTTAGGGTTAGGGTTAGGGTTAACCCTTTAAGGGTTAGGCTGGCCCGGAACTCAGCCTCCAACTCACAGTAATCTTCCTGCCTCTGCCTCCCAAGTGCTGGGATTACAGGTGTGAGCGACCACGCCCGCCTGGCATTGCCATATATGGTGCTGATTGCTGGTGGGTGTGAGTCACCACACCCAGCATTGTTGTATGTGGTTACCAGGGATCAAACTAGGGGCCTCATGCTTGCAAGGCAGGCACCGGAACCACTGAGCTAAATTCCTGGCCCAACACAACTTTTGAAAAAAATACTACTTTTGGTAAAAAGAAAAAAAAACACTAAGTGTTTTCTGAAAGGTGAGGATGTTGCATAACGTGGCTGAATGTTAGCCTGCTTGCTTACTTCAGCATGATTCACAAGAGGATCCCTGCCAGGCCAGCGGAGGTTCAGGGATGTGGCCAACAGAGCCAAGACCACACACTTTGTGGGGCGTTCACAGCCTGGGAAGCTAACTGGTAAGTCCCGGCTCCTTCAGGCTGGCAGAGCTGAGGACAGTGTCCAGGACACGGGACATTGCACAGGACAGGATGCTGTGGCTCAGGATGTGAACTTGCCTGCCGCCCACAGCTCCCAGGCAATGAAATCTTTCAGCAGCACTGAGAGTGGGCTCCAGAGGGGCTCCTTTCTCTATTTTCTTCTTCTCTCCTTCTCTCCTTCATTTCTCTCTCTCATTTTTTTCCCTTCTATTTTGCCTAACCATATGTTGCAGAGCATCCAAATTTCACCAAACCTTAGTGGCCAAACACAGTAGGAATCTCAAGTAGGGAAGAGGGAGGAAGTCAAGCAATTTTCTGGGTGACCCAGTGTCCCAGTTTGCCTGTTGGATTTGCTCCGGTACACTTTAGCTCTGGGCTCAGGGGACTCTGTGCCTGGGCCACCTGGGCAAGACGCCGCCTAGAGCCAGTGTGCAGAGTCCCCGTGGCGCCCAACTTGTTCTGCTCTTTCTGCTCCCCTGCTGTCCTCTGCCCTTCAGGGACCTGGCGTAGGGAGGGGGCGCCTGGGCGAGCAGCTGCTGCGCTGGGCTCCCCGCGGCTTTTAAAGCAGAGTGGATGCTCTCCCCGTGGTGGCTGCATGGACTCACAGTCCCGCTGCGTCGTGGTGACGGGTAAGGCTGAATGTCCCTGCTTTCTGGCTTGAGGCTGGCTTCAGCTGCCCCTGGAAGGCGAACTTGCTGATCCAGGTCGTACACAGCCCCGGAGGGGATGAAAAGCCTGTTGGAAGTGAACTTCCTGCTCTGTCCTATTAAAAACCAGGCGGAGCCAGAACTTTCCTGCCTCTGAGGCTCCTGCCCGAAGGTGGCCGCTCCCGCTTAGGCTCTGACCTTGTCTGTCCTTCAGCCCCTCGCGCAAGAAGATGAAGCTGGCACCTGCTGTCCCGGAGGCAAGGGCCCAGTGAGCACACTTTTGGAAAACATTTCATAGATAAGAAAGAACAGAAAACACCCCAGGCTGTCCTAGTTCCTCTAGTATGCCCACCTCCCAGGACCGGCCACTGATCCCCAGAAGACAGCCCGCCCGCCCCAGGCGGGGACTCTGACAGGCCCTTTCTCACTGGCACTCACTGGTGCCTCCTAACCGCAAAAGCTCCACTCTGTCCCAGCTACAAGTGCCGGGCATGTCACTGACACAGCTGCTCCCTGGGGATATGATCTTTCTCTTCAAGCTCTCTGCTTATTTTTAGACAGCAAATTATTTATTTGTTTAGGCCTTTACTTATCTATTTTTTTCATAGGCACATTAGGCACATTTTAAGTTTCTTTATTTTTTTTTTCTCCATCAGTGCTGGGGATTGAATCCAGGGCCTTTTCACTGAACTGTATCCCTAACTCCCTCCCCTTTTTAAAATTTTTATTTTGAATCAAGGTCTCACTAAGTCATTAAGTTGCCCAACTTGGGCTCAAGCTCGCAGTGCCTCGGCCTTAGCCTCCCAGGTGCCTGTACTACAGGCACACGCCCCCCCCACACCCAAGTGCATTCAAGTTTGTTGAGTTGTTGGGTGAAGAAAACTTCTATAGAAGAGACAAGGAGAGGATTCTTGGGTGGTACAAGTCACCTATCGTGGCATGTTCCGACTGTGATTCACACTCTAATCAACCTTCTGAAGATGAAAAACCGAACAAAGGCGGCGTTTTTGGCTCCCTTGCTCTCTGCTGTGTTAGGTGGAGGTTAGCGTCCAAGTGGTTCGGACTTTGCAGGAATTCCTAAGGAGCCTGAGCTCCTTGTCAGTGTCAGGAATGAAGTGGGGCCTGGAGGCCGGTCCTCCTGAGGAGGCCGGTCCCCCTGAGGCATCCCACAGACCCCTGCCCTTGCCTTGCCAGCCTGCAGTGTGCTGGCAGACACTAGACGGAGCGATGGACTGTCTGGTAATCAGCCGCAGGGTGGAAGTACCCACCGGATTGCAGAGTGGCCTCCTTTATTAGAAATGTTCTCGGCTGCCAGGGGCAGTCTCTCCACTTAATTGGATTTGCTTCATGCGCACATCTCACCAAGACAATTGGCATGGAGACAAGGCTGGCAAAGCCGGGGCACTGACACGCTGCCGCAGGATCAAGGTGTTCTGACGGGTACTGACAGTCCCAGAGAGAGGCTTGGCACATTTGCCCCTCCAGCGGGCTCTCTGCTTCCAGAGATCCCTGGAAAAATGGGAGCGTCAAACCTGCTCTTGCTGATCAGCTTTTCCTAACTCTTTCACAGACAAGAGATGTCATTTTTGCTGATCTGAGTAGGATTCTGAAACAGAATGTGATCGTGTGTGTGTGTGTGTGTGTGTGTGTGTGTGTGTGTATGTACATGTGTATGTGTGACTGTGTTTTCATTATCCTAGGGGCCACCTGGCTTCTTATTCTTTCTTCCTTTAATCTCAATAGTTTCTCTTTTCTTTTCCTCCCATCCTTCCTTCGTGTCTTCCTTCTTCAGTACTGGGGATCGATCCAGCACACACACTGCGCAAAATGTTCTTCACACTGAGACACGCCCCCTCAGCCCTTCTTATTTTTCATTTCTGAGGCCTGATCTCGCTATTTCCCAGGCTGGCCTCAAACACGTGATCCACCTGCTTAGCCTCCGTGTAGCTGGGATTACAGACATGTACCACCTTGCCTGACTACTCTTTCACATACCTGGTTTTCCCCATGACCTTTATTCTATAGGATTCTGTCCAAATCAGAGAATAACTCTGGTCATCCTGACACTGTGTTCCTTGAAAGAAGTTTATCCCCTCTGACCGGCTGTGGTGATCCTACAGCCAGCTGTTCGGGAACTACCCGCACAATAACTGGAGCTCCTCTCCAGAACTGACCTCTCCCTCAGAGGCTCATGGTCCAGACATTCAGGGCTTCAGAGGTTGATATTTACTCTCACTTCTTTTCCCATCTCAGAATTTGTGTGAATTTAGCAACACATGATAGGACTCAGATAAAGGAGCCCAGGTCCTCAGCTGTTTTCAAGATAAACCTGCATTATAAATTTCGGACCATGTCTGCAGACCACTCTGAGATGTATGCCCCAGGCTCACGGTGATTGGCTTCCCTTCTAAGTAGCCACAGTTTCAAAAGTTTTTTATTTTGGCTGGAGAGTTAACTCAGTGGTTCCAGCGCCTGTCTTGCAAGCGCAAGGACCCGGGTTCGATCCCTGGACACCACATTTGATACTGGGTGTGGAGACTCATGCCCAGCAGCAACCAGTACCACATACCACAGTGCAGGGCGTGGTGGCTCACACCTGTAATCCCAGCCCTCGGGAGGCAGAGGCAGGAGGATTGCTGTGATGTGAGTTGGAGGCTGAGCTCAGGGCCAGCCTGAACCATAAAGAGAGACCCTGTCTCAAAAAAAAAAAAAAAGTTTTTTATTTTAAAATAATTATAGATTCTAAGGAATTTGCACAGAAATGTATATGGAGAGGTGCCCTGCATGCTTCACCTAATCTCTCCTGATGTTTCTTCACTTTTAAAGGCAGAACACTGACACTGTATAGTTCCGTGTGTGTGTACACGTGCATGTGTGTGTACACAGTTCTCCATGTGCCATCATACTGGTAGCTTCCTGTAGCCACAGCCACAATCACCAGGCACAACTCTGTCTTCACCACAGAGCTCCCTCATACCACCATTTTATAGCCTCTCCCACTCCCCTCCCCAGTGCTCACATCTGACAAGCATTAACCTGTTCTTTGTAATTATTGTATTTTACGAATATTATATAGGGAGAATCACGTACTATGCATCCTTTTGAGACTGGCTTTTTTCACTCAACTTAACTCTTTTGGAGGTTCATCCAAGTTCTTGCATGTTATCGAGAGCTCTTTCATTTAAAGCATTTAATAGTTTTATGGAGATTGTATTCGTTGTTCTACAATTCACTGGTTTTAACTATATACTTTGGTAGTTCTTCGTATCTTCAGTGTTATTCATTTATTGTCATAGTCAGCTGTACAACAAAGAGGCCACCCCAACAAGAGATCCTGGTCCCTCAGATATCACCGCCCACGCCCCCTCAATCCACACTCAGCTCTGGGTACCCACTAATTCACTTTTGGTCTCTGGATTTGCCTGAGCTGGATATTTTATATAAGTAGAAATCATACAGAAATGTGGTCCCTTGTGACTAGCTTATTTCACATATCATGTTTTCAATGTCTTTCAATGTTATAAGATGTATTATTAATTCATTTCCTTTTATAGCAAATAATATTCCATTGTATGGATTATACTACATTTTGTTTTCCATTCATTTGTTAATAGACATGTGGGTAGTTTCTATTTTATTCCTTTCTTTTCACTGTTGAGTGGTGGTATTCCATAGTACGAATGAAGCAACTTGTTTAATTTTTTTTTTTTTTTTTAGTTTTTTGAGATAGGGTCTCACTTTGTAGTTCAGGCTGGTCCTGAACTCAGCCTTGAACTCAGCAATCCTCCAGCCTCTGCCTCCTGAGTACTGGGATTACAGGCATGAGCCACCATGCCTGGCACTGTGGTGTGTGGTACTGATTGCTGGTGGGTGTGAGTTACCATGCCCAACATCACTATATGTAGTTACCTGATTGAACCCAGGACCTTAAGCTTGCAAGGCAGGCACCAGAACCACTGAGCTAAATCCCCAGCCCCAGTTTGTTTAATTATTAAGCCACTGAGGAACATTAGAGTAGGTTCTAGCCTTGGTCTACTACAAAATGTTGTGAACATTCCTATGTAAGTTTCTATGTGAAAATCAGTTTTCATTTCTCTGAGATGAATAGTCTAGCTGTGCAAATGCTAAATAATCCACTTTCTGTTTGAAAGCAAACACTCCTTTCTAAAGCAACAGTACATTTTACACTCTCACCAGCAGTGGGGGTGTGATCCAGCTCCTCCTTGTCCTCATCAGCATTTGGTGTGATGAGTATTTCCATGTGACCCACCCAGATAGCTGTGTAGTGACACCTGGGGAATGGCTTTCAAGTAATAGCTAATGCTGTTCAACATCTTTTCGTGTGCTAAGGTGCTAATATCTTCTTCAATGAAAAGTCTTCATATCTTTTGCCCATTTTCTAATTAGATTGTGGGAATGTTGAACTTTGTTTTTTATGCATTCTACATAAACAGCCTTACTGAGATATGTGGTTTGTAACTACTTTCTTTCTGTAGCTCATCTTTTCATCTTAATGTAGTTGTTTCCAGAGCAAGTCTTAATATTTTTCTTCTTTTTGGTGCAAGGGATTGAACCAAGCCTGGTGAATGCTGAACACATACTCTACCAGTGAGCTACATCCTTGGTCCCAAAAGTGTTAAATTATGATGAGGTCCAATTTGTCAGTTTTCTTTTTATAGACTGTGATTTTTGCTTGAAGTCTGAGAACTTTTTGCTTAGCCTCAGTTTCCCACATCGGCTCGTTTTCTTCCCTCTAAGCATTCTATAGTTTTAATCTTATGTGCAAATCCATGATTCTTTTGAATTCACGTGCGTGCAAGAACGGACAAATTGAGGGGTCAGGGTTTTGTCTCTTGGTGGCTAATGGCTCCTGAACCATTTTTGGAAAGGTCTCTCTCTCTCCTCTGTGGAATTACTTTTGCACTGCTGTTGACAAATAATCGAGCCCATTCGTATAAGTCTAGCTCTGCTTCTCTACAAAACTGCATTTCAATCAGATATTTGTTCACACTCATATTCCCAGCCCTCCTACTCAGCAGGGATTGGACCTCTTTTCTTTGCAGGCTCACACCAGGACTCTGATATATCCCCAGAGCAGCAAGCCAGCAGGAATAGGCCAGAGCCCCCAAAGCCTAGGAACAGTCAGATGTTCTTGCGGTGGGTCACAATGGCTTGAGCAAACTTGGATACCTTTGTTTTCAGGTTTTGGGCCTTTTCGGCAGCACCTGGTGAATTCCAGCTGGGAAGCAGTGCAGGTAAACTCCGTCCCCTTCTCCTCTGCCACCAAACACCCAGCTGGTTCCTTCTGTGATTGCTGAGAAATCTCAGCATGTAGGACCTTCAGTAACCACAGTCACATAGGACACAATACAAACAATCCTCAGGCCCCTGGGAGAATGGTCTGTGTGTGGTCCTTGGGTTGTAGTGCACTGGCCTACTGATATTCCTCTTGCTTTTGTGATAAGGAAAGGAGGCCAGGCCCGGGGTGTAACTCAGTGGCATTGCACCTGCCTAGCAAGTGTAAGGTCCTGAGTTGGATCCCTGGTACCCCAAAAACAAACAAAAAAAGAGGCCAAAGAATACTTCCTGGGAGGATCCCTCGAAGCCTAAAAGACCCAGAGTTTGAGTTCTATTGTCCACACCTCTTCTGGTTGTGAAGTCTTGGTTTCCTCACTCATGAATGAAGAGAGAATAATACTGGACTTTCAAGACCGACCTGAGGGTTCAAAGAGGTAAGAACGCGAGGCAAGGCAGCCACAGTTAAACACCGTGTCCAGTATGGGGTAAGCACTTAAGGACTGGCTGTTAGTAAAAACAGCACACTCACTGTCCGGGAAGTCACTGGTTCAGAGAGCCTGTGAGCAGCACCAGGCCCCTCTGCCAAACGTACTCGCCCTTCCCCCTTGGAGTAGCTGTGTGTGGTCTGTCCCTACGCGGGTGTCACATAGAGGCTCCGGATAGACCAAAAGCTGTTTGTTCACACTTGACCTTCAATCTCATGTCTTTGTTGGATCAAACTAAAAGTGAGGGGTCTACGCTAGTTGCAGTGTCCTGGTCAAGTCCAAAACGCAACAAAACCACTAGCATCATGGCCGTTGTTATCAATTGTGGCATCGATTTTCCAGCCTGTCAGCACAAATGCAGTCAGGAGATTCTGGAGTCTAGACTTCAATTTTAAGCCTTTTTCCAACCAGAAAAAAAAAATCTCAGAGGAGCCTCAGGCCCACTGTTAAGCTTCCGCTGTGCCCACCATACCAGCAAGGCCAGCCCAGGGCCTGCATGAGCCCCTAGTGTCTGTAGCTACTTCCCCAGTAAACAGGATCTCTTCGGTTCAAGCCCAAAGGTCCCTGAACACTTGTGGTCACAATGGTGGAAAAGAGGTATCCACTTTGGTTGCTCTCCTCACTGTGGCCACCCAGTATCCTGTGCCTTGGCTTCCTTATTGTTAAGGGAACAATTGTGTGCACTGTCCACAGGACAGGATGGACCACTGCAGTGCTCACGAGCGATCAGAAGGTCCTCCTGTTATTCAGGGCTTTTGGCTGCAGACACAGAGATGTCGCTGGCTTACTCACTCACAGGATACAGAAGGACAGAGAGGGTCATCTGAGAGATTCTGGACTCACTGTAGGAGCAAGAGCCAGAGCAGGAACTCTCAGGCCAGAGCTTCCGGAAGGGGCAGCAGGATGGCAAATTGGATGTTCTCAGGGGCCCTTTCCCTGCACATCTTCTGTAAGTTGCTTGGCAAGTAGAAGGCCCAGGAAAGTTCTAAAGACACACACACACAGAGGCGTGCACATGTGTGGCAAGTGAAGGCAGATTCCATGACCAGCACTGCGAGCAGCAAAAGCCTTGGTACCTCCTCCAAGACTCCACCAAATCCTCGAAATGGGCCCTGGGTCTCCAGCACAGCAGCCACTACAGGTGCTCCTGGAACTTCTCTTAACTTAAAGCCTCTTAACTTTAAAGCCTTTTAAAATGAACTGTTGGTTTTCAAGCCAAGTTTACCAAGTTTACCAAGTTTACCAAGGACGCTTGCAAGCTCCCATGAGTGAGAATCAGCAGCAGATTTAGAACCTCAAGGACTTCCTCTCCCCAGATCAGAACACAGCAAAACTAAAAGTTAAATATTTAAAGACAGAGCCACAAAACCAGCAGGAGATGGTTCAAGATCAGGTAAATTGAAAATGGAAATAGTAAAAGTTACAGAAATTAGAGATCTAAGTATGGTATTAAAGTGAGAACTTGACAGATGGTCACCAGCTGGTTAGGTTCATACATACAGGTTCATCTGCTGGCCACTGACCAAATCGAAGGAAGCTATCTATTTAAGTGAAAAGGGAAAAAGGCTTATTCAAAGTGAGCCCCGAGGAGAAGGGCCTGCTGTCCTCACATCCCCATTTGCTTACAGGCGGGTTGGGGTCTTTCACAGGAAGGAAAAGAAGGGAAGGGAGCACACGGAGAAGATGAGAATCTACCCTTTGTGGGAAGGAGTTTGGTTCTGACATCCTGAGGCTCATGTCCCTATAGCCTGTCACTTTTTTGAGGCTGAGGAGAGAAGGAGGTGTTGGTTACTGTTGGGGATGAGGTTTGGAGAAACTGCTCTTCTCCACAAGAAAAAACTAACTTCAGGCTGGGGATTTAGCTCAGTGGTTCCAGTGTCTGCCTTGCAAGCGCAAGGGCCCAGGTTCCATCCCTGGTAACCACATACAACAATGCCCAGAATGGCAATTCACACCTATTAGCAATCAGTACCACATACCGCATACCACAGTGCTGGGTGTGGTGGCTCACGTCTGTGATTCCAACACTCAGGAGGCAGAGGCAGGAGGATCACTGAGTTTAAGGCTGAACTCAGGGCCAGCTTGAACTACAAAGTGAGATCTTCTCTCAAAAAAAAGAAAAGAAAAACCTAATTTTTAAAGTTCTGTTTTGCAGTGCTGGTTACAAGATGACTTAAAAGGGAGTTTAGAATTAGAAAAAGTGAAAGATAGTCACAAAAAAACTATATATTGTATGAGCTCACTTATATAAGTGCCCACATTAAACAAGACACTTAAAAGATAAAGGAGATTCATTGTTGGTTGCCTAGTATAAGTAGAGGCCAGGAGTTATTACACAGAAGTGGGGAATGGCAGTAGATGGTTAGGAAATTTATTTTGGATGTGGTGAGAAAGCTCTAAAAGTGATTGCGGTGATGATTATAGAACTCTACACTAAAAATCATTGAACCATAAACTTTAAGTTTGGAGGTAATGATATGTGAATTATATCTCAATTGAAAAAGAGAGGAATGTTTCTCTAAATGCATTTGGCAGTATAGAGACCGATGAAGAGAAAATCAGTAAACTAGAAGATACACCTGAAGATATTATTCAAAGGGCAGCATAAAGAGATGACCAAGGATATGAGGGGATTAAGAGATAAAGATAACACATGAGTTCTTCTAAGATATGTTTATTTGAAGTCCAGGAGAGAACAAGATGAGAATGGGAGAAAAGCAATATTCAAAGAGTAAAGATGGAAAATGTTCCAGGATCTCTGAAAGATGTATCTACAGAGATAAACTAAGACAAATAAAATTCACACCCGAACTCATCACAGTAAAGTTACAGAACAGCAAAGACAAGCAGATTTCTAATTATCCAGAGAGCAGAGACAAATCACCTACAGGAAGAAGCAATCTAATGAGACCGAGTGTACATATCTCAAAAGCAACAATAAAGTCCAGAAAACAATAGAGTAGCATTTTTAGTGTTGAAGATAAAACTGCCAAAATTGTGTAGTCAAAACAATTAAAAATGCATTTTTGTTTTAGTTTTTCATAAATGGGAGATGAGAGTTGGGGGGGAAAGAAAGGAAAATGCAGAAAAATAATATAAATGCTAAAATTTCACAATGAAAACAGCCATTTATGACAAACTCCAGTAGATTAACTTGATTCTCTTTACCAGTGATGCGTGCCCATGTATAGACACATATCGGGTACCTTTCCCTCTTCAAGTCCAAGTTGTCCATGGTGACACAAGGTCAGTATTCATTGTGACCTCTAACTCCCAGAGAGTCAAATGTTGGAATCAGTATCACCTCAGATTCCCTCAAAAGGAATTATACCCTCAGCTTTTACTGTGTTGAAGCTTAACCCAAGATGAGCACTTTTCAAGTAACTCTCCTTCATATATAGTAGTTCCTCCTTATGTGCTGGAGGTATGTTCCAAGGCCTCCCATAGATTTGAAAAATGGTGGAGAGTTCCATTTATATATATGATTTTTTTTCCCTATAGCTCTGCATCTATCATCAATTGGAGTTTCGCTGGGTGTGGTGAGGCACATCTATATTCCCAGCACTCTGGTAGGCTGAGACGGGAGTATCGCGAGTTCAAAGGCAGCCTGGAAAACATAGCAACTCAGCAAGACCCTATCTCAAAGTAAAAAATAAAAGAATGAATGGGAATGTAGCTCTGTGGGAAGATTCTGGGTTTATTTCCCAGCACTACAAAAAAAATTTAACTTATAAATTAAGCACAGTAAGAAGTTAACAATAACTCATAAGAAAAATAGAATGATTATATAATGACAGAGCATGATAAAAGTTATTTAAGACTTACAAACTCCTTAGTTCTGGAATTTTCCCTTTAATATTTTCAGACCCCTGTTGACCTTGGTTAACTGGAAGGCAGTGACTACTGCCTAAGTCTATGCATGTCCTCTGTTCTTGCCTCTAGTGCTCGTCATGTTTCACTCATTGAAGAACTACTTTAAAACATCTTTTATCATCGTGACACTAGATGGACATCATGGTCAGCTGCACTTATGCCCTGTCGTGCCTGAGCAGCGCTGTGCTCACTTGTTAGGTTACACAAATGGTTGGTATTCAGTGTCCAGGGCTTAGATCTGGCAAGTGCAGCGCATCCTTTCTGGGCTCCATACCCCAGTGACGTGGGAAACGCTCCCGCCTGCTCACCTGCTTCATTCAGGCCAGAATCTGGGCTCGATGTGGATTGCATTAAATGTGATGAAAACACAGCCTGCTACACACAAGTGAAAAGCTTGCTCACAGAATGACCCAGGAAATGAGTCATGCAGGGCTTTGGGGCTGCAGGATTTGAATGTAGATTCAAAGCACAGCCTTTAGCTCCTCTTCGTTCTGGCTAAGGAAACAGATGATAAGTAGGAGAAGGCCACAGTGGATGAGCCTTTTGCATCCCCCACTTAGACACATGTTAGAAGCGGGTTACTAACCTTTAAATATAACAGCAGCATCACCCTGGAGTGCTGCCCCAGAGAGCCAAGATCCACAGAAGCCCTCCTGGTCATGCAGCTTTGAGCAAGTTTGGGTGGCCATTTACCAGGTCCCCAGCCTTTCGGCCTGATGTCACAGTCTTGGTAAAACTCTAGAGTGCATTCTCATCCCCAATTTAATTCTTAGCCCAGTCTGAAAGGTGGACGTTAGCCTGTGCTCTGACTTCCTGTGAATAGAGCCTCTCCTCAGACAGAAGCATTTTTAGTCAAGTTGAGAAAATGTTGTAGGGGGAGGTGAGATTGCTTGAAATGGATAATTTGCTGGCATTCAGTACATTCGCACGATTGTACAACTATTTTCCTATTCAGTTGCAGAACTTCTCACTGTCCCAAAAAGAAGTTCTATATGCATTAATAGAATAGCCTCCTAACACCACCTTCCCCAACCCTTGTAATCACTATTATACTGTGTTCACAGAGCGTCTTCATCTTGCAAAACTGAAACTCTCCCCAGAGCCTTCTATCCCCTCCTCCTGCCTTCTGCCAGCCACCATGGTATACTTCCTGTCCCCAGGGCTTTGGCCACACTAGATACCTCTCATAAGAACAGTCATACAGCACTTCATTTTTTTTTTGTGACAGGTTTACTTCACTTAGCATAATGCCCTAAGAGATCATTCATATTTTAACATGTGATATGTGATCTTCTTTTTTTTTTAAGGTTTTTTGAGACAGGGTCTCGCTTTGTAGTTCAGGCTGGTCCTGAGCTCAGCCTCTAACTCACATCACAGCAATCCTCCTGCCTCTGCCTCCCGAGTGCTGGGATTATAGGCATGAGCCACCACGCCCGGCACTGTGGTATATGGTACTGATTGCTGCTGGGGTGAGTCTCCACACCCAGTATGGTATGTGGTTACTGGGGATCGAACCTGGGTCCTTGTGCTTGCAAGACAGGCGCCGGAACCACTGAGCTATATCCCTGGCCCCAGATATGAGATGTTCTTTTTAAAAGCCAAATAATATTCTGTTGTACTTATTTACCACATTTTGCTTGTCATTTCTCTGCTATCCCACACCTGGATAGCAGGGGCTATCCACCAATGGGGCTTTATGAATAGTGCTACAGTGAACATGGACATGCAGACATCTCTTTGAGACCTTGCCTTCATTGCTTTGGGTATACACCCACAAGAGAATTGCTGGCTCTTACAGTACTTCTATGTTTAACCATTTGAGAAGCTGCCATGCTGATCTCATGAGTGTGGTATTATCCATCCCTTTCAGCAGTGTATAGGATTCCAGTTTCTCCACATCCCCATCACCCTGGGTTTCTGATTTTTAATCATAGCCACTCCAGTCGGCATTAGTTTCTGTGTTTAGGCTGTAAAATAAGAAACAAGTTACCCCTGATCAGCATTCGACATCTTGAGTCAAGGTTAGCTCAAGGGTTCCTGCGCCTGCCTTGCAAACAAAAGGTCCCTCATTTGATCCCCAGTACCACAAAGAGAGAGGAGCACTCCACAGCTGGACTGCTTTGTGTGGCACCTTGATTTGCATGTCCCCAGGTCCCCAGACAGCATCCTTTCCTAAGAGAAGAGGAGATTTCCCCTTGAGGAAAGGGACACCATGGTGACAGAAGGTACCTTCCTGTTGGATCCACTTTTCATCACTGGGTTTCTAGATTATATTATCTAGTCTTAATTATGCTCATCTCAACTTACGATCAAGGAGCCTTCCCGGAAATAGTCTGCAAACCCCACAGATAGGCTGTGAATAAATAATGCTACCACGAGAGGACATGTGAATACTGCTCTTCCCATGCCTCACATGAGTCCTTTGTCAGTTACATCTTTATATAAAAACTGGCGAGCTGGTCAGAAATTGGCTCAAAACAGGAAGAAAATAAGAAAACCACTTAAAATAGAGATTCAAATTCACTTACTAATCCTGGCGTCCACTTGAAGACACTGAGAGGACAGTGAACAGCACATGCATGGTGGCATTTTTGGAGCTGGGGCACGTGATCAGAAACACGTGGAGACAGCCACTGCAGGGAGAGGCCGGGAGGTGAGGAGTCGCTGCCTTCTTCCCTGGATTTTCCAGGCAAGATCGGTCCACCTGTTTGGAAGACTGGCTCGAAGGACTGAGGCGAGCATCACCTGTGGAGTGTAGAACCCAACACTGGGCGATAGAAGTGGGCATTGCCAGGACACAGTGCCCTTTACTAGCACACAGAGATGTCCCAAAGTGCTGGCGAGGGCACTGAGTGGCTCGCCCTGCTCGCAGTGGGTCTCCAAGGTGACAGGTGCAGGGCGCCTCAGCCACATGCGGTGGCCAATGGAAAAATGAGAGAAAAAGGAAAGAAAGAGGAGGCGACAGAGGAAGGGAGGAAAACGGGAGATGAAGGCAAGACGCAGAGTGGGGTACGATGACAAGAATGAGGAGAGGAGAAGGGAAGAAGAACGGGAGGAGAGAAAGGGAGCGAGGAAGGAGAAAGAAAGAAGTGGAGAGAGCAAGCGAGAGGGAGGCTGTGCACCTCCAGGCCTCAGCCCCGCTGCTCCATGAAGACCCTTGCGCTGGGCGACTCCCGCTAGTCCTCCTGCCCCAGAGCCTCCGCCTGCATGGTCTTGCTTAGCTTTCACAGCAACTACATATCCAAACTACATTTTATAGCTAGGGAAACAGGCTCAACCGGTCCTAGCAATTTGCGCACATTCCCCCAGTCAGAGACAGAGGCAGAGGCGTGAGGTCGGGGCCCCTTCTCCCTGCCCGTGATGGGCCTCTCAGGCTCCACAGCCCAGTGCAGTGGCTTCTGTTCCTGCTTCTGCTCCAGGTGTGACAAGCGCTGAGCCCTGAGCCAAGACGGGTGCTTTTCCACCCGCTGGTGAGGCAGCCCCTCCTGCGCGCGGCCCGGGCTGCAGGGCTCTCCCTCCGTGAGAGGCACGAATCAGGCCCTGGAAAAACAGCGACTGCTTCTCAGCACCAGCTGGTGCCGCAGCCTCTTTGGATTTGAGCAAATTTGAGGAGCAACTGGTGTTTTCCTTCCTCCTCTCCCTCTGGGAAGCGACCATGTATGTGTTCCTGGCCACCAGATTTTGGACAATGAGGACGCTGGAAGCCTGCTGGGCTTGTCACACCCTCAGCGAGCGCAGCATATTGGGCTTCGTTCTGGGGAGAGAGCTCACGCCAGGCTCCATCTCTCTCTCCTCTTTTTATCAAAAAAGCCTGCAACTCCAGCCGCACAAGTGCCGGTTCACAAAGCACAGAGCCTGACTCGCTCCCGTCCTGCGCAGAACCCACATCCCCTGTGTGGAACCACCACCCTTCTCAGCAGACGTGTGGTGGCAGCCAGGGGCCCACAGGCCGCCAATGCAGAACGTTCCCACTGCCTCTGCTGCACCCACGCTTGTCACACGCTGTGTCACTTTCAACAAATCCATCTTGCAGTTCATGTGGTTCACAGCAATTACCCATCCTCCTATAGAGGCCTAACTATGTGCCTTCTCACATTCCTGAAGTGTCTGTGCCTCATCTCATCTAAAGTTTGTGAAAAATCCCTCTGACTTTCCCTGTCCCCATTGCACAGAGGGACAGCAGAGTTCAATAACAGCCTAACTCCACCCAGTGCAGGGTGGTAGAGCCAGTCCCAACCCTGGTTCTTTCTGACTCCAAAGCCCATGCCTCTGCCTACGACAGCACAGTCAGGTTCCATCTCAGCATGAGCTCCTTCTGCCTGGCACCATCCAATCAAGGCTCAGAATGACCATAGCCATGGCTGAGCTGTGTAAAATGCATCCTGAACACAATGCCAGTGACTTAGGATACCAGGGTATGTGTGTGGAGAGAGACACACAGAGAGAGGGAAAGAAGAGATAGAGAGAGACAGGTAGACATCTCAAGAGCAGCAGTTTCCAGGGAGACAGTGCCTAGAGGCTCTCTGCGTGCTATCAGGCGGTGTGGACTAGAGCAAAGTTCCTTGGTCTCCCTAATCAGATTAGCTGAGCCTTTTACCAGACTGGCTGAGCCGGCCCCTTTCTGAGCTCTGGCCAGGCCTCATCTGAAGACTCCTGAAGCCCTGGGCTGCTGTCTGCAGACTGAGTGGCTCACACAGCAGACATCGATTCTTAACAGTCTTGAAGGCTGGAAGCTCAGATCAGGGAGCAGGCAGAGCTGGATCCTGGCAAGGGCGCCTGCCTGGCCTGCCATTTTGCTGTGCCTCACCTGATGAGAGAGAAAGGTTCCTGTCTCGCCTCTTATAAAGACACTGATCCCATGACAGTGTCCTCATCCTCATGATTTCACCTCATCACTTTCCAAAGGATCCACCTTTTAGTCCCACTGCACAGACAGCAGGACTTCCGCATATGAGTCTAGGGGTACAGGGCAGGCTAGACCACCTCTAACCCCACAATAGCTGACAACCCAATCTGGTGGCCTCAGGGTGGCTGCAGACCCCAAGGGCCATCTGAGTAGCTTGGCCAGAGCATGGGCAAGTTCTGAGACTAGTGGAGGGACAGATGTCCTGTCCCCTGCCATGCTTCTGGTTGCCATGGAGATGGTGTCCTGCATGAGGAAGGCCTAGTGGCCACAGTGTGACTCCTCCTGCGTGAGGGGCTCCATGGAAACCTAGCAGGGCTGGGGACAACTAGCTCCATGGCATGGGCAGCAGTGGCCTCCTCCAGGGAAGGTGGCTGTCCCTCAGCAGGATTCAGGATCACAGGGAGTCCTTGCCTTTGGGGACATGTTGTAGTCTCTCCTTCCACCAGGTTAACTGTAGGGGAAAGGAGGCCGGTGACATTCTAGCTGGGAAGAGAAAACCTACCATCTGTCTGTGCAGCCTCCACCTGGCTCATAGAAGCAGTTCTAGAGCAGAAGTTTCCATCTGATCTGTAGAACTCTCCTCTGGCACATAGCTGCCCCTTTAGGGCATTGACAGGGGCAGCTGCAGGGGGCATTTCTCTAGTGGACAGGAACCATGGCTCTCCACACTGTGTGAGCTCAGGGAGGGTGGAGAGCAGGATCCAGATCCACAATCCACAGAAGATCCCCAAGGGGAAGGCCCAGGGGTCAGAGTTGTAGGAACTCACCTTTGTAACCAGCTCTTTCCGCAGGAGCTCTCCAAGCTGGGCCTGGGCACTGACACGGAGGTGGAGCTGCGGACACTCCAGCTGCCTGTGGACTACAGGGAAGTGAAGCAGAGGGTCATCAGAATCTGGAGAGACTTTCAGCCACAAGTAAGTGATGGCTGGAGACTAATGCCGGGATGGAGCCAGAGCCTGAGGACATCTGGGACCCTGGTTCCAGGGCGCCTCACCACACCATCAGGGAACACTCAAAGACAGTTTGGACCTAAGGGAGAGGCCTGGGTTATGTCCCATACACGCCTACTGGGGCTGGGTGGCTGAATAGAGGCAAAGACCTCTCAGCAGGGAGAGGTGGGAGGGTGGTGCGTCCGGAAGGGCCCACCTTCAAACATCCAGCCTATATTAGCTGCACATAAATACGACATTAAACCGGGTATAAGTACAGCTCCCCAGACTGTATGATGAAATTAATAAAGCACATATCACCAAGACATCAAGACCAGGTTCAAATGCTTCGATGAAATACTCAGCAGCTATTTTTGAAAAGAAAAATATAATCAACTCAAACGCATTCTATCAAAATTTTACTGGACTGTTACTGACCTCCTTTATTAAAATGTCATTAAAAGATGGATGATTCTAGAGAAACAGTAAACTTCCGTGGTAGTCCTGATACAAACTTGCATTCTTCTCCCCTCAAAAAGAGAATACACTACCTTGCAAATGTATTTTGAGTTATAAAAGTATTGAAATACAAATGTAATACAGTTTTTCTATAGTTGAAAGAACTCAGATTTTCTTTCCAGCTATATTAATCAGGGAACAGACAGGGGATCCCCTGGGATTTCACGGTGGGTTTGGGGCTGGAGATGCAAACTTGAAGACCCGGCACCCTGTGATCTCTCTGTCACTACCTTTGTTCATACAGCTCACTGTGCATGTGGGTGTGGACACTTCGGCCAAGGTGATTTTTCTGGAGCAATGTGGCAAGAACCATGGCTACAAAGATGGTGACATCCGGGGCTTCCGGCCCGAGGGAGAAGAGTGCCTCCCGGGTGGCCCGGAAGTGATTGTATCAAGGGTCAATATGAAGGCAGTCTGCAAACACATTGCCACTGAGGGTGTTGAAGTGGCCTTTTCCCGAGATGCAGGCAGGTAAGCTTTGCAGGTGTTGGGGCACTAATCAAGTCAGGGGGAGAATGGCCTTCAAATTCCCTTCCTCTCTGTGGGAACCACCCATACTGTCCAGCAGGCTGCTTGGCCAGGAACCACCCCCAAGCTGTTCCTTCTTGTTGAATTGTTGTCCACATCAGGACCTGGCTTGCAGTGTCCCTTTCAGACCCTTTTCTTTCTAACATTTGGATTTGGATGAGTGTTATAGAAGATACACTCTAGAAGAGAAGGGTTTTGAGAGTTGGGGACATTTGATGGATGTTTTTGTATTCTTTGTTCGTTTTGGTGTTGGAAGTTAACTATGTGGCTTTAGTCCCAGATGAATATTCATATGCCTATGCTTCTAACTCTAAGCCCTCTGCAAGCATTTTCTTCTCTTCAAAGAATGAATGAATAAATGACTCAATGAATGTGTGAACGAGGGAGAGATTTACTAGGGTAAAGATGACTTGGATTAATTGGTTGAAAGCCTGGCTTTTTCCTGTCTTGCCCTTTTGTTGGTCATGAAACTGTGAGGCCAAGATGTCTCAGTCCAGGTCATTTGGGCCCCATGTCCTTTCAGAGGTAGCAGAGCCAGGCTTAAGTCTCTCTGAATGGCTGTCCTCCCTCCTCACGCACTGTAGATAGTTCACTACCACGTGCACTTCTGGTGCACGGAGGGCAGAGTGTCGTCTGAGAAGTGATGTGGTGCTCCGTGTGGTGCAGGTACGTCTGTGATTACACCTACTACCTGTCTTTGCTTCATGGAGACGGCCGTGCGGCACTCATCCATGTCCCTCCCCTGTCATGCTGGTTGCCAGCCAGTCTGCTGGGAAAAGCCTTGAAAATCATCATCTGGGAAATGCTGGAAGAGAATGGGAAAGCCGAGCTCAAAGCCAGGATTACGGAGGGCTGAATCGCACTGATCCTGCCCAAGAGGAACTGGTTGGGGAATGTCTTTGTCAGAGAAAAATAAATGTTCAGTCTTATGTGTGGAGTTCAATTATGCCTTGAGAGGCTTTTAAAAATTGCTTGTAAAACAGTTTACACAGAGGGGAAAAAAAAATCTGAATTAGCCCAACAAAATCACAGTTATTTTATTGTCAGAAAAAGGAAGAACTCTGTAAAAGGCAGATGTTTCACAAGGGATTAACTGGCTTCAGTTATGGTTTTTATGACAATAAAATGAAATCCTAGTAATTTTTCCTTCTTCTCAAAGACTGCAGTGGGGTTGTGAGATCCTGCCCAGGCTTAGGGACCACAAGGCCTGCACAGATGCAGTCCTTCCTCTAGGTCTAGTGTTTGGTTTACCCCGGCCTTTTAGCTACTTTCTTCACAATTTGGAAGTATACAGTGCAATGACTGTCAGTCAGCACACCAACACTTGTGCAACCATCACCACCATCCATCTCTAGGGCTTTCTCACCATCTTAAAGCAACATGCTATCCAGAATACAAAAGCTACCTATTCTTTCTCTTCTCAACCATCAGCAACCACCATTATACCCTCCATCTCTATGAACTCAATTAGTACCTAACATAAGCATTTGTTTTATCTGACTTATTATGATGTCCTCAAGTTTCATCAGTAACAGTTAACATGATTTCATTGCTTTTTTTCATCCTAAACAATGTGCCATTCTATGTCCCTGCCCCACTTTGTTCTTCTATCCACCCTTGGACAGATGACTGGGTGGCTTCCACATTTTGTTGATGGCTAATAATACCACTGTGAAAATTGGCCTCCAAACATGTGTTAGGGTCTCTGATTTCAGTTCTTCTGTGTAGATGCCCAGAGTAAATTGCTGGAACAAATGAGAATTCTGTGTTTAATTTTTTGAGGAACTGTCATATTGGTTTTCACAGTGGCTATCCTGTTTTATATTCTCACCAGCAGTATTGGCTCTTAAAGCAAGCTTTTGAGCTGGGCTTAGCTTCTCTCCGTAATAAGTATTATTCTTGAATTTAAAAAAATCTCTTTTGTTTTAATTTTATGACTGCCTTGAGTCTTATGCCAAGCTGCCCATGGTGAAGTTCTTCTTGTCCAGTGTCTTTTGGGAGGACAGTTTTCATTCATAATCCCTATGGTAGCTTTCTTTTTGGAGTAATAGTATTGAAGTAACTAAGGCTCCGTACATTTCTTGTTAAGTTGGTCTGCTCCTAACTACCATTTTCTTCTTGGCTATACCAGAAAATATTAATCTTTTAGTGCCTAAATTCATATATGATAGGAAAAGGTATCTGTAAGCCAAAAGAGTGTGCACAATTTTGCCCATTTTGCTACTATCTCTCCAGAAGACTTGTGTATGCAGAACAGACTTTATACAAGCCCTCCTTTGTAAATACACTTGGATTGTTTGACGTACCACAGATCCAAATCACACTGTGACAGATCAAAGCCTGCAAGTGGGATGAGATGGTGCTGGGGTCCAGCGGCGTGGTGGTTCACGTGGAAAAGTTTTTGTACTCAGGGCAAGTAGCAAGTGCCCTCCACCCCTTTAAGCTTTCTTCTGTATCAGAACACTGGCAAGCTAGAGACTCCTCCCCAGGACAGCGCTCTGGTACTGTTGCAAAATGCTCAATGTATACATGTTGAAAACATTTTTAGACATCCAGTGGGGAGGCCTAGAGCTCTCTTGTGATGAACTTTCCCACTTTTCTACTCTCTCAAGTTTTCCATAGAAAAGCCCAGGGGTGCATTGATGTCCTGGTCTCTGAATGACCCAGATCCCTACTGGCCTGCCGCAGGGCCTGTTCTGTTATGGTGCTACGGGGAAGTTTTGAGTTTGTTTGAAAACTGTAGCATAAAAAGCTGAGCCCTGGTTTGATCACCTAATAGCCAGGTGGTCTGGGGCATATCCATGTGTACATCTATAACTACAGCAATAAAAAGCTGCCAATGCAGGGTGTCAGCGAGTATCCAGTGAAAACAGTGGATGTGAATATGCTTCACTGACAATAGAATACCACTAAAATACACAGCCGAGCGTGGTCTTGTAGCTGTCTATGGTCCTACTGGGTCTCTCACAGATTCATGCATTGGGAGCTTGGTCTCCAGTGTGGTGCTCTTGGGAGGTGGTGGGGCTTTTGAGAGGCAAAGCCTTGTTTGAGGTCTGTGGGTCATTGGGGTAGTTGCCCTCGGAGAGATTAAGGAACTTCTTGGGAGCCCTCAACTCATACAGGCAGCTGTTGTTAAGAATGAGTGGAACCCAGACTGGCTCTCTGGCTTCCTTTTGTGAAATGTGATCTATGCATTCTTCCCACATGAAGGCCTCCCTGGGGCCAAGCGGCTGCCTGCACCATGCTCATAGACTTCCACAACTATGAGTCTAATAAACCTCTTTTCTTTGTGAGGTTAGCCTGCCTCGAGTATTTTGTCATAGTGATGCAAAACAGACTCATACACGGGTATAGGAGTGAACAGAGACACAGCACCTCATATGTGCTCTGAAGAAATGGCACAGAGCAGAGAGGTTCCAACTTCTGAGGATCCACTGTGTTCATCCTAGGAAAAGATGCTCTGTCTCTGACAGACTTGTGACAACTTAGCTTGGACATTAATCCTTGTATGGTCACCTACTGGAGGGCTTCTGTCTGTCAGGTTCTGGATGAATCCAGTGAGCAGGACCCCAAAGCTGGCACTGAGCTCGACAGCGCGCACTCTCTTCGAGCTTTTTAAATGCTTTTCGTTCTTATAGTCTATACCTGAAACTCAGCAGGTCTTGGATAACTGTGGCCTTTGAGGTCTGTTGTGTACAACTTGCTATTTAGCTCTTTTTCTAACAGCCTGATTTTGTCACTGCGGTTTAATTTCCAAGGACCTAAGTTTATGTAGATACCCAGCTTGCCACGCAGGTGTTGTGTTTATGCTACGTGATCTGGTTCTAAAGCACTTGGAGCCTGCTTCCTTTTCCTACCACCATCACCCCCTTCTGGGATGAAGATGATGGTGTTTAGGTTGTAGAGCCGCTGGGGGCTGCCAGGGCTCGCTCATCACAGGCTAGAGTCTACAGTATGTCAGAGCTCTATGGGAGCCATGTCCTGGGTGGGGCTGTCTGGGAGCCCTCCAAGTTGGGTCACCCAAAAGACACGGGAAGAGGCACTCCAGTCCTCTGCCCCAGAGTCAGACAGCTCAACCCTGCCTTGGCCTGACTTTTGTCAGTAGTAGATGGAGAAAGATCTTTACACATTAGTTGAAAATAAAGTAAAAATGTATGTATTTTGTGTCTTCACATTTTCTTTCAGCCAATTTAGTAGAATGAGAAAGAGTTGCTTCCTCAGCTCCAGCAGTGTGCACAGAGTGCTCCGATGCTAGAAACAAGGCGACACTTTTGTGCAGACACTTCTAAGGGATACGTGTGAACACATGCGTCACACCACCTGGCTCCCTTGCTGCAGATGTGCGGTGATGGTTCCAGAAAGAAAAGCATATCAGAGACAAAAGGTGCATACAGAGTTTTTATTTAACTTAAACCATGTAGTACTTTAACTACTAGAAAAAAGCAGAGTAAGAGAAACTAAAGCCACCTTAGCTTCAGCCATTCAAAATAGACAGTTTCTTTTTTTTTTTTTCTGTAAGAATCCATAGTATATCGCAATAACAGGAATAAATTCTTACAACAGAATATACAAAAAGGTTTTGAAATTTTTTCATCTACTGATTTTTTTATATAAACAGAAGATTTTTTAAGGAATAATTTATACACAAGGTCATTTTATGTAACAAATTGGCCATCTTTTTTTTTTTTACTTTTTTTTAAAAAACTTTTTTTTTAAAACAAGAGAACTCAGAAAAATGCATTATTCGCGATGCATCCATTCCATCACACCTTCTGGTTTGTTTTTGTTTGTTTTTAATCCCAGAGGTAGGAGAACTCTGGCAAACCTCTCACCTTAACCTCACTGGCGTAGGAAGCAGACAGGTGTTTTCGATGGGCATTTGTTCCACCTGGGGATGTGGGAACACAGTGCCGGCCGGCCAAGTAAGAAGCTGAAAACAACAAAAAACCCCAGATGGTTTCTGGACTTTTCCTCTATGGGGTGCAAAAATTCCACATGTTTCCAATAACAGGGATTTGAGGGAGTTGTGTAGACATGGCCAATAATCCACTGGGAGCTAGAAGACATGGAATCAAACGTAAACAATTTTGGGTGGGATGTGTTGTTGTGGTTTTTGTCAAAAGAATTTGTTCTGCACTGGAAAAAGGTACCTTCAGGGTTATGCATTAGATAAAAAATAAATGGCATGTGATGTGGTGTGAGGCACAGGAGCAGATGGCCTGGGTGCCTCTCCTGTTGTTCTTTTCACTGTGGAAACCAACCGCTATGGCCGGAAGTCCTTCCAGCTCTGTGGCACCACAGAACCATGATGGTAACCAAGCCAGGCATGCCGGGGGCTGAGCAGTGTGGTGTATCCAGGGCAGACACCTCGGCTGTTCCACGGCCAGTGAGGTTTTCTCCGTCTGTTTAAGCTGCTACACTTCCAGGGGAAGTGACCAGTCAAGGATGATCCCCTAACCAACCAGAGGGTTCTGGAAGGCCAAGACACTGAAGATACAGAAGTTTTATTAAAATCATCATCATTCTTTTGTTATAAACAAGGGCACATAGCATGGGGAGAAAGAGGGTGAACCTTGGTGTGGGTCCAGAAAAGAAATTTTTTTTTTGGCATACTGTAAAGCTAGCTAGTAAACATGTGTCCTAAAAAACAAAACAAAACAAACAAAAAAATGGATCACAAACACACATTTGCACACATAGAGGGAAAAAAGTGTCTTTAAATTATTTTCGGCAATTATCAACTACAAATATCTCATAAAATTATTCTATGTTCTTACAAAAATGCAATGAAACATTTAATTAGTTCTTGTAAACCAGATCTTCGTCAACTGACTACCCGTAATCTACTGGACTTAAGAGCCCTATTGGAAATGCTAATGAGTGACTAATTTTTTAAAAAATGCTTACCGGAAAGATGCAGACGCAGAGATGTGGACATACAAATGAGTGATTATTATGTTCTTATAGAAACAAAATAAAACAAAACTCTAAAATCATGCCCCAGAACTGACAACTGGCCAGTGCAATGCAGTTCATACTCTTGCACGACGCGACGCAGCTCCGTGATACGTGTGCAGAGCAGGCTGTCAGCTTCGCTTGCGGACACCAAATGCCCCTGAATGACCGTGGACCCTGGATGTGGTCTGATTCCTTTGGAAACCACCAAGTTCAAAACATCGCCCTGCTCCTTCCAAGCCCTGGACCTTTCTGCCCGTGTTTCTTATTTCCATGTCCCGATCCCTGTGAACAGTGGTTTCCTTCTGCCTGGCCATCACCATCAAGGAGCGTTCATTTCTCTCAGTGACCCACCAGTCATCCAAGCTGAGGGCCAAAAATGAAACCCCGTGGCCTGTCCAGGGTCTGTATCTTCAGCGTCTCTGGCAACAGAGGTTCCATTTAAACAATATCCTCTCTTGAAGTTCTCATTTGTACCACCAACTAGTTCAGAGTGGAGGAAGGGAGGTCTTACTTTCATCACTGGTCCTTAAAGAGTGGATTCTCTGGTCCATGTCTCCCAACACTGCTTAGCCCAGGAAATGAAAAGACAGCTGATAAACACAAAAGCAACATGAACAAACCCCAAACTTTAAATGCACTACTGGGACTACTGGAATGGGCCAAGGCATGCCACGGAGTGTCACTGTCAACTGGAAAGTGTCTGTTTTGGACAGGAGTAGCTTTTGACACTGTCCGGCCAATCCTGAAAGGACCCAATAGTGACAGTTGAGGACCTTCATAAATGTTCTTTCTTCTCACCCACCTGAGCTCCGTGTGACATTGCCACCACTGCTGCCTCCATCAGGAATGGCCACTGCCATGGAGGTGGGATGCTGAGAAGACGGCTTGAGTGGGTCAGACTGGTCTAGAATTTGGCGTCATATATGGCTTGTTGATCCATTATCCCAACCAGAACACACTGCTTCATACCAAGCACCCTGCCATGCGGTAGTTTCAGAGTAACTACTTTTATACGTTATGAAGCCACTTTCCCCACCATAGAAATGTCGTCCTGGGCCTAAGAAACAGGCTGGAAGCAGAGGCCAGTGGCAGCCCCTAACACAGTCCTTTATTTTCCAACGAGGAAGCTCAATCCAACTGTGTGTCAAACACTATGACATCTTTAGAGGAGGCCTCACACAGCTCGAGTTCAGCAGGGTCTCCAGAAGACACCAGCTCCCGCAGCCTCCCTTGGGAAGGGCTGTGTGAGAACGTTTCGATGCTCACATCAACTCAGAGAGGTGCCTCAGTGGTTCACGCAGTTCTACGCAGTGTGAGCTGCTATCAGAAGGAGGTTGCTTCAAAAATGCCACAACTAGCTTGATTAGATTATTTGGAGCACACAAAAGAGAAAAATCAAGAAGAGGTGAGAAAATCAGCATAAAATGAGGCTAGAACTGTGGATACATGATGCCTTGGTAGAGTTAAGGTGGGTGGGTGGTCCAGTAAAATGACTGCACCAGCACACAAGCAAAATGTTTCTTTATTGAAGTGTTCCTGGAGCACTTGTTAGGATGAGCACTATACTGTTAGTGTTTTCTCTCCAAAGGAAAACCACCTACATGAAACGAAAACAAAATGACACCAACAACTTGGACAGTTTAAATAAAACCCTTAGAACCAGCTGAATAATCTACAGAAATCCAGTTGTGGGAACCGGTAGGTGTGAGCAAAAGAGGTGAGGCCACTATTCCAAGGGGTCACTACAGTGTGGAAGAAGAAAACCCTGATCCAACTAAGGATTTTTCAGTGACCTTAAGCTCCTGGTGACTTGGGAGGACAGAGTGGGTTGTGTTCCTTCAGGTGGGAGAGGCACCATCCAGGCCTCTACCTAGGAGGAGCCACCACACGTGGGAAAGCCCTCAGTATCCCGAGGGCCTGTGAGAGCAGCCACTGCACTTGGACAGTGCACCATCCACTCCATGAGCAGCAGGACAGCGGGGTGGACAGAGGTACACCATCATGGAGGAGGCCAGCCCCACGGTCTGGCATGTCCCCAGGGAGGGGAACGAAGGTGCGATGAGACAGCAGACAGTAGGGGACCCTGCCCTTTCTGCACCAGCTTAGCCAGGAAATCAGGAGGCCCTGCATGCATCCTGCAGCGGGTTGGGAGGCCCCAGCTCTCCAGCTGCGGGTGTGGCTGCGCCCCTGACTAAAATAAAGGTGGCAGCAGCTGTGGCACAACCCTGACTCAGTGCAAGCCTCACAGGAGCAGCCAAGGGGAGCTCACCCAGCACCCTCCAAGAGCACAGTGCGTGGCCACTTTCCTGTCCTCGGAACCTGGGAAGAGCTGGCCCCGTGGCATGTTCTCGTGTCCTCCTGGGGCCAGGGCCAGGAACAGAAACCCTAACACCTGACACCTTCTTTTCTTAAGAAACAAGGTGAGGAAAAAGAAAAAAGCAATACAAGACATCCCAGGGAAAGGCAGGCTGACTGAAAGGAGCAAAGAAGGGACTTAGTGTCGCTTTGACCCTGGAATGCAGCCTGGCCTCTCCTGCGTCACCTGTGTGGCCTGTGGTGTGGATGAGGTTACCAGTATCAGTGGCCTTTTGTCAGGTGCTGAGAAATGTGAGATGTATTCTTTTTTTCTATATACACATATAAAAAATAAGAGTGAGGTAGATAAATGTTTGGAAAAAAAAAAAACCAAAACCAAAACTGTCCTGTCTTACACACACACACTCACATATACACACACACACCCCACACACACTCACCTTTTCCTCAGTAAATTCATAATGGGGGTCTTTCCAACAGTGATTAAAACTGGTATCACAAATAAATTAAAAGACTCCTACATACAATACCTTAATTACCTTTTTTCTTTTTCTGATTTTTTTCTTTTAAGGGAGAACACTGTGGGACAGAGGAAGTCATAAGACTGCGACTACTGACAAGCAAATAAGCACTACGAACTTTCTTTTTTGTGTTTAATCTCCAGTCACAACTAGCAATCATCATCTGTGAGCTTTGTCCTTACTCAGAATTTGAACATTTCCATCCCAGAAGCAACACTCGTGCTGTCATCACTCTGGTGAGAAGTACTAAACGCTACACAAAACAGGACCCCGCGCGAGTGCTGAGACTGCGGGCTGGGGCATGGCAGCCAGTGCCAGGGCTCTGGTCCCTGGGGGCACTCAGGCTGGCAGAGCTGGCGGTGGGCTCGCTGCCCTTGGGCCAGCTGGGACCTGGGGTCCTGTGCCCCGTGGGGCGGACAAGTCCCATGTGATGCTCTGGTTCTAGAGACAGGTAGGTCGGTCTGGTGAGGGTGGTAGCACAGGGTGGCAGAGGGGCCCTCAGGGCCAGGCTCTGGTGTACCCTGGGACTCAGCAGCTGTTTTCCGTGGGATGGAAGGATTAAATATCCATTAAAAAAAATAGTAATCCAAATGCCTAGTGTCTGCAGTTAAAACTGCTGTTGTACCCAAGAATTAAAAAAATATATATGTGTCACAAACCAAAACAAAGGCAAGGGAAAGAGAAGGTGAGACTGTCAAGGACAGGGACCACACATGGGACAGGGATGTGAGAGATATTCAGCCTTTGTGTTTCTGACCTGAGTTTGCGTCATGTCTTGCGCTGTAACAGACTCCAATGCCATGTGAGGGGGGAGGGCGTGGGAAAAGGGGAGCACAGGGGCCAGGATCTGGGCCCGAACCCCAGATCCACCTCTGTCCCTCAGCCGCCTCGTGCCCACAGAGCCTACAGGGTTAGAAGACAAAGAATGGGGCCGGGGTGGGGAGCAGGATGTATTTATAAAAAGGCATCAAACAGTTCATGGCAAATTATGTTCTAGAAATATCAATTGCTGGGAGAAGAGGAGGAAGAATCACACACTCTAGTACAAAGCATAAGAAGTTTCTTGGAGTGAGCAGAAAGGGTAGAAGGGTAGACCTGAAGGTTTTCATAGATTAAATCCACAAAGATAAAGAACAAAAAAAAATAGCAGCTTTTTTTTTTCTGTACAGACGTATAGATGAATATCTGAACCGTAAAAAAGTTATAAAAGTGACATTAAAGACGATGTGTATGCAAATGTTTCATGGTCTAACATAGAACTGTAAGACCACGACGAAGTCCTAGAAACAGAGAAAATGTAGCGAAGCTTAGAATGCTTGAATCCATCGCCTGCGCTGCTCCTCACTGCTGTGCGTCTCAGTCCCTTCCCTCGCTGCACACCTGCGTGAATGCTGCACACCTGCGTGAACGGCTGGGCTGAGTCCCTGGAAACCCCTCCCCTCAGCGTCCCTTCAGGGTAAGAAGGGACCAGGAGAGCCTGGCACGAGGACCACCTCGACCCGAAGCCAGGCTTGCAGGCTTCACTCAGTCTGTTTCCTGCAGAATCCTCGGGGAGGGGGCAGAGTTGGGGGTTGGGAAGGCCCCTCTGCCTGTCCCGTCTCCACAAGGGAAAGTCTCAGTCTGTCCGATTCCTCCAGGTAATCACCTAGTCACTGAGAGCGGGGCGCCTGTGTGCACACCGGGCCGGACGGAGGGAGCGCATCGCCAGCGCATCTCTCACACGGAGTTATGATCTGAGACTGTGCTCACTCCTCACCTCTGGGCAGAAGACAATCAGTATGGGCTTCGTAAGGGAGAAAGTTCAGGATTTTGGCAAAATTTGGCAGCATTAAAATGGTAATAACTGTGGATGAACCATGGCCCTTTTAAAATTTCAAGTGACCCTAATTTTAAAAAAGCGTGTATGTGTATGTGTATGTGTGTGTGTATGCATGTGCATGTGCGTGTGTGTGAGAGAGAGGCAGAGAGACAGAGAGAGATATCGACCCATGGCGCCAGGCAGGTGTGTATAAGGGCAACCGGGTTCCAGGGACAGCCGTTTTCTCCATCTGATAAAAGGGCTTTCCGGCCAGGCTCGCAGCAAGTATTTTTCCATTTTGAAGCAGAAAAAAGAAGGAAAAAGGTGAGACAGACAGAGAGAGAGAGGAACAGAGAAAGAAAGAGACAGAGAGAGAGAGGAGAAAGAGGGACAGAGAATGAGAAGACTCAATTCTCAAGTGTTCTGTTGCTATTAAGTGTTGTCATTAAGGTTCTCAGAGGCCCGTGTCAGTTAAGGGCTTGGGCAGGGAAATACAAAGCTGCTTGCATATTGAGAGAAGGAGCATCCCCAGGTGTTTACTGCAGAGAAGCGCTCTCCGTGGGCAGCAATGCAGCTCTCAGGATCCACTGAGGTATAGGAGGCTTGTGGATAGATTGTTAGACTCTCTCTCCCCCCCACCCACCGCGGAGTGTGCACACACATTACTGTTTGCACCGGACGCGGATCCAGGATCAGCAGGTTGAAGACTGGGGCAGCGGCAAGGCCCTCTCGTTAGTGCGGCCTCCGTTCATGTGCGCGTAAGGCTGTCTCTCGTCGAAGCTGGCACGGAGGAGCAGCACTCCAGGGCCCGGGCCATTCTCGGCTTTGTGTCCTGAGTGTCTCTCGGGCAGCGGCAGGGAGGACGAGGAGGCGGAGGGGTCCAAGGGGACGCTCTCCATGTTCTCAGGCTCCAGGTCCAGCTCCTCCGGCTCGGGCGGCTTGTTCTCCTCGCTGTAGTAGAAGGAGACCTCTCGGAAGCCGGGCTCCATCTCGTCTTTGACACTGCTGATGATCTCCAGGAAGGAAGGCCTCATCTTGGGGTTGTACTGCCAGCACATGCGCATCAGCTCGAACCTGATGGAGACAGGTGAAGATGGAGGCGCTCTGGCTTCACAGCTTACCCTTCCCTCCCACCTGTCAGCTCTCTGCGCCTAGAACCCAGTTCCTACCATGAGTCAAAACCCAGAACTTCACTTCCTGGGAAGGACCTAGCTCAGTGCACACAGAGCCCACCACCAGGGGGCTCATCGCTGGCAACAGTGCGAAGTTTGATAAACGAGCCGCTTCTGGCTGAAGCATCTCTTGTGACCACCGTGAATGAGAAAACAGGACACCTCTGTTCCTCACTAATGAGGGTGGGAAGTGACCCTAGCCTGCCTGGCCGTGATTTGTTCCTCGATCCCATCGGTGCTGTTTCTGAGCTTCCTCCAGGACAGGAATGAATGCCCTAGCAGAAGGTAGAGCTGGGGAGGTGGCAGTGCTGCCTGACCCAAAGGGTGCACACTCTTGTCTGTCTCAGTCCAGACCCTGCCTTCAGGACCCCAGACTGTGCTGAAGCAAGCGAGTCACGATGCGGACCTCAATCCAGACCCTAGACGGCCCGCCGGGAGTTTCCTGGGCAACAGTCCTGACCACAAGCAAGGGATAGGCAGAGCACAAGAGCGTGAAGGTGCCAACAAACCCAGGTGCCCTGGAAGTCACAAGTCTCACAGTCTTCCTGGCCATGGTCTGATAAATGTGCAGAACCCAGAGGTCTTGGGTGCAGAGAAGGGGAAGGAGTGAGTTCCGAGCTGACGAAGACTGAGCGTGGCAGTGGTGCGAGGGGAGGTTCAGCCATCGGGCCTCTGTGACCTGGGCAGGTGACCCGGGGCCTACCTTTACTTCTTTTTTTTTTTTTTAGGTTTTTTGAGACAGGGTCTCACTTTGTGGTTCAGACTGGCCCTGAGCTCAGCCTCAAACTCACATCACAGCAATCCTCCTGCCTCTGCCTCCCGAGTGCTGGGATTACAGGCGTGAGCCACCATGCCAAGCACTGTGGTGTGTGGTACTGGTTGCTGCTGGGGTGAGTCTCCACGCCCAGTGTGGTATGTGGTTAACTGCGGATCGAACCCAGGTTCCTGCACTTATAAGACAGGCGCCAGAACCACTGAGCCAAATCCCCAGCCCCTACCTTTACTTCTTACTGGGAAGTTATACCTTTTGTTTGGTTTTAAAACTAGTGGCTAAAGAGATGCTATCCAGTGAAAATAACCAGATAGAAATTGCTGTGTTCAGGAAACTCACAGAACCCCAACCTGACAGCTACTCTTCTGCAGGACTAAGCATGTGGTCAAAAGATCTATTACATTGGTCTCCTGGAAGAGATGCAAAGGAGATGCCAACGTAACCACGCTCATCAGTGAGGAAGCTGTGGGCACAGAGGTGGGTTTCCTGCCCACCTAGCCATCTTCCTTAGAAGGCTTTGGGTCAGGCTGGGTCAAGTCAGGCAGAGGAGAGTGACTGAGAGGAAGGGCGAGATAGGCCTGCAGTAGCCGCACCCAGAAGGCCACTTTCTGGAGGCCTCAAGGTCAGGAAATTACAGGTGGGCAGGATGCTGCTGGCAGCCTATGTGCTCACATGTCACCTGTGGCTGTGTTTAGCATCTGACTGCCCACTGAATAGTTAGGACCAGGTTGTTTAGTCTGCAAGCATATCATATTTACTGTCTGGCTCTAAAATAGGTAGCCAACGAATGGGGCAAAGGACGACAACAGAGTAATTATTTTTCCTTGTCAGTCCAGCCAGGTGCAGGGCTGATCATGAAGGTGTCACACAGTGGCCCTGGACGTGGAGCTGTGGGTCTGTGAAGGAGGGGCTGCTTGTTATGTACACTTACAGCTCACTCATATACGGGGAAAATGCAGCATCAAGAGATGTACCATCTGTCCAAGGTGCACGGGTGACCTGTTCCCCTAGGAGATACCCCCGACTTGGCTGCCTGCACAGAGAACCTGGTATCTGGCACATTGTCCCCGATACTGACACTCACAAGTGGCAGGTGGAACATGGTCCTGCCTTCCCACACCTCCCAAAACTAATTAAAATGGGGGGTAAATGCAAGGAGTGCTCCTCTATGGCTGGGCTGTGATTTCCTCTCAAGCCGAGGGATCTACCCCTGCATAGAAGCACAGCCGGGCTAGGAACACGAGCTATGTCTGGCTTTGAGCCCCGTGGCCAGGGGCTGAGGAGGTGCCACCACGAGGGCAGGGATGTGGTGACATCAGCACAAACACGCCATGTGATGCTGCTTTAAAATCATTCCAGAAACACAGCCCTTCCAATGCTGCCCATAAAAGGAAGTCTTTCTTTCTCTGCGGAATTGGGACCTTGTTTACATTACTTCCACGAGAAAACTCTTCAGGAGGCTTGAGGAGGATTTATGAGCTGATAAAAGTCTTCTTTTACAAAACACTCTTTAAAAAACCACTGGTCAGCCCAGACGTCCTTAGCTGTCCTTGACCGTGCACTCCCGCCCAGGCCCCAGGGAACTCCTGCCTGCTGGGAAGCAGCTTCCAAGAACAAACCGCCTGGGCTGTGTGGTGGTCAGTGGTCAGGGACGTGGGCAGAGAGGCGCCTCCGGACTCCTTGACCCTTGACCCTGACATCTCCATAGGCTGTGATCTGCTAGGAAGTCAGAGCCGGGATGTTCTAGGCATCTCGCACGGAGCCCTGGGGCTGCCACAAGTGGGCACAGCTTCAGCCTGGCTGGGATCCTCACAGGGGACCAGGTTCCAGCCCTACAGGGCTATCTGTGCCCCCAGGAAGCCCGGACCTGCAGCATGCCCAGCACTAGGGCGGGGTCCTGCCATTCCTGACTATCTGGACTAGATTCCTGCAAATGCCCCCTAGGATGCAGAGCAGTGTGGAGGGCTTTACACAGCAGAAGGAAAACCCAAGGGGAAAACTGCCCAAGCAGATCCCTCCAAGTGTGCTTCTCTGGGCTAAGGCTCTTCCCTGACTCCTGCACGGTGAAGACCTGACTCGGGGCCCTGGAAATGCTACCAGAACAAAGGGCTTCTCTGCTTGGGTTTTCATGGCTGAGCTCACATCTCCAGCACCTGCAGTATCAGTGCTGGGATCTTTCACATCACTGGATTTCATGAAATTCAGGTTGAGGATGGACTTTGTCTTCCATTTAAAATATGAATACAGCAGGGGACCACAGCCCACACCTGACTGCATAAGACCTGCTGGATTAATTCCAGTGGAACCGGAGCCTGGGGCTCACAGACCTGAGCACCTCAGTGGTCTTAAGACTGGAGTCTTTCCTCAACATCTGGAATACTGTGGAGTGACGAGCGACGGCTCTTGGCCTCACACGGCCAAACAGCTGAAGGGTCTTCCTGAGGCTGAGCTAAGTCTTTCCATGGCCACCATGTCACCAGCGAGCGCCTCTTTCTCCTTCACAAACCACAGAATGGAGGAAGCACTTTCTCTCCCAGGAGACCCACAAAAGGTCTGGGCAACTTCCAAGGCCTTAGAGACGCTCTCCTCTGGGGTAAACAGAGTTCATTCTTTCATTTCATGCAACAAAAGAAGCCGTGAGAACACACTTTCCTCCCCTGAGCTCATCAGGGAATTCAGAAGGACAACACCGACACTCCCTACGCAGCGGCAGGCCTCCTTTCATTCTCTTCTTAGAAGGGCGGCAGATCTGCCAGGGGTTCTGGATGGCAAAGCAAGAACGCCTTCTGAATTAAACATTTCACACCCAAGAGTAACCTTTCTGTGTAAACTTCCTCCTCGCTCTGTGCTGGGAACAGGAAGTCCTCTGCCTTTCCCATAGCAGGTGGGCTGCTTCCCAGGCATATTAAATTAATATTAAAACGCCAGTCATCTGGAGGTGGATCAACTTCAAGAGACCCACAAATTTCCCAGAGACGAACGTTTACTGGAGTCAAAGAGTGTTTTCTCAATAAAACAAAAACAATGCCCCTCCTGTAACTGGCCCCAAACCACAGGAACAAAACACACACCTGCTCTCTTGGACTACTGCTAAGCATGCCACACGCCACACGCCGCCAGCCGGAGTGTTCAGGCCTAGACTGGCACCGAGCACCTTTACGCAAATGTAGCGCTATGAGTCCGTTCCTTGTATTCTGGCTCTATAGGAGGCCTGTTCTTAGAAATGTTCAAGGTGCAGAGCAGCCCGACAGGGCCCCTGGCTTGAGTGGTGTGGCCCACTGTGGCGTCCAGTGTGCGGTGGATTGCTGGGGCAGGCAGGGCTGGGCAGGCAGCTCCCGGCCCACAGCTCCCATCTGGCTAGCTGCTCCCCTGCTCTTGTAAGGCCTCTGAACTAAGAATGGCTTTTACACTTGGAAATGGTTAGGGGGTTAAAACCAAAACAAGAATACTTAGTCACAACATGGAATTACGTACAATTCAAATTTCAGTATCCAAAAATAAAGTTTGTTTGGCGTATAGCCCCCCGGGTCTTGCGATCATCACCGAGGCTGCTTCTGTACCCCTCAGCAGAGCTGAGTCAGGCTTCTGCACACGGGGCAAACATTTACCAGCTGGCCTTTTAGAGCCCGCCGAAGGGCAAGCCAGCTGTGCATCAGGAGGACACGAGCAGTTACGGGGAGGTCCACACATGCAGACGCCGAGGCCTCATGTGATGCAGATGCATCAGGAGCCTGGATGTACCGCCCCAGGCAAGCTTTCAGATGACTGCAGACCCCCCCACCCAACCCTGACAGCGGGACTGCATCCTCCGGGGAGACTTGGAGGCAGAATCAAGAGCCATTACCCTGCACCCAAGGTCCCTGTCCACAGATGCTTCTCAGTATCTCTGACTCTTAGGTTTGAGTACAAGTGGGGAAGGGAGTGTTTCTGTGCTGGGCAAGAAAATATTCGGAGAGGCCTTTGGGGCTCTTCTAATTCTGGCTGCAGAGTCCCAGAGAGGCTTTACCGGGAGGTACCTCTGATGAGGGTGGCGGGAGAGCCAGAGCCTCTGTCATGGGTGGCTTTGGCCCTTGGCCAGGACTAAGCACCTAGGGGGGTGGCAAGGAAGGCGAAGTAGTGGGTGTCCTGGGAAAAGCATGAACACTCATTAGCCAGAAACTCCAGGGAATTCTAAAGTGTTCCTTCAAAAGAAGTAAGGGACGGAGATACATTAATCGGGCCCAAAGCTGGGTATGTCCATACCTCTGTCTCCAGAAGGGTCAGCTCGACTCTGATCCCAGTCCACACTGCTTATTGGGGCGACACTTAGATGGTCTGTGACTTACCAAAGAGGAAAACTGGGCTGGAGGGTGAGGCAGTGTGGTGACTTTCTGTGGGAGCTGAGTTCACATGATGCACAGTTTCCATAAAACTGTGTGGACATCAGATTGGCCTGGCAAGGGCTGGGGAGAAGCTCTTGAATTTGACTTCAAAGTGGTACATGGTGCTTTATTATCTTCCTGTTTTTTAAACCTTGCCTGAGCAAGGATGAGCAAGGATTGCTTTGGTCAGGTATTTTATGGAGATGCTGGCCTGAGAAACCACAGGGCAAACTGCAAATCGGAACTAAAGGATTAAAGGACTGTGAGAAGGAACTGAGGTGCCTGCAGAAAGGCACAGGTCTGACAAACTAGGCTCCTCATCCAGGGATTAACAGCCTCTTTTAATCTATTTCTGTATCTACAGGACTAGAAAGCATGGCTCTCAGAACTACTAATCTTACATGACCCAGGAGAGATTACTCAGGGAAAGAAATCAAAGAGCTCAGGGGTCCCCGGAAATACATACAGCATGTCAGGGCAATTGTCAGGCTTGTCCAGAAGGCCGCCTTCCATGACGAAGCGAAGGACTTGCTCGTTGGATAAGCCCTGGTACGGCTGCTCAGCCAGCGTGGCGATCTCCCAGAGGACGACCCCGAAGGACCTACAAGGAGAAGAGAGTATGAACAGCCTGGAAAGGGATGGGTGTGACTTCCCTCTGCCAGCATGTCTTCATCCTGAGCACTGAGAAATTGTCCTCATGCAGTAAGAAGTGCCTGGTGGAAGGTAAACCAGGCACGGACTTGAGTGTGGGATATCCGTCCTCCTTTGCCACCACTGGTGGTCCCTGTAGAATAACTAGAGTCCTGGTGGTAGAGTGGAGAAAGCTGCCACTGGCAGAGATTTCAGAAGCACCCAATTTGGTCACATACATCTAGTGCCAGCTATAGCCACGGACCTTGGCAGGATGTTGTCTCCCAAACTCGCTTTGGCCCAGGAATTGAAGAATGCAGATTCCCTCCAGTCCCGGCTGGACACAGACTTAGGACACAGACTTAATAAGCTCTTTGGATCAGTTGGAGGTCTCTTTTTCTAAGTGACCCTCAGCATCCACTGCACTGGAGAATCTCCCAAATATTTTAAAAATAGACTGATTTCTGGGGTTCCAAGAGAAGCTCTGATTTGATAGGTATGTATAGGGGTTTGGGCCCGGACATATTTAAAAGCTCTATAAGATTCCTGAGGTATATTCAGGACAAGGGAAAAGAGCCCTTGTCCCAGAGAGCTAAGAAGCTGCAGAGGCACAAGGCCCATCACGGGCGTGGAGACCAGGGTGGGCTGCACTGGCCCGCAGCTCCTCCATGACAGCAGAGTCCTCTCCCTCAGAGTGGCTGAGAAGTGAACTCGGCAGACAGAGCAGGGAGCTGTTGTGCCACGCCTATAGTTCTGCCTGTGAGTTCAGAAGAGCAAATTAAAACAGACGCACAGAAACTTCAGATAGACAACACTGAAGAAAAACAAAAACCAAAAAACCACCATGCTGTAATTTGCAAAATAAATGTGCCTTCTCCAGGCTAATCCCACCCTTGACAAATTCTCCTTGGCCCATCTGCCTTCACACTTGAGTCACCTCAGCCAGCCCAAAAGGCTGTTGACGGCCCTGCCCCAGGCTTGGAGTGCGGTCCAAACCTCAGGGAAAAAGGGCCAGGGTATTTCCCACTGAGCTCCGGGGATCCTCGCCTTGCGGTGGAGCTGGGCGGGGTGGAGCTGGGGTGCTCTGATTCTGCATCAAAATGTTTTTCTGGCTGCTTTTACTCCTTTCCATGAACAAAAAGGTTTTTGTACAAATTGATACTAAAAGCAGATGTTAGACAGAAATAGAATCTGAGCAACCAGAGGACTGACCAACTCTGGGTCTTTTCTAACTGTCACTGCCCAAGAAATAGCCTCATGCTGCTCAAGAGACCCAGAAAAGCTGAAGATCCAGAGACCAAAGTGTGGGCTGAAAAGTGATGAGCTTGCCATCTCTGCCGACTGCAGGCTGGCCTGAGCATTAGCTCATGGCTCGGTTCCCTCCCTTGCCCCCTTCTTTCACCCCATACGTTCCCCCGGCTGTGTCTGGCTGCGGGCAGCCCGGTCTCACTGGTGGGCTCTTGCCTAGGCCCTGCCACCTGCTGCTCCACCTCAACCTCGTGGCTTCTTGGCTATCCACACCGGTCTCGAGCAGAACTCTGTCCTGCGCCCTGTTCTTCTGGCCTCCACCGATCCTCTTGACCTCCAGAAGCTCCTGCTAAATGAGCTGCCAACTGAGCTCTGGGTTGTGAGGAGTCTGACCCCAAGGCTGTTCCTGCTCACAGCCTCAGTGTTCATGGCGGAGCCTGGAGAACGAGTTCCCGGAGCACTAAGAGTGTCTGAGTTCACATGATCTCGCACCCTCACTCTCTGAAGCATCCCATCACTGTCATTCCCACGCGCACCAGTCTCCTCCTGTCCCCACACTGCCGTGGGCACCCTCCCTTTCAGGAGCCCCCTTCCTCTGGTGGCTGCTGACAGTCCCTGCTTTATCAGGTCCCAGGACTTCACCTCATCTGTGAAGGCTTCTGTGACCTCAACCTGCCAGGCTTCTCCTTGTTCCCAAGACTCGACCCTGGGAGCACAGGGATGGTGGCCCTCGCCCTTCCTGCCACCTCCACACTCCGAGGTTGTTGTAATCACATGCATGAAATAGAACAGGAGGCCACAGAGCCGGTTTGCTTAGGAGCTTGTCACGCTGAGCAGCAGAAGCGCTTCCCCGTGTGACTCTGAATATCACCTGCCACTGAGAGGCGCCTCGTGCTCCGTCTGTGGTTGCCCTTCTGAGACTGCTCCAAAGGACAAATGAGTGCTGTCACCTTTCTGCCCCAAGGCACAGTGGCTGTGCCATCTCTACCCAGCACTGGCTGTCACAGAAGCCACTTGAAAACCTATCAAGGTACTAACTACAGTGGGGCCAGGGACATAGGAGGCAAAGTCCTGGGATGTGACCACAGGCACATGCCAGTCAAAATCACTGGGACTCCGGCAACAGCCACACGTTCCTCAGGGAAGGTACTTTACTACAGGCTGCTGGTTATTAGAGCCTTTATCTAAGTCTTGCATTTCGTGTGGACAGACTTCATCTTTGAAAAGCAGGTGGTGTCTCTGTGTAAATCCCCTCTGAGGTGCACTGCATTTCTTCGCAGGTGACAGACCCTGGTGTGGCTCGCACACAGTGCTTTGCTGCCCCAGAGAGGAAGGCAGCACATTAGTGTCCCAGGTACCAGCAAACTGAGTCTCCCAGGGGAATCACATTTCCCTCAGAAGGGAATTGGACACCGCAGTTTCTTAGTAAGCCAAGGAATGGAGGCTGCTCAGGAGCACTCAGGAACGGGGGTCTCACTCCCCAGGCTGCACACAGGCTTACTGCATGCCTAGGGATGCACGGGTCCTCTAACCCCCATGGCCATCTGAGAAGGGCATGGAGGAACAGCCAAAGCACCCAAGGGCCCAGAACAAAGTCTCAAATGACAGCAGGAACCCGGGTGCTGTGACAACTCCACAGCCTGTCTGGTCAGCAGAGAGCTGTGGAAACCACACCAGGCAGGTGTGCTCAGTACCACAGGGCCAGAGCCTGCCTTGGACAGGGAGGGGCGCTTTGGAGCTCAGCCCTGCTGGGAGGGGCTCTGCAAACCAGACTGGGGACCAGCCCGCTCTCAGGGTGCTCTGATCTCAGGTATCTGGGTCTCTTCCAAAGGCAAACAAAATTCTTTGTATGCTTTTCTAGGCTTTAAACACTGAAGGATGATTATTTGGGGCTGATAAATACAACTAAGTGCTTCCTGTGATTTTTAGAGGGGAAGCTCCGGATCAGGGCCCAAAGTGGCAGAGACCACCCATATATTCCAGTGTTCTGGGCGTCTTCAACTGATCCTCAAAGGCTTGGCTAAAAAACAGAAACAAAACAAAATAGAAAAACAAAACCAGAAAAAAAAGGTGGGGCATGGTAGCACATGACTAATGCTAACAGTCCAGGAGGCTGAGGCAGGAGGATTATAAGTTCAGCCCAGCCCGGGCAACTTTGTGAGAACTGTCTCAAAATAAAATACAGCTTTTAAAGTCCCAGGGTGAACTCACACACACACACACACACACACACACACACACACACACGCATGCACACACGAAAAGAAAAGAAACCAAAGCACTATGGCTACTTGGACAATTAATGGAATAGCCTCCAAATGCCCACTATCCTTCATATTTTTTTGTATCAGTTCATTGCAGTCACACAGTCAAAGGGGAGCAAATGAGTGTAGAACACCCCGCTGCTGTTGACAGTGGGAGCAACTAACCAGAATTTGGGAAGAACCAGCCAAGTTCGCCTTCCCACTGGCTTCTGTTCCCATCCCATACGCTGACCCTGGGACTCCTGATGGCAGAAAGCCTGAAACTGTGGTGGTGACCAAGGCCATGTGTGTCACAGCAGGCTGTCTGTTAGCACGGGAAGCTCTGCACGGTCTGAGTTACTAGCCTGGGATAAACGGACGTGCCTGTACTAGCAGCGCCTCTCCTGCACCACACCTTGAAGAGATGGGAAGAGTTAAGCATCTCAGACAAGCTGACTGCAGAACAGACCTGATGCCTGGGCTCAAGAAGCCATCGGGTTCTGCTGGGGCATATTCAAATCCTATTTCCAATTTGCACCTGTCTTCAAAATAAGATCCAAGGCCCTTGATGATGAAAGGGTCATGAGGTTAAAAAAATGATGTCGGTCACGACTGAAATAGTTCCTCTATGCGGTCATCGAGAGAGCTGGAGTAAACAACTACCATTTCTGTAACCCAAGAGCAATGGGATCTCCCAAGAGGAACGCCAAGATACTTGCTGACATTCTAGAAGGTGGATGTGCCAGGGCCTGCGCCTGCCAAGAACCTCAGTTGTATTTCAGACCTGACTGCCTCCACACAGCGTTTCCAAGGAACTGCAATAAACAATCCCTCAGAGGAGTCTCTGCGCCCCCAGCCAAAGAGCTTCCGAAAACACTTTCATTACTAAAGGAGACATTCTGTTTTGCATAACTATCCAGGGGTCGGCAACCATGGAATGACCACAGAGTCTGCATAGCACGCGGGACCAAGTGGAAACACAATCAAGACCCAGGCGGCTTTGGGTCTAAATAAAGACTTGTCTACAATGCAGAGGTTAAAGGAGTGAAGGGTGCCTGTGTACACACACAGCGCCTGTCTTCTGGAGAAGAGAGAGGCGGGCAGGCCTTTGTATGTCCCCCAGCTCCTAAGAGCACAGCTAGTATCTGCTCAAGAAGGAAGGGAATGCATGGTCCCATAAACTCCCTGGATTCCCACAAGTGCCCTCTGTCTTAGCTGGTCTGCTGACGACAGGAACATCCTAAAGATGGAGTGGGGTTCCCACATCATTACCAAAGCTGGAAATGGGCAACAGGGAGTAAAGACCAGGAGGAAAAAGTCCCCAAGCCAGAGCCAGCCACAGGAAGCAGAGGTCAGAGGGCCACGGGCTGGTCCCGCAGAAGATTCTTGTACCAGACGTCCGAGTGAGTGGTGAAGACTCCATCCTTGAGGGACTCGGGCGACATCCAGCGCACAGGCAGCAGTCCTTTCCCTCCTTTTCGGTAGTAGTCTGTCTCGTAGATATCGCGTGTCATCCCAAAATCTGCAAGTACAGCGCAGGTGTGCAATTACACACACTGTTGGGGCCACTCAGGGGCAAAGGTACATTGCTCCCACTCCGGGCCCTTTCCTACCGTCACACTCAAGGTGAGACACGAACGTGCCTCCCTTGGGGGAGGCTGGTGTTAGGGTTCGCAGATTGTAAGGCAGAGACAAAAAGGGGCAGTTAGTATATGACAAGCAAATACCAAGAACTCTTTGTTTTCAATATATTCATAATCTGGTTCTTTCAAGTAGCCAACTCCCTTGTGGCATTTAAAATGAGAGGTGGCTTGCAAATTACTGAGGCCCATGATGATTAAGATAGTAAGTACTGCGTAGGCCAAGTAGCAGTGACATGTGGTTTTAAAACCCCATCAAAGTTGATGGTGTATGGTGGCACATGCCTGGAATCCCAGCCACATGGGAGGCAAAGGCAGGAGGACTGCAAGTTTGAGGTCAGCTCAGGCCATTCAGCAAGACCTCATCTCCACATAAAAGACAAAAAGGACTGGGCATGGAGCTTAGAAGCACAGCGTGTCCCTAGTAAGCACAGGGCCCTGGGTGAATACTCGGTGCCTCAAAAAGATCCAGACACAGACTCAGCCAAAGCAAACAAAAAATCTGATCAAATAAATAAGAGCTTGCAGGCTCATTGGCTTGGTAGACTGGCCCAGTACCAGGGAAAAGTAAGACATTTCATTGCTTAACACAGGGGAAAATATTCTGAGTGACAAAGGTGACAAGGAACACAACTAAGATGCTACAGGATGCTATTGACCAGGCCCCTGAAGCTACTCTTCAACATCATTCTGCAACATAATATCCCACTCATTTGTGAAAAGTCCTTCCACTTTTTGTATCTCAAGAAGATGTCCTATAATTAGGTTTGATGGCAGGCTTGCTTTATAATCCTAAATTATAGCCTCTTTGTCAAATTTTGATTTTCCACTCAATCACACAATCTCCTCTCACAGGAGTATCCCATTCTCCCTCCCAGGGAAAAGAGCTGCTCTACTTTAAAAATGTCCACTCAAGTCTCTGCCTCCTGCCACAAGCAGGTGAGGATACAGAACAGGTGAGAACATAGAACGTGTTTCCTGGATAGTCACCTACATGACACCGTTCATTCAGACTATGCTAAATACCATCAAATCATCTCTGGGGAAATTACTTGTCATCTTTGTCATCCATGAGACACCAGGCACCAGGAAAACATTTTCCAATGCTCACGAAGAACAGAAATGAAGTGTTAATGTCTCATCTCCAAACTGACCCACAGTAGGTGAATGACAGGATTCGCCTTTATGGTTTAAAAATGGGAAAGAAGAAATTGCAGGAAAAACGTTTTTCTTCCTAAACAGGCAAACACAAATTTTATTTCTAGGAAGAAAAACTATAATTATAAAGAAAGCATCCCTATAAACAGATCATCTTTGTTGATATGGTAGGAAAAGCCAGCCAGGTGGGAGGAAGGTAGGATGAGGGCTGCAGCTCACTCACTGGCCCAGCCCCACACAGACACCTGCTTGGTTTCTTCTTGCGCTGAGTTCTCCTCACACCCTCCTGGGGTCTGTCCTGTCACCAGCTGCATTTCAGAAGCAGAGAAACTGAGGCTCACAGGACTGCAGACACCTGCGCCAGCTGCTCACGCACTAGAGAATGACTGGGGCAGAGCTCAGCCCAGCAGGGGCTCAGCCCTGCACAGACGCCAAACTGATCCCCACAGGAGTGAGGGAGGGGAGCAGGGAGAAGGAAGCTCAGCTAGTAAGAATAGCTCTTCCTGTGAGTCCAGGGCAGACTAGACCCCTGGCTCCCTCTGCCTCCCTGAGGGCTCTGCCATTGTGAAGGGCTCCGCCTAGGATCTCACTGGGGGATGCTTAATTACGATGCCTGCGCTTCTGCTCTGTGATACGGCTGCAGCCCAATGCTCCAGTGCCTACAAACAGTGCAAAAAAAAGACGCTCACCCTCCTCAGAGACTGCATGGGGGGTGGGGGGCCTCATAGATCACTAAGGGCCAAAATATTTCATTAAAAACTCATTGCTAAAAGGAATAAAGGTATTGTTCAATTTGCGGAACCAGGGATTGAACTCTGGCCCTTGTGCTTTCAAGGTAGGTGCGGAACCACTCGAGCTAAATCCCCGGCACAATAAAGGTATTGTTAAAGGCAGGGCCACATCCAGGATGCGGAGTTCAAGAGCCAGACCATGGGTTCAGCTGGAAACTTTTTCTTTAGCATGCGAAGTGTCCTCTGCAGTTTCTCAGGTTGAGTATTTGGTGTTTTTCTGAAATGTGGTACTATGTTAATGGGAAAATAGAAATCCTAGTAAAAGTAGGTGGTTTCCTGACCAGCCTCAATACTCTACGTGTCTTTGTTAGATGAATTAAAAGTCCACACATAGGGAACCTGAAAGAATGACAGGGTTTCTGAACAGTGATTACAGACTCAGTCCAACCCTTTTGTCTAACTGGTAGGTTTGCCCGCTCAGATCACCAGGCCTGAGCCTGAATCCCACCACGCAGTGGTGGCCACGTCTGCCCCTATCACAGCTCTTGCTCTGCAACGGGCATCACTGTACGGTGTTTTGTGTCCTAGGAATCTCTGTGGGTCTCTGTGGGGAGGAAGGATTCTTTATAAACTACAAAATTTGCAGGAGATTTGAAAGGACTTTTATGCTTAAGTCAAAATCACTTGAGGACACTGTCTCAACTCTTTCTGTAACCTATGCTAACAAGTGTTCTACCTCCGGGGTCATGGCTACTGCTGGACTTCAGTGTCTACACTCTCAGGACTGGAGCCAGTCGGGCCACCAGAAACAATCACGTTGATTTCACCTGTCTCCAAGAGAGGCGCTGGGAAAACCTCTCCAGCAGCAGGCTAATGCTCGTGAGGTTCCTAACCACCAGCAGGTTTAGTTCTTGCTCAAGTAAAAGACATACCTCCAATTTTGACTGTAAAATCTTCAGCCACCATGCAATTTCGGGCAGCAAGGTCTCTGTGGACAAACTTGTTGGCGTTGAGGTACGCCATGCCGTCTGCAATCTCTCCGGCCATCTGGATCATCTTGCTGAGGGTTGGAGGTGCTAGGACTGCGTTATTCTGTTTTAAAAAAAAATTAATAGGAGAAACTTTAGAACTTCTCCACCTTAAGTTTCTTTAGGAATTGCAAACCCATCTTTATTCAGTCTGTGTACCATAGGTCAGCCCACTAAGAAACCCGGAGCTGCTCAGAAGGCATCACACGGTGGTAAAATCACCTGCCTGCCTCTGATGACATCACACAGGATGATACTAACAGGTGTTCCTGTTCCTTGGGACCAACATTCCCCATTCTAAATAGGAAATAGATATTTAAGAAGAAACAAAGCCATTTTTGATGTTAAGGACTCTATTAGTTTTTAGGTTCCTTTCACTTCCGTATTCAAGGTGTAGGTAAAAGGAAGACAATTATGTTATAAAGGCTGTGTGGAGTTACACAAATGTGCTTCCTAAAAGGATGCTGCACACATCATTTCTCATGTAAGCACCATCAGGAATTATTTAATTTCTTTCTCCTTTTGCTTTCTTCGAAGAGGCACAGATACAGGGATTAATTTCTTCACCCTGGGTTACTGGACATGTGAAGTCCAGCTGAAGCTCACCGTGGAAGGACTAGTACAGAACAGTGCCAAGCAACATGAGTAAGAATCCCTTCTTTGCAGAGGAGGGCAAACGACTGATTTTGGAATGGAAAAGTTATCCCTAAAGAATAAATATGCTTGGAAAAACGATTTATTATAGTTTAGCAGCTAAGTAGCTTTAGGAGCTGGTGTCAGAGATTCCTGTGGATTCCCAACAATAAGCAGAGCTCCTACCTAGCACCTTCCCAGCACCGCCCCTGAGAACAGGGGAAGAGATGCCAAGAACATTGGGATCAGACTGGCTGGACTCTTCGCCCATGGTCCACTGCTGGGAAGACAACTTGGTAGCTGGCCTGGGACCAGGGCTCGGGGGATATCAGCTCCAGCTCACTGAGGGCGGCATGTCCACTGAACGTCAGCATCTTGAAGAAGCCTACCAACCTCCAAGCACTTCTAAGTTGGTTCTCCATGTCCCTTGATAACAGCTGAGTGCCAGAGAGGCTATTGAGATTGTCTCTGGGACTTACAGCACACATCACCGGTTTCCTAGGGAAGTAACTTCATGTCACCAGAGGAAGCCAAAATCACCACTGTCTTTCACAGTCTTCAGACTTGCTTTTCCCTCTAATGTCTAACATTCCTTTTAACATTTTTTAGTGCTTTAAATATGCCTGGTAAACTAGGAAATGTGATGGCAAAATGTACAGGTATTGAAGTCATAAAAACCAGAATCAATACAAGGAACTTCATCTTAAGGGTTCAGAGGCCTGATATTTTGTTAATTTATGGTATTATACTCAACCGGAGAGTGCAGAAATCTTTAATTTGATTAGCACCACATAAGACAAGCACGAACACGCACCTACACTCAACAAGGTACATCAGGAGAATATAATAAAATTGCAAGATATACATTTATATTTTCGATGCCTGACATGAATTAGAATTTAAATCTGATAATCTATATGTGAACTTTACATGTGCAAACGACTCCAGCAATCATCTCGTCCAAACTATTACACTTGAGGAAATGAGATCCAGGAACCTGCTGCGGCTACCTGACGACGCCTGTGGCCCAAGGTGAAGCCAGCACTAAGAACGCAAGTTCTGATTTTTAATTCTGTGCCTGAACCATGGACAGGGAGATAAGTGCCTCCTCTGGTGAGGCAGCCAGTAAGTATTCTGCCATACTTCCAGTCAGGTCACCTATTTGACCATGCTGTTCTCCTTCATGGTGGCCTGTGGACTGCAGTGCTCCAGAAGGAGGTTCTGTCACACACGGACCTGGGACAGTTATCAACCACCTGGCCCAGAAGCTCTGCCCACACGTGGCCTCCCAGCTTTCCCAAACCCCAGACCCATGTGCTGTAAATAAATGAGCTCATTTAGGAACAGGTGCTTGGAACGAATATGAAGAAACTATCAGTGGGGAGATGATTAAGTTGCAGATTAAAACAGGAAAACAAAAACTTCAACAGAGAAATGCAAAAGGGGTGAAAAAGAGTAGTCACTGCTTCTAGGGATCGCTTCAGACATACTGCTTATGCCGCAAGTAACAAAGTCAGGTTCAAAGGAGGAGTCTGGACCCTTGGAGATAGGCCAGGGAGAGGCACTTACTCCCAGAATTATTCTGCAGCCTAAGGTCGACCTACAGTTTGCTCTGACACCTAACGACTGACAACTCAGGCCTCTGAGGGACAAATGACTGGCCTGTGGGTTAATCTGACAGAAGGGGAGACACCACAGTGACTAATGAACAATTGCACATGACTGTAGCAGACTTAGAATTTGAAATTCTTACTAGCTGAAGCAGAGATTGTGCAGCCGAGATGATTATCATTCAGAAGCACAAGGCTGAGAGGCAGATGCAGAGTTTGACAAAGCTTATTTCCTGGTCTCCAAGGCACAGATCGCTGACCGTGCAAAGGGAGGGCTATCTGCACATGTGCATTCATGTGAGTGTGCGTGGTGCACGTGTGCATGCCGGACTCGTGAGTAAGGAGATATGTTCACAGGATGGGGTGTGAGATCACCCTAGTAACTTCTCAGAGACATGAACAAGAATCAAGAGCACAGCCCTAAGCACCACCCTGGGCCCTGGGTGAGGCCTAAAGCAGGGTGCAGAGAGTGGATGCGTCGCAGGCCACAGCGAGAAGGGATAGGTACAGGGCCAGTCCGTTCAGAGGAAGAGGCGACGGCTGGACGGGCAGCACTTGCATGGCCTGGTGGTGGCTGGGAGACCCTGGGTGAAGGAAATTCAGTTACAAGGGCACAGAAGTGCCGATGGAGACACAAAGATTAACATCTGTGTGTCAACCTGAGAAAGGTTCTACCTTCACGGAAGAAACCCTCAAGGCAGAAAAGCACACTGACTTTAATTCAGTGTTTCCTTAAAGAAAAATTCTAAAGGAAAAGAGCAGGCAGGATAACAATGCCGATGGTACCAACACTGACCTCCACTTCGGGCCTGAGGGACCTGAGATAGCTCTTGAGATCCCCCCGAGTCATCAGTTCCATGATGACCAGCGTGGGCTGGCCCTGGGACACCACACCCAGCAGCCGCACCTGCAAAGAGGTAGAGGGTGAAAGGTTAGCAGGAGAGTGGCCTGTACTGCTACCCACACTACCCAGAGCCATCTGTGTGCTGGGGCTTCCATTCAATCTGCAGATAACGGCAATACAGAGGGCAAGACACCAATCCCGCAGGTGTGGCCACAAGATACACCAAGGAAGTCTGGGGACATGTTCTCCCAGCCAGCTGGACCCTGGCTCTTTGGGGGCTTTCTCTTACCACATGGTGGCAGTTGAACTCCTTCATCACGGAAGCCTCATTGAGAAACTCGATCCTCTCACGCATGCTTGCAGCCTCGTTGACTGTCTTGATGGCTACTCGGGTTTCGGGCTCGTCTTTGACCACACCCTTGGCCATGCCCTCGTAGACCATCCCGAAGGAGCCCTGCCCCAGCTCCCGGCTCATGGTGATCTTCTCTCGAGCTACCTCCCACTCGTCAGGAACGTACACTGGAGAAGAAAAATCGGGGTTGACACGGGCATGGAAACCAGCACTCAGCATGGAGCTTTGGGGAGAAACTCTCATCCAGAGACTACAAGATGCCACAAGGGGAAAAAATCCATCCAGGGGCAGTGCCAAGGCTCTCCAAAATGTCCCCACAGGTTAGGGACTTGAGGAAGACTGCATCAGCAAGCCTGGGCGTTCTCGGTCCTCAAGGGTTCCATGGTAACTTGTGGGTATGAAATGGAGAAAAGAGAACAAACCCAGGGGAGGACAGAAGACGGTGACTCCTCTTATTTTTTCCATCGATTAATTTTTAAAAAGCAAATTAAAGAGATTAAAAAAGAACCTGAATGAAATGGCAAACAGAATTCCAGGTGTGGATTTTGCTCATCTTAACAATGGATTAAAATGCAAATCAGAAAAACTGCAACTGCAGAAGGAGGAAGGAGAGTTTTTGTTTGGATTGGGAAAGAGTCAGAGTAAAACCTGTGCCGGGCGGTGCAGTCCCGTGTCTCGGGTGAACAGACCTTGTCCAGGGGCCCGTGTCCCTCCACGGGGCCACGTACTCTTAGTATTGCGCTGAGCACCTGGATGCAGCCGGTCCACCTGAGATATGTCCTAGGTAAACACATGCGAGGGACTCTAACGTCTCAATAAAATATTTGTGTCCAGTAAATTCTATACTTATTCCATATTAAGGTCAATAGTATTTTTGAAGAGATGGGGCTAAACAACCCCTGGACAGCTAATGAGATGTACAAGTGACTAAGCTTTGGTACTGAGAGGACTCAGCAGTGACCGCAGGACCTTGGCCCAAACTCTGATGCACAAGGTAAAGGGCCTGTGCTGTGCGCTAAAGCGGCTCTGAGGAGGGGCACAGTCAGCACTGCCTGGGAAGAGGCGGCCAGTCCTGGCTTGGGATCGGAGCCCTGGGAAGGGGGAGCACACTTGCGTTTGCCCCCCATTGTCAGAGCTGACTGAGGGCCTGCGTCTGGATCTGGGAGATCAGCAGGCAGGTGGCTGTTTTCCAACCTCCCCTCTAGGACAGGTGCTTAACACAAAGAAGGTCTAGGAGGCATGACCAGTTTGTAGCTCGAGCAGTGGCTACCAATGATGATAGGAAGCTTGCGTTTTCTCTACACACTTTTGCATTTCATTATATTTAAGTGCTTAGGGACTTAGATGGAACTCTGTCTCTGGAGGGCTCTGGCAGCTGTGCCCTGAAGGGATGGCTGAAGCCTGCTTAGGAGGGTAAAGATGAAGGAGCCAGGAAACATAGCTCTTCACAATGCCCCTCACCATGTACACAGTCCCTGTTTCCATCCATCTCTGAGGATCCAGGCTGGCTTTTAATCAACATTAACTACACAGTGTGCTACAGAACGTCGAGTTAGAACCAATCACATCCGTTCTCTGGGAGGTCCCTGAAGCCCAGTACCCTCAATTCTTTTCTATATATTCAACCCAGCAGCTCTTGATGTAACCAGCTGTCCTAAGTTCTGCCAGCTGGTGGGAGGTGTGTAGTGTTATCAGCAATTTCCCAGTATTTTCGGTGCACTCTGTGGAGCAAGCACATGCAGGTAGCTTTGGGAAAGGGGAACTTTTACACACCTTTGAATCGCAATGGAGAAAATGGCGATGTGGTTCTTTTCACAAAGCCCAATCAATCAAGTTCAAATGAGGTCGGGGCTCCCACCTGTTGGCCTGGGAGTAAGTTTGCTTCTTTTTTGTTCTGAAGAACTGGGACATATGATGAAAGCATTCTGGTAGGACATGGACTGTGACTTCAAACCACCCCTAGAGTCTGCCTGTTGTCCATTCCTGCTTTCTGGAAGCTTCTTGGCCACTTCCCAGTCAACACTACATGTCACTAGTCTTTGGGGCTTTACCTCAAAGCAGAGTAGGTTATCTTATACAGTGTCAGACCACTCTCGGACAGTGGAACCAGCAGGGGCTGTCTCTATCAATCCTACTGTGGGGGAAAGACCCTTTCACCTGTTTCTTTCTCTTCCCTTCTTTCCTCTTTCCCTTTTTTTCCCTTCTGTCTCTCTCCTTCTTCCTAGGCTACTACTGAGTTAGTGCCTGTAAACCCAGCCATTCAGGAGGCTGAGGCAGAAGAATCATTTGAACCCAGGATCTAGAGGTCAGCTTTAGCAACACAGTGGGGCTCTGCCTTAAAAAAAAAAAAAAAAGCTAGTATTTATTTATAAAAGTTTTTTGTTTTGTTTTGTTTGACAGTAGTAGAGACTAAACCCAGGGCTTCGTGTCTGCCAGACAAGCGCTGTACCATTCCTGGCACTGTCTTTCCTTTTTTTTTTTTTTTTTTTCTAAAACACCTCCATAAATAACTACTCTTATAAGCGTATGCTGTATTCTTCCAGAATAGTCCCTATTTAAGATGGACACACATATGTATGTATATATGTGCCTGCTAAAAAGACAACTTTGTGAAGCCTTTCTGTAAGCAGGAATAAGTTCTTATTATTCTGCACCTGACTTCCATTCAGAAGAGGCTGTTTTTGATCAGCTTTACTATAAACATAATTCAATTAGAAATGATTAAAGAAACCATAGTAAAGCCATACACATGTATACAGTGCTTTCAAATTACCACAGTATTTTCCTATGCTTTTTCATTTGATCAGGACCAATTAGAAATAATCACGACTGTGTCATGTCTCCCACACAACTTTTTCTTCTCCTGAAGCAAGAAGCCTATAAATGCTTTTCCTATGCACTTTCCCCCAACATACTTGTTTATTCATTCGATAAACTGGTGCTGGCTACTCCTGGAGACCAGCTGCCCTCCAGTCCGGGTGCCTCACAGCCCGTTTCTGCAGTGACGCCACAGTCTGGTCAGCCAGGCAGCAGGAGGGCCAGGGCCTGTTCTCTCACTCCTTCATGCCACTGCCTCTGGCCTGGGCACAGAGCGGGACTTACAGAAAGTGAAACACTTGCAGAGTGAGAGGCCCATGCCAGGTGCCAGCTAAGTGGAGAGACCCCCGACCACTCTCCCAGCCCAATTTCCCTAAAATGTTTTGAGGGAGGCAGGTGGGCAGAGGAGACCGCAGGAAAAGAAAAAAGGGAAATACATCTGAGTACAAGCCAGCTGCCAGGTCAGCCCTTCCCAGCCATTCCGCTAGCTGACTCTGCTGCGGGCACTAACGGGTCTGAGGACCCAAGTCAGGAGAGAAGGATAGAAGAATTCCAAGACAAGACAAAGCTGAGTAGCCGTCAGGCCGGGGACGACTGGGACATGGCGACCCTCAAGCTCACACAGCTGAAGAGGCCTGTTCTGTCAGCTGCAGCACATCCTCTGACTGGACGTTTGCAATTAGAATGCTTCTTTCATTCTGGCATGAGATTTCGAGCAATTAAATAAACTGATTACTGTGCTGGCCACATCCTGCTCTGCAGCCCGTTTCTCCTTGGGCCATCCCATATAGTACCACAGTTCTTGACAAATCCACCGAAATGCTGAACATTTGGATTTCAAAAAAACAAACGAAATGTTATCAGACAGATTCCAGGCCCAAGGTACCTCAATGTAATGCAGACCTCCCTCCCAATTAGCAACAGCCCAGACAGTCCCTGGAACGGCTCACACCCCACCCCAACCTTGGCCAGGGGCCTTACCGTCCGCAGCACTGAAGTACTCAGGGTTCACAGAGGCGTACAACACTCCATTCCCCAGTCTGCTGTTGTTTCTGTCAAAGAAGATGAGACCAGGTTGAAAAGCCCATCCCTGCACACTTCTTGATAGGCTTTCGTCTTCGTTACATCTGTGTTACTCACTCTGTTGCATGCATACCCGAAGACACTTGAAGACAAGCGAGCTTCCTGCTAAAGGAGCTCTCGCCTCAACTCCCCAGTCAGGCCTGGGTGGGCCAGCAGACATCTGAGGACATGTTTCTGGCTTCTTTGGTGGCCTCAGATTAGAGCTTTTAAAGAAACATTTGTTTCTTTGCTTCATTGGAAATTACAAGGCTTATTTGAACAGGAAGGCTAAACCAGCACACTTGGAAAACCTCTGCTTCAGCCAGAAGTACCCGTGCCAGAATAGCTAGGAAGGGGAAGATGGGTAGTCAGAGAAAAATATTTTTGTTGTTGTTGTTAAATCATTTAAAAATGTTCTCTTTTCCTGTGAAGAACATTTGACTAGACAATCATGTTTTCCAATTGGCACAGGATTTTCTCAAAAAGATGACTTTCACTTGGGTTCTGATTACCCAATGGCTGGCCACAAAACAGTCTGCCCTTGGCCCGTGCTCACCTCTTTCTGTGGAAGATGTAGAGCATGATCACCAGACCGCCCCCGATCAGAAGGATGGCCACCGGCAGAGCAATGATCAGATGGATGAAATTTTCATACGTTGCTGCAGAGGCAAGAGGGAAATGATGCAGCATCACTAGGTGAACAGTCTGCTCATTCTGTCTTTTTATATTCTGTGGGAAGTATGAAAAAAATCCCCGAAAACATTTGTCCTGCCCTAGGAATCCCTAAAGGTAAATGATATCAGAAATAACCCAGCAAACAAGGCAAATTTTTGGAAAAAAGTGAAATAAGTGCAGAGCAAGGTACATAGTTTTAAAGTGCAGTGTCTTTTGCTATCAATAAGCTCAAGTGGTAGACCGAAGGAAGATAATCTTTAAATGAAGTGTGTTCACTCTTTATCGTTTGTTTTTGTACCAGGAATCAAACTCAGGACCCTGCACTTATGAGGCAGGCACTGGAACCACTGAGCTAAATCCTAGGCCCAAGTCTGCTTATTCTTTTTTTTTTTTTAAGGTTTTTTGAGACAGGGTCTCACTTTGTGGTTCAGGCTGGCCCTGAGCTCAGCCTCAAACTCACGCCACCACGCCCGGCACTGGTATGTGGTACTGGTTGCCGCTGGGGTGAGTCTCCACACCCAGTATTGTTATGTGGTTACTGGGGATTGAACCCGGGTCCTTGCGCTTGCAAGACAGGCGCCGGAACCACTGAGCTATATCCCCGGCCCCAAGTCTGCTTATTCTTAATGGAACACATACTTGAAGAAATGAAATGAAAGGAGATCCATCCATATATATATATGGTGCTATGTGGATTCTTACCCCTTTTCTCAGAGACTATTTTAAATGAATGCACGCACAGCCCACTGGATGGCACCCCTTGTCAACGTTACTCTGAGCTTTCCACATTTAAAGTTAGAGATCACAGAAGTTGCTGTTGTTGTCGTCACCCGCACTTCTGTGACAGACGACAGCCTGGGCAGCAGCAATTCCGATCTGTAACCCGGCAAACTGTGTCACATGTGAAAAGTCAGCACAGGAGTAAGTGGAAGGAAGTGGACCGTACACATGGCAGATGCAGAGCGAGAGAGGGGAGGGAGGGGAGCCAGGCTCAGTCCTGAGGGCAACACTCCTCTCTGCTGAGTACTGAAGGAGAAAGAAATGCTTCTCCTGGGCTAGGTGGTTTCCCAAGCAAAGGGATGGCGTAGAACTCTAAGCCTGGATGACCTTAGAAAGAAGGCGGGGCTGGCTGACCAGGAGCACTGTACAAGTTAAGAGGGTTTACCTCCATTCTGCAGATTCAAAGGGGTCCATGAAAACGTTCAAAGCCAGTAATGAACTGCTCAAATTCATGCACAGAGAAGATGGCTGTGCCATAATACAGACCGGGGGGTGCTGGCCACTGCGATGCTGTGGGGAGCTGAGTGGGCGTTCCACTACCCTGGGCATAGTTTGTGTTACTGAGTTCAGTCTTCAGGAAGAAACCATTGCTCCTTTACTATACACAGCAAGATCACGGAGACCACCCCCCAGCTTTCCCAGTATCACACAGGCAGCTGCTTAATTCACAGCTCCAAAATGAAAGTCCATCCTTTCTGCAGCCTGAGCTCATAACATCCCCAGGACAGAGGCAACCTGGAAGTTCTGAGTTACAGCAGGGGTAGTGGCGGTGGAGAGGATGGATTCTAGATATATTTAAGAGGCTAAATCCATAAGGCTTAGAGTAAAATGAAAAGTGAGGAACAGGAGAGGCAGACAAGCAAAATATGACTATGAGATTCCTTATTCAGGTGGCTGGTGGGTTTATGAGGTCACTGAGCTAAGGAACTTCCTGAGGATGGAGGCGTTTTGAGGGCACAGATTTGGTTTGTGCACAAGGAGACTGAAGTTCCTACTGGGCCTCTGAGGGGAGATGTCTACTTGGAGATGCACTTGGAACTTGGAGCTCACTGGTGACCAAGTTACATGGATCCTAACTCACCTTCCATTGCTTATACTGCCACTAAAAACTATGTATTCTTCACAGACTATTAAAGCTGCCTTAACTTTTAAAATTAAAGATATTTTTATTTTCCAAAATGAATGCTGGCTTCCTCCAGTTCTTGAAAATACTCACAAAGCAACAGGAAACTGGTTAAGCTTTTCTTTTTCCCTCTGAGGACTATTTCTTATATTTGTATCACTTATGACTACTGGTCAGGCTGTACTGTGTTCTTTTCGAGTTTCACATTTCAACAGGGACATGGAGAAACTGGAACACATCCAGAGAAGAACAACAAAATGATTAAATGGCTAGAAAATTGGTCTATGCAACTGGGCTACAAGAAAAGGCCAAAAGACCTAAGCATGTTTAATCTGCAGAAGAGAAGCTGGACGGGTAATTTAATAGTATTCAAGAACACGAAGGGCTCCTAAAAAGAGAGCAGGTGCCAGAGAGCTTCCGAAGCTTGCATCTCCTCTGAGGATTACACAGCAGGAAATGAGACTGAACTGCAGTGGGAGGCTTGTCTGACACCGAGGAAAAGCTTCCAGCAGCAAAGTCAATATGCAGTTTCAGCTTCCCTGTGGTTGATGCCAACTTCTGTGGGAGAAGCTCCACGGGAGATGCTTAGCTTTCCAGGGCATCCGTGAACTCACAGGGTTACCAACGGGACACCCAGGCAGACAGGGACATCTTCTTCCCCAGCTGAAGTCTAGTTTGTTAAGCCTCCAAGTCAAGGCTGATCTTCCAGACCAGCACCTGACACTGGACCCTCAGTCCCAGGCTCCTCTCCTAGGGACATTGTTGGTGGAGTGAGGATAGAAAGGAAGACACTCCTCTGGACAGGGCTATATCGCGAGTACTGTGTGTGGGGGCGATGAAAACTGCTGTGGATTTTAAGTGTCCCCAAAGGCCCATGTTTTGAAGGTGTGGATCCTAGCCTGTACCACTATTGTGGGGTATGGCCTGGGAAATGAGGTCAGGCGGTGTTTGAAGGGGATTTTGGGGCCCTTGGCCCTTCCTATTTCTCTTTGTTTTACTGTGAGAGGAACAACTTTGCTCGCCCTTAAATTCTTTGCCTGCTGTTCAGAGCCAACTGATTATACACTTAAACCTCCAAAACCACAAGCCAAAACAGACCTTCCCTCCTGTGAGGTTGCTTTGCCACAGATAACTTCTCACAGTCACAGGAAGCTAACACATCAGCTAACTGGTAAGGTCAGGTTAAGAGGACAGAATGAGAGGATGCAAATTATTTCAATGGACAAACTTATTTGCTAAGCATCTGCTTGCTCCTAAAATGTGAACCTGGGCAGAGTGCAGTCCAGGTGCATGCAATATTGGCTCCAATACGCAATTCTACATGGTAGTATCTTTACTATTGGTCCCTAGGAGAATTTACAGATAGCAGGCATAAATGTAAACATCTGGTACTCAATAGATAGGACTCCTAGAGTCCTTTTTTCTAAATAAATTTAAGTGAAACTTAAAATTATATATTATTGATTATCTACAAGTTTTGAAATATGTATATGCTGAGCTAGTTAATGTACATGTTACCTCACATCCTTATCAGTCTTTTGTGGTAGGAACATCTAAAACCTAACCTCAGCAATATACAAGAATACAGTGTTACTGGAAACCACAGCACATTGTATAACTGATCTTTTGACTGTATTTCTCTTGTTCCAACATCTTCACAAAACCAGCCTCTCCTAACTTCTGGTAATCACCATTTTACTCTGTACTTAGATGAGCTCTGTAGTTTTAGAACCCATGCCTAATGAGATCATGGAATAATTATCCTGTGTGCCTGGCTTATTCAACACAATGGTCATCACGCTCGTCGTGTCTGTGTTGTTGCAAGTGATAAGCTTGCCCCTCTCCTTGCAGATGAATAGCATTAAAGTGTCTATGTGTTGTTTTAACCAGTTCACTTGTGGTGAGTGTGGCCACGAACACGGGAAGTAGAAGTATCGCTAAGAAACATAAACGTGAGTCCATTTCCTGCGGGTGTGCAGCCACAGTGGGGCTGCTGAATCTGTTGAGTCTTGTTTTAATCAGACTCCAGATAAGAGAAGCACAAACTCAGACACTGGGAAGGAACAGCCCATTGGAACCAAAAGTACTACCATTAACTGAGGCTGGGCTCTAAATTTTTTCCTTTTCAATACTGGGGATTGAACCAAGGCCCTGCACTTATAGGTACTCTATTGGTAAGCTATATCCCCAGCCTTAAAAAGAAAAGGGCCAGCATTTAACTCAGCAGTTCCAGCTTCTGCCTGGTAAGCACAAGGTCCCAAGTTTGATCCCTGGTGCTTCATACCACAATGCTGGGTGTGGTGGCTCACACCTATAGTCCCAGTACTTGGGAGGCAGAAGCAGGAGGATTGCTGTGAGTTCAAGATTAGCCTGGGCTACATAGTGAGCTCAGGGCAAGACTCTGTTTCAAAGGACCAAAAAAAAAAAAAAGATTTTGTTATAAGATCTAAATGGCCCAGGCTGGCCCTGAACATGTGATCTTCCTGCCTCAGCTTTCTGAGTGGCTGAGATTATAGGCATGTGGCACTATGCCTGGCTGAGTTGCTACTCTTTTTTTGTTGTTATTTGAGGCAAGATCTTACTATGTAGTTCAGATTGGCCTTGAACTCATTATGGAGCCAAAGCTGGCCTCAAACGTGTGATCCTCTTGCCTCAGCCTTCTGAGTACTAGGATGTCGGATAAACACCATGACACTCAGCTCTGAGCTGTGACTGTTATTGAGAAGTAGCAGAACACTATTATCACAAATTTGACCCCATAATGCGAACATAAAGTAATCTGAAATGCCAGTTACTAATAAGAAAACTTAAAAACTCAATAGGGATATAATTTCATCAGACAAAAGACCATGTTTTCTTTGTTAAACAGGTACATATATGGTCTTCACTGTGCTCAGATATTTTACCGAGAACAATTTTAAAGTTAGACAATAATCCCAGTATTTTTGGGAAGCTGAGGCAAGAGGAATCCAAGTTTGAAGCCTCCCCGGGCAGTTTAGCAAGACCCTGACCTGAGCGATAGCAAAAAGCTGTGGCTACAGCTCAAGGCGAAGCCTGATTTTGACTCCTAACAAGCTCGTGGCCTAGGCAGGAGGCAGGATAGTCAATTCAGTGCTTGTAACATGGCTCTGAACACAGGCCAGGGAGAAAGCGCTGCTCTCTTCCGGCCTGCCAGTTTTACCACACCGCCCCCTCCACAAGCCTTACTTTTGGCTGGGACATAGAAGAACACGGGATCTGTCCATGATCCATTCCCAGAGAGTGAGGTAGCCTGAATCCGGGCTGTGTAGTTCCCTGGGTTTAGCCGGTTAAGCCTGGCCCCTCCATACTTCCTGTACTCCTGTCTGGACACGCATTCTCGCTGATCCTGTGGAAAATAAAGCGTACAAGTCAATTTCCTGCAAACATGAGAGACATCTGGCACCTGCCAGCTTGACACTGGTGATGCTTGGGACCCAACCTCGGGACACCCCAAGAATGATCCTAATTGGCTAAAAGAGGGGGAGAAAACCATGTGTTCAGAGGTGGTCAGCTCATGAGTCACTTGAAACGCATCTTGAACCTGTAGTTCTTGTAATAACCATATGCAACTCCAGAAGGAAGAACTGTTACTCGGGCTCATGTAGCTCGTGTGGGGAGATCAGGCTCTGCAGGGTATCAGGTGGAAGGGGGAGGAGCAGACCAGCTCCTCGTACACGCCGGGGCGCTGCTCGGATGGCCACAGTCCCACTCACCGACAGCCTCCTCTTACTGATCAGGAGCTAACCTGTGCCATGCCATGCTGCACCTCACACACTCTGATGAAAATGCAAACAGCTGCAGCCCGCAGCCCCAGGCGTACCTCGCTCTGTGATCCATATTTTATTTCATACATTAGAATCAGTCCATTAGGGTTCTCAGGTTCTGGCCACTTTAAAAAGATGGAGTTTTCAGGCCTCGACTCCCACGTGACTGGGCCAGGAATGTCATCTGCTCCTTCTGTTTAAGGATTTTAAAAAGTGACAAAATAGGTTCTGAGTGCTCAGGAAAGAAGACAAATGTTGGGTTAAGCTGAGAATAACCCTCCCTCAAAGGTGCGCTTGCCAGACTGAGCGCACTGAGCGCGTGGGCCCCTCCTGAGCTGGGTCCACCTGCCGACTCGCACATCTCCATGTCTCACAGTACCTTCCTGTCTGCCCCTTGCACAAAGCCTGTGAGCAAGCACAAAAGGAAATGCCCACCACACTCAGTAACTCCTCCCCTGCCTCTATGACTTGCAGAAAGAAATCATCCAGCACTACAGCACTGAGCAGGGTGCTAACAACTGGAGCAGCGCACAGGGCCTCCAGGCTGTGACAGAGTCCTGTGCAGTCCCTGTCCATGCAAAGCAACTGCAGTTCTGAGGTGGCATTAAGGACGCTCACAACACCCATCAGTGTGCAAGCCACAGGCAGCAAGTGAGCTCTGGGGGTGCTATGCTCACCAGTAGCTTCATCTGCTAGTGAGCTAAGTAGCTGAGGGTGCTGTGAGGAGGTATGCTCCAGTTGGAGGCACATCATCTGGGCCCAACCTGCATGGGTGCGTCTCCTTACCCTGCACCCCTTTTCTCTCAGCTTGCTGATCACCTTTCACTGTGACATTTCGGCCTTTGAGCCTGCCCCCGTCTGGGACCGAAACTTCTAAAAATGAGCCAAAATAAACCCCTCTTCCTCAAGCTATGGGTGCTGAGTGTTATGTCTCAGCAGCAAGAGAGAGACTTGAATGCAAGTAGCTCCACCAGTCTGGTTCTAAAGTGCCACCCAGCAGCTGATGAGTTAAAGGCCTGGCCCCAGTCTAGGGTGGAATCATCAGGTGGCAGCGCCTAAGGGAAGACATGAAATCACAGGGGTGCTCCTGAAAGGCAGGTTAAACACCCAGCCTCCATGAGGTGAGCAGCTTTCCCTGCACCACACACTCACCGTGATGTACTATTGTGCTGCCACAGACTTATAGCAACCAGGCCACCCATGCACACACACAGGGGACAAAGGCTGATATGCACAATGGAGACCCAGCAGAGAGAGGACCCTGCAGGGAGCTCCATGACAGGAGCATGAGCCCTAGTCCCCAGCTGGCTGGTCTACCACTCTGCCTCGCAGTGACCTACGTTCCTTAGTGAGACTGAGTCTAAGACTCAACGTGGGTTTCAGAGTTGACACCGGGGCTAGCTGGATCATACCATACCATACCTGCAGGCATGGTTCTTGCAAAGACAAAGTTAGAAGCGCTGCAGCCCAGTTTCTCAGCCTCATGGTTACAGCTGTGGATGTCAATTCGGTACAAAGTAAAAGGCCGGAGGTTTGAAATGACAGTTCTTTCCTTATTATCCACTCTGCTTTCAAAGAAAGGGTACTCTGTCTCTAGCTCCTCTGGGTCTGTGACATTGTAGGTGTCTGCCACTGTGGTGTTCCTGCTTCGGCTGGACATAGTGGTGTTGGCCACTTGCATGACATCTCTCCGCCTCCTTGAGGGTCTGCAAGGAAGAAAGGAGCTTGTAAGTGCTGCCGCCTCTTTTGTCTTCTCTTTGACCAAAGTAAGAGTAACAGGACAGAAACCTCTTTATCTTGGACCAGCACCATCAAGAAGCGGGGGGGGGGGGTCCTTTTGCACTGTTTCCCGTACTTTCTCTGTTCTGCACGCTGAGAACCAGCACACATGTGCTGGCCCTGGCCCCTGCCGTGCTTCCTCGATCACATCTGCAAGTGAACCATGCCCAGCCTGGCCAGGCAGAGCCCCGTCTCATCAGAAGCTGGTGCCATCTGGTCACAGACCTCATGGTTAAGCATTATAGGGTTCAAACCTATTCACTGCACATTAAGATTTATTGGGGGGTGCTGCACAGGCCCCAGAAAGGGGCCGAAGGAATTCAAAGGCCCACAGTGGTGACATCTTTGATTCCTTCTGAAGTGAAGTGAAGATGCCCCGACCTGAGCAGCAAGTATGTGCTGAGCCCCAGAGCCCTTCCAGGAGGGCTCCTGCTGATTAACTCCCTGCTTCACCCCAAGACTACACTGTGTCCACATTCCTGTAGTCCCCAAGCCTGGCTCTGCCTGCTCTCAGCTGTGAGAATCTGTGGGCTCCTCAATGTCCTGCCTGTGGGAGAGGAGAAGCCTTTGGGGGTCTGAGTGAGGCCTGGAACAAGAGTGGAACACACAGAATCTCCCAAAAGGGACACTGTCAGCCCAACAAGCAGGTAAAGATGACCCTCCAATTATTGCTTTAGTGGGATATGAAAAGCTGGGCTTTAAGGATCCTCCCGAGCATCTTCACAGGCTCTGCCCACTTACATGAACCAAGAAAAACAAAGAATATGAGAGGGGAATCCAGTCAGTGCGAGAGCAGCCCTCCGGTTATGGAAATTGTGTGTGTGTGTGTGTGTGTGTGTGTGTACTAGGCCACCAGCTAGCAACATGGTCTTATGAATAGGCAAAAGGCCAGGAATAAATGGGAAGAACCTTATCTGGCAAGAAAACTAAGAGTCCAAAGAGATGAGGAGTCCAAAATAGGGGAAATCCTGTCTCCCATGCAGAAGAGCACAGTTCCCAGGCACCCTTGGAGCCCTGTGAAGGCTTCTTGTTGGCTTCTAGGCCAAGATCTGGGGGAAGACAGCAGCCGGGGAAAGGGCCACTGGCTTCAGATTTGCTTGACTCATGGATTCAACTGCAGGTAACAAGGTCTTTCTTTGTGTAGTGACACTCAGGCCCCACCGATGACAGAAACCGCATAACACCCTGAAACTCACTCCAAAAGGTGGAGAGACAAGGTCAGGGGCAGGTGCATTTGTTTTCACAATGCTGGAGAAGGAAGAGTTAGGAAACAAAGGCAATATCCCACCATCCTCACATCTTGCAAACCAAGCAGTCCACAAATTCCCTTCCTGGAAGGGAAGAACATGAGAAACCACATTTATTGCTGGAGAGATCATTTTCAACACATTACTAAGAAACCTTCTGCCTTCCCTTCAAAATAAACATGACGTACACTTGTGTTTGGAAGTTAAGACGCTGCTTGGGTCTGGTCCACAGCAAAATAATACAGTGTCTGGCCCTGTTCTAGTCACCTCCACCGACCTGGGATCATATTGACCATTAAGTACACTCATCAGTTCATTTGTTTGTAAACACTTTGGGAGGCTCCGTGGCTGCTACACCAAGGATCCAGAGAAAGAAAGGACAAGAGTGCCAGCAGGAAGACAGGGGTGGAGGAAGCAGAATGGCCCATGCACCATCCTTTGTCAACAGCTAACTCTGAACGGTGTAACTCAAGCAAACACGACGGCCAACTGTCCTCACTCCTCTCTCCAGCACAACCTCCGCCTACTAGAAAATCTTTGACCTCTCAGTATCTGTCAACATTTTAGCTACAAAAAAAACAAACGATGTGATTTGAAAAATAAAGGCGTTGGCCAAGGCACGTGGACTTCAGAGGGCAGCTTTCCAGACTCTAGCTTCCCATCTACTTCAAACACGCAGAGTGCTGGACCATGCAGATGGAAGGAAATCTGTCACATTTGGATTTCACCTTTAAGTAAATTGTTCTTAGAACGAATTGCATGAAATCAAAATTACTTTTGGACAGGTCAGCATGCACTTCATGATGCAGTCATTCTTGGTGCCTACCTGTGGACTAGTCAGAACTTCTATGGACATCAGATTTAAGCCTTCGTAGGAGGCAAACAAAAAACAGTAAATTCTTAATAAACTGTGGCCCCTCACGAGGGACAAAATATGGTATCTAAGTTCATACCACAAGAAAAGAAAGCTGCTGCTCTGGATTGGTTTTAGCAGAGAAAGTCAGACTGTGGGGATGGATGTGCATAGTGGTCACGTGAGGTACGACAGAGAGGAAGCTTATCTGACCCTGGTAACATGAGTGCTGTGCGTTAGTAGCACTGATGTCATTCAATCTGGTGTTCTACGTCTGATGACAGGAAGGTATCACCTTACAATACAGCCGAAAGCACAGGGCCTTTAGCTGCTATGTTTTGCATCTCACGGGCTGAGACAGTGCACTGGTCTCCCCGAGAGAAGAGAGGGTTTGTATAAAGAGCAAGGCAGAGCCCTGCATCTCTCTGCCTCCTAAATGCTCTCACCAGGCTGCTCTGCCCTGGCACACAGTCCAGGGCCTCACGTGGCACAGCGGACGCTGGTTCCGAGCTCTTCAACTTTCAAAGCTGTCAGCTTCACACACTACTTCATTTTAGGCATTTTGTTACAGCAACAGAAGATGAACTAATGAAACTTCCAATTCTTCATTTACATGGGAACCTCTGAGGGTGGCTGGACAACACATCAGTGTAAGCAACAGCCTTTGATGGAGATAAACAGACAACTTCCTGTGGCTAGCAAGTACAGCTCAGGGGCAGCGTGCTTGCCTGGCATGCATGAGGCCCTAGGTTTGAGCCTCAGTACCATGACAAAACAAAATAAAAGGCAACTTCCTGTCCTGCCTTCTGGGGACAGTCTTTACCCATCCATTTCTGTGGCAGTGGGGGCTGCCCCTGGTTGAGCCTCCAGGGAAATAGTCGGAGTGGGGAAGGCGGGGATGGGAGAGAGCCTTCGTGTCTGAGGATGTAGCCCAAGACTCAAACAAATTCTAATGTAATTAATGGTGTCAGGAAAGTCTAAACTTCACCGAGTTTTAGTTTTCAAGCACCTTTGAGCTCTTCTGATCTTTAAGCTTTCAGGTTTCAGGAAGCACACACGATACACAGACACCATGGTAAGAAAACATTAAAATTCAAAGCTAACACTTGGAAAGCAGCACTAAGATCTTATCTGCCAGTCAATGGGAGTGCCTTAGCAAGTAGGTGGAGGACCCACCGGGATCCTGGGCATCACGCTTGTAGCTTAGAGACTGCAAGAGAGGAAGGGAAGCGAAGAAAGTCACTAAGCAGTGAGCAGTTTCATTCTCAAATGAAACTGGAAATAGCACCTTTAGGTCTAAAAGGTCTTTATTTCCTACTTTATGGATTCTTCAAAGTTAGACTGGTTATCTTTGACCATTTTGCAAATATAAGAGTCACTTGGCAGCGGGGAACAAAATTCTTTAAAATCTACTTGTCATTACATCCTAGGAAAGTCTTTAAGGAAAAGTACTATAAATACAGACTAAATAACTGCCAAATGTTTGAGGCCTCTCAATGGACGAGAACATGCTAGGCGGAGAGCTGGCTGCTGAGCAGGTAGGGGACAGGGACAGGCACCTCATGGGCACAAGACTGGTCTGATTCCTGCTCTTTGCCCAGCATTTAAGAGCAAGATTGCTTCCAGGTTACTCTACTGAGGTTTCCTCCAGTGTTTAAAAAAAAGACACACATCGCTTCTCGGCCTTTTGGCTAAGATCAAGTGTAAAAAAAAGACACACATTTGGTTTGCTCTTGTTGTTGTAATGCTAAAGACAATGCTATCACATAAACATGTGCCATTTTAATGCAAAGTGTGTGTGTGGGCATGTAGACCGAACCCAGGGCCTTGCAATTGCTAGGCGAGTGCTCTACCACTGAACTATACCCTTATCTCCCATGAAATTGTATTCTGCGATGGGGTCTTGCAAAGTTGCCTAGGCTGGCCTCAAACTTGTGGTTCTCTTGACTCGGGCTCTGGAGCAGCTGATTACAGGTTTCCTCGGAACCTACTCTGAAGTGTGCAGTTTAGCAGCATCAATTGCATTTACAATATTGTGCAACTCTTGTTACTACTTCCAAAATGTTTTCACCATCCCAAACAGAAACTCTAGCAATTACAAAATAATTTCCTACTTCCCTCCCTACCTCCTCCCTGCTCCTAGTGAGCTCTATTCTACTACGTATTTGCCTGTTCTAAATACTTCAGAAGCAGGGAGTCCTGCAGTACTGACCCTGGTGCATGTGGCTTTGTTTTGCCTGGTATGAGTTCACAGGATTCACACGTGCTGCATCACAAGTCTAACACCTCCCCGTTTTGTGGCTGAACACGACTGCACAGAATGGCTATATCTCCTCTTGTCCATCCACTCGTCTGTGGATAAACCCCTGAGCTGTCTCCAGGTTTTTCCTGCTATGAACTGTGTTGCTACTGAACACATTCCTTTCTCCATTTTTGTCTCTACTTTGTGGAAAGTGAGGCTCAAACACAGGAGTAGAGAGACTCCTTGGGGTGAAACCCATTACTTTACAAGGCTGCCTTCTGTGCTGTATCCCAATGAGCTTGTAAAGTATGCCTAGGGGAATGGACCCCCTTTCATTGTTTGGTTTTGTCTTTTTAATACCAGGGATCAAACTGGTGACTTTGCACTTGCCAGGCAGGTACCAGAACCACTGAACCATATCTCTAGCAGGGAGCCCCTCTCCTGGCCCCGCCCTCTCGTGGCTCCCCTTCATTGGGAGCTCCACTCAACCAAGCAGATCATCTTCTCTTGTTCCTCCTCAGCATCTCTGTGTCAGGCAGTATTGAGAAAAGCAGCAGAATCAGCCCAGTAGCCCCACCCTTGAAACATTAACTGTCAAATGGTCCACATACCTGGGTACGAAGATAGAGTTGTGCAGGAAATTCTCAAACACTTTCCGGTACTCGGCCTCCTCCTTCTCGGCCTGCTTTTCAGCTTCGGTTTTGGGGCAGGCACAGCAAGGCCCTTTCTCCCCACCACATACTTCAGTCTTGGGATTCTCTGTGACCTCCTCAACATCAATGGTACCATCGGCATACTTTCTGATGGGGATTTTGTCTTCTCAGAAAAGACAATGAAGAGGAGAATGAGAGTGAGAGCCAGGTAACATGCTCACAATGACAAAGGAAGCTGCTGACACCGTTAACTACAAAGGTGGCTGGCTTCCAACACAAGGACTTACACCTTTACCCAACAGGTGTGACGCGGGGCTCGGGTGTTCAGACCTGGGGCCAGCACAGTTTGAGCTGCTTTCCGGTAGCTGCACAGCCTCACCTTTGGAGCAGTAATTGTGCCGGTACAGGTAACTATCCTGAGGCTGCCGCTGCCAGCGCACGATGTAGTAGCTCAGGTTCCCGTTGGGCAGAGATGGAGGGTTCCACTTCACAATGAGCTGAGAGGAGGAGTTGGACGCTGAGAGGACATCCAGGGGGATGGAAGGGACTGGGAAGGAGAACAAACAACACGTCAGAAAATAAATGCACTGAAGGTTGAGGCTACTAGGGACTCAATGCAAATCAACAGGAAGTTGCAAGTATGACCTGGATAAGAAGACAGCAATAAAAAACAACCAAGACAGAGTGAAAACTGAACCTCGCTTTGAAAGAGTATTAATTTAAGTGCCAACATTTCCCTTTATAGCATCTCTTCTCGGGTAATCGCTATGAAAACAAACATTGCTGAGTTGCAAATGGAAAAGGTTGCCAGGGCACAGGCAAGGTTGGAACGGATGATTTAAAATCTACAGTTCATTCAAACACTCAATTTTTCTCTTTTATTGCAACTGCCATTTTCCAACATGTTTAACTCTGTGATTTTACCAAATGGTAAAAATGACTGATTTGGATTTCACTTGTGATTTTGAATCTCTGGTAAAAATGGCAAGAAGCCGATGGAAAGGTAAGGCTGGAAAGTGTGTGTATGCATGCACACGCATGTGTGAAAGGGATCAGAGGCAGCACAGAGTGCAAGGAAAGCCGCCCATCCTCCATTGTGCTTCGAGGACTGACTGAGACACGGCCACAGAGCAGCCTAAAGATGTAAACACATACAAGCCCCAATTTTAAGCAAAGGACTGTTACCAGTAAAGAGAACATTGATTTATAGGCAAAGCATTATGCTCCAGTCAACCTTGAATCACTGCTGACACCCAAACTGAGCCCAGAGCTGGCATATGCAGAAAGGAAAAATGCATCCTAGGACCACTGAAATTATGTTCTCTCTCTCTCTCTCTCTCTCTCACACACACACACACACACACACACACACACACATACACACCACAGCATCCACTGAATCAAAACATTCACTCGAGCTGTTTTTGAAATATGAAAGGGATCAAGAGCTGGAGAGTATAGATCATAGGGATCTGAGTATCTCTAAGGGAAATACTTTGCAAAAAAGGTTATGATTAATGCTAGCTTTTCCAGAGAACATATAACCACTTGATCCCTGGCCAATTTACACTGTTCAAAAATGACCTCAAAAATAAACAGCTTATTCCCAGATATTTCAATGATAGGTGTCACACTCACAAAAAAAAAAAAAATCAAGCCAACTAACAAAGGCACAAGAACAGGTTGGGATCTGTCCCTGTCACTGGTAAGCATGGGGATGAGATGCAGGGGGCTGACTCATTCTCTACAGGGTCTAGTTTTCTATCATTTGAGGAAAAGAAATAAGTTTCTTATGAATTTGCTACAGTACGGAGAAATTTGTATTTTTCTCCGAGTTGCTACAGTGATTAGCTGGGAAGGATTACTTCCAAGTTTTAAGGTAATTTAAAATGACCTGTTGCATGTGACATTCTTTTATCCCATGGCATGCCTAGATCAGAAGCACATGCTATTTTATTTCCATAAATACTATAGTGTCAGTAATATGATTGTCGTTGGTTAGAGGGTACTTGGAATGGGGCCAGGAGGGAGGAGGAAGCAGGTGTGCATGAGTGAAAGGCATTCCTCATTCTCTGTGCTATTTAAAGTTTTTTGGGGGTGAGGTTATAGGTATATGAAAACATTCTGCTTATTATAACAATAGCTATAATCAAAGAATGTTTATCAGTGCTACAGAGTATATTCTCATATCCAAATTCCTAAGTGGAAACCCTGGCCCCAAGGTAATGATATAGCAGGTGGGGTCTTTGGAAAGTGAGGATGGAGCCTTAATAATTGACATTATTAGATGCTCTCCCAGTGAGGACACCTGACCCGCCCATGGACATTTTTCCTGCTCTGTAAGGAAATACTGGAAAAACCTTGGCTTTCCATGAACCAGGAAGTCGAGTGTCACCAGACACTGAATGTGTAGATGTCTTGACCTAAAGCTTCCTGTCCTCCATAACTGTGAGAAATAAATTTCTGTTGTTTATAAGACACCAAGGAAATGGTATTTTTGCTACAGGTGCTCTCAGGGACCAAGATAGTAAGTGTCTTTAAAATGAAGTGCATCTTGCTATTTCTAAACTAGTCACTAGATACTTAGAAAACACCCCCACACACACACATACACACCCTTGCTTTTATTGCCCTGAAGTATTTTAGAACATGAAGATAAATAAAATAGAGAGGGACATCTACTTTGAACATCTACACCATACTAGGTCTGCAGCTTTTCACTATCTATCTACCTCCACAGAACCTCTGTGGCTTCAGAATGAGGATGGAAATCAATGAGCTTTGGTTCCCAGGGGAACAAACATCAAAATAAACAAGAACAGCCATGATGGGCTGTACACTGCCCGAGCCTTCCAACCGAACCATCTGTCACAGTTTGGATTTGAAACCTCCTGAAAGGCCCCTGCACTGAAGGCTTAGTCCTCGTGCAGCAGGTCCAGGTGGGGCTGCTCCAGAGCAACCAGCCCAGTCGGTGGCTATAGTTATAACGTGATGGGCTACCTGGAGGTGACAGACGCTCTTGGGTATTTTCACCTTGTCCCTCTATCCATCTGGGTGCCAGGAGCTGAGCAGCTCTGCTCTACCCTCTCCGCCATGATGTTCTGCCTTCCCCAGAACCAGAAACAAGGAGAGCAAAGGGTCCACAGACTGAGCTGGGATACATTTTTCCTATTTAAAAATTGTTTTCCTCAAGTATTCTTTCAGAGCAACAGAAAGCTAAAACACCTTCCCAGCACCCTGCAAAATCCAGGCTCACAAGCACACAGGACGGAGACAGATAAAGAAAGATGGTATGAAGTCCAAAAAATGGCACAGGAGAGTGTGAAGTGCCAGCAGTGGGAAGAAACATACATGCCAGGGGTGGTAGAGCACAGCTACAGCCCCAGAGCTCTGGAAGATTGAGGAAAGAAGAGTGCAAATTTGACCCAGTCTAAGCAATGTAGTCTGGACAACCACGCTGAAAAATAAAAAACACAGGCTGGGGATGGACTCAATCCCCAGTACCACAAAACAAAAATATATGGAACAATGTAGCATTGTACATTGATGAGAAAGACCCAGTACACATACGTCACTGCCAGCTTACAACTATACTTTGTCTACACAGGTACAATGAGCTCATAAATAAGCAGGGGCTGGTCTGGCATGTAAATACCTGAAGCATTGGTGCGAATGTACAAGATCTCACTCTTAGCCCCACGGATGTGGTTGTTCTCCGCCATGGTGAGGGTCACAGCCTTGACATAGACCGCATACTGCGTCCAGGGCTTGAGCCCAAGCAGGAGGATACCGGGCTCGGAGTCCTTGTCAGAAGGCAAGTCAACGTCCACCATGTTCCAGCTGTTGGAGCCACAGGCATCTTGCCCATCATATTCCGTAACATTTTTAAAGGGTCTGAAAGACAATCAACCAAGTGCACAGGATGTTTTGGGGCTCCGACATCAAAGCTCTTAAGAGCCTTCCCTAGGGGCTGACCACATCCCTGTCTGTACCGGGAATTTCAAGTTAAACAAATAATCAATTTGATTTTATAGGAGAAGAGTACAAAGTAACTGGACTCAGGTTCACCAGCTGCACGGCAGAGAAATGTATACATACTCTGCCTCAGGAAGAACAAGCTACTGGGATTAACAACACTGCCCCTCATGAAGACATGCAAATGCTCCTCTTCTCTCCTTACCTGCAGCAAGGGTTTTCTGCCATTAAGAAAAAACAAGCACAGTCATTTTAGACAAACAACAGATTCTGATAAAAGATGACTTTTAGAGATAACTGACTTTTCTACAGAAAGAGAAGTAGCTTCTAAAATCTAGGTTGTTCCTGGCACATTCTAATGCTTAAGTATCTCATAATATTCAAATATTTAGTTTCCAGATTGTCTCAGGAACTACTAGCTACTCCTTAGTGAAATCACAAAGCGGACGTTGCCGGAGTATCAAGGACTTTTGAAAAGAGAAGAGAACTTTGGACAGATGCACAGCTGGATTGGGACTTTACATTTATGAGAGAAAAGGGCCCTGTTTGCTGGCTCCTGACCCAGACATTAACACGACTGGCCTGCTGTCACGATGGGAGATCCTGAGGGACTCCCCACATATACAAACACTGAATGCCTAGCAACCCTGAGCTCCCCATCTCTCACAGGCGTGACAATTCCAGGACGCCAGGACACTGGCCCAGTAGGGGGAAAGGAGCTAGATGCTGCTTCTCCTGGTGCCACTGGCTCTTGCTCTGGGGAAGAGAGCAGGGAGACCAAGCAGGCTGCAGTCCAGAAGACAATGTCATGGCTGAAGAGACAGGCAAGTGTCATCTGATGGCAGAAAAAGCCCCCGGCAGATCCTGGGGTGAAGTCACAAAAGGGTGGAGACACAAGTCTCTTTCTCCTCTCCTTCCCCTGTTGGGGGCTCACAACCAGGAGAGGCCTGTGGATAGAGTGACTGGCCAGTCTGGGGCTCTACTCTTGAGGGGTGTTCCTGATGTGGGGGCTCATGGGCTGAAAGCTGAAATAGTACTTCAACCGAGTCCTCCGTCACAGTTGATGACAATTTGGACTAAACCAGTCCCTTAAAAATCCAAGCTTCTCAACTCTGAGGGTTGAACTCATTCAAATATCTCTAATTACCATAAAAAAACGAGAAGCCTCAAACTATCACGGTCCCATTTATGGCAACGGGCACAAGGATAGAGCCTTGAAGAGCCAGGAGGGCATGTGAGGAGGAAGCTGGTCACCCGGCCTGATTCTCTTCAAGGCTCCTACTGAGTTCCCCCCCTGACAACACACACAACATCCACACAACTGGGCACAACCGTTTCCGGGACCACTGGGGGAGTATTGCTCAGTGCGGACACTCACGCCTCCTTGTAGTAAACGGTGAAGCTGATGAGATCCCTGTAGTCCGGGGGCCGGTACCGGCGCCACGTGATGATAATGCGGTTCTTCCCGGTGGTCGTGGAGGTGAAATGCAGCACGTCGCTTTCACCTGGGGCACAGAGGAGCATCCATGAGTGAACAGAGGTCTCTGAAAAGACACCCTGGCTGTCCACGCAGTTCCTGTCTGGACAGTGCAGGTGTGTTCTTGTTTTCCACCAACAACTCCTGCATTTTACCGAGTGGAGATTTGAGGGGTTCATTATTTGTTTTAGTTCAGTCAGCAGCTCTCACTATATGCCCAGGGAATGGGACATAAACTGGCAACTGTTTCTTAACCTGGAAGAAGGGCTACTTCAAAGAGCAAAGTGGCCTTCTCTATCTGCCATCTCCAGGATGCCCGTTGCTGAAGGGGCCTGGCCAAGTGAGAACTGGACCAAATTTCTGAGAGGATGGCACTAGCTCTGCAACTGTGGGTGTCTGCCTGGTCCTGCCTTACCCATGGCAAGCATAAGTCTCCAGGTAGCCACAGAAAGAACTGCTTTTAGTCTTAGCTCGATAGAAAACTGGAAGGACACAAGAATTCTTTGGAGGCCTCCAGCTGGGGGCCCGGGCTTTGTGGAGCCTCTGTACTGGCCCAAGCCCTCTGTGCTCTGGGGAGGGGAGCCCCAGCTGCTGTGGTCCAGCAGGGATGGAACTGAGGCCCCTTCAGAGTCTGCACCAGATTCCACCCACAGTGAGAACCCAGGAAGGACTGACTGCTGCTACACCCTTCAGGAGACCAAAACTGACCACTTATCCCCTTCCCCGTGTTTCCAAGTCCCATCATGTCCAAGGAGGTGGCACAGAGAGACAGAAGGCAGTAACCCGCCATGCAGTGTTTGGGGCCAAAGGTGCTCAACTGTGACTGGGAACATGGCACAGTTTCCCTCACAGGGTTAAACAAAGGCGTAGTGTGCTGTGACATCCAAGTCCCAGCCTAACACCCTGCAGAATGATCGGTCTAACAGAGGCTGTACTCCAAGCTGCAGAAGCTCAGTGTCCAAGTTGTATCACTAGAGAGCAAGGTTCTAATTACACCACTAACGATCTACACAGCATTATGGACACAAAGCTGCAGGTTCACTCTACCTCCTTACACTGGGTGTGGGAGCAGGGAGGAGGCCAAGGGGGAGGACAGGGGAGCCTGCGGTTCACAATGGCTGTTTGCTTGTGGCCCGCTCATGGGACCAGGAGGCAGAGCCAGCCTGCTCCCAGGGCTGCAGAGTCCTGGCTCTTCTATGACAAAGACCCAACTGTGTGTGTCTGTGCAGAAGAAGATACTGAATGGGGTACGCTGTAACCACCCCATGAGTCCGAGTGGGGCTCTTCTTGTAAGTGTTGAACACACTCATAAAACTGCCTGGGAACATGTGTCAGCAAGGAGGCACCAGGCTCTGCTCCCTACTGGCTGTGGGGATGGACGAAGAAACAAGGGCTGCAGGAACGCCGCCATGCTAGGTGTGAGGAAGCTTGTAGTATCATGGTGGGGGGGCCCCACGGCGGACCGAATACTGTCACTCACAGGAGGCTCTCTCTCCGTTGTTCCTTGTATTTATGTCCCCTTCGCTCTGGCGCCCTTTCGTCCCTGTCACTTCCTCCATTCGGTAAATTTCGGAAACGCACAGTTTGGGATTGAAAGCAAAGTACATTTTCCCCGATTTGATGGTCAAGTTGCGATGGTCCCAGTCCCACAGCTGCTGCAAATTCTGGTTGTCCAGGACGTAGAAGGAGTAGTTCCTGGAGGCATGGAAATCGACATGAGTGCACCTGCCTGTCCAGCGTCTGCACCCGCCTGTGGGCCCACCTGACAGTTCCCTCTGCCACGTGTTGGGTTCCAAGTTCCGTCACACACTTCCTTCACCAATATGAAATTTAGTTACTGACACTGGGTAACAGCAGATAGGTGCTCTTAACCATGGCAACAAAATGAGTCAAGAGCAACATATTGCAATCGATAGGACCTAATTAATTTTATGACCTCTATTACCAACATATAAAGCTTCTCACACTAGAGGATGTTCCTCCAATCATTCCCCAGAAATGACTTTGGTTATTTTTCTCAGAGCCAGGTACATACAATGCACTTGAAATTCATCCGTGGGAGAACACACTTTGCTGCCCAACTGGAACAGCTTACATATTTGCTTTGAAGTCTCCCATTATCCTTGGAAGTCAATCCGATTCGTGCCTGGTCAGCAGTGCACGATGGGATGGGGACAGCTGAGTCCCAGACTAACACCGTGCGGAATGACTGGCTGACGGAGGGTGCTGACTTCTCCTCCACACACAGCTTTCCCTCTGAGATGCCCTCACTTCAGTCCCTGCAGGAGTGGGGAGGAGAGATGCCTTCATAGGGTCCTGGCCCCAGGGCTCCCAGCGAGCAGCACGATGTGTCCAATCTGCTGGCTCTCCAAGGTGTGTGTGTATCAAGCTTGTTTTTCAGAGTGCAAGACCCTGTGTGTGGAGATTCTAGCACAGAGGTCTAGGGTGGGCTACGAATCTGCATTTCCAATACATACCAGAAAACACTGCTGTTGCTAACCCTGTGGCCACCCTTGGCAAACCCCAGTCTAACAGAGGCTGAGCTCCAGTGGCCCAGCCAGCTGGCCCTGGCTCTTTCCCCAGTGCCCATGCTGCCCATTAAAGAGGAGATCTGAAGATAGCCAAAAAGACAAGTACTTGTGGCAACTTGGTGTCAGAAGAAAGCCAGCTTGGTGTCCAGAGGAATCACAGAGCTGAGGTCCTGGAATCCGCCAGGCCAGTCGGTAGCCCCAGCCCTCTCTGAACACTGGGTTCCATGCACACAGGCTGTAGACGACTGTCTACACAGGCCCTGTGCTGGCCACACAGGGCTCACTGAGTCTCAAGACACTGCCTTTGAGCCAGACCAGGTGTCTCCTCCCAAGCCCATCTTTGGTCCCCAAACAAGTGGCATCAATATGAGAGCCAATCCTTTTCTTTCCACAGTAGCTCTCTCCCTACGACATATGAGGAGTGGAAGACATTGTCCAGTAAAGTCTAGAAAGCAACACAAGGCTGTGTGTCCTGCACAGCCCAGTAAGACCTGCCTGTTCCTGGGGACAGAGCTCATCCTGTCCCCTCATGCTGCCAGGCAGGAGCATTCAGGAGCCTCCTACAAGGGAAGAAGGGTGGCACAGATGAAAATGGGCCTGTTCTAGCTGATGTCCATCCTTGTTCAAGAAGCATTTCCAGCTCTGACGTAGACTGTAATGTCACTGCAGACCCCATGGGTTTGGCTGCTCCCTGGACCCTGAGACAGGGCCAGAGACAAAAGTCTTCTTCCTCGTACGAAACCTCTGGGCTGGGCTACGAGTAAGGGCTAATTAATCAGGTCAAACTTCTACTTCAAACCAGAATGAAGCCTCGTTTAGTAAACTAATTTTACTAGCAGGAAATAGAGCTGCACTGAAAATATCTTCTGAACAAAACATTCCTCTCCCCATGGGAGGAAGCATGAATTATAAATCAGGAATTTGACAACGAATGGCAGGCATGCTGAAATTCTGTGTATTTGATTAATCACTTTGGAAAGCAAGATTATCTTTTTACAGCAAACATAAACTTTTTTTTTTAAACAACATTGAGAAAGCTGGGAGTGAGGAAACCAGTATCAATAAAACCTGGGTGCTATTGAGACCATGGAAGGTAAAGAAAAATATAAATAAAACCTTCATCCAAACAATAATCATGCTATTTATTAGCTGTCAGTACTGAACTTGGTTTTCTAGCTGTGGCCTGGGGTCCTGCTCCCACCAAATTTCTTCTGTGATCAAATGAGAATTAAGAGATGCTAAGAGGCAGAGACCTGTCCATACATCTTTGAAGTAAACTTAAATTTTTGTTGCTTCTTAAAGGAGATGACTGTCTAAGGAAATTACTCAGTCAATGTGATTTCAGAATTGTTTCTAAGCTCACTGCCTTTACATTCATAGAATTTGGGGGTGTTCTGTTTTATTAGCTCCCAATGGTTCTATAATGCTCAGGTTTTATTGATATTAGTTTCTCAGCTTTCAGCCTTCTCAATGTTACAAAAAAAATGTTTGTTTCTCTACTTGGATGAATCCCATATGCAAATCTGTAGACCACCTAGGGTGGGCTGGGCGTGCCTAGTTGTCTCCCACTGGCATCTGCATGTCATCAGCATCAATATTCTAAATGCCCACTGGACACACAGTGCACACTCAAGTATATGACGACCATGGCTACCATCTAAGAGCTGTCCTCCCTCCGAGTGTCAGCAACACTGCTCCCTGCTGCAGGAGGCGGGGATGAGAGGAGGGCCAGTTGTTAGGGATCTGAGTAGCCCTCGGAAGACAGCGCCTGGTGCAGGGCTCAGAGTGTTCTAGTTGGGAATCCAAAGAGCACGTCTCAGTAACAGCTCTGGGCAGTGTGTTTGCCTTCTCCCAGGCTGGCTCAGCTGCAGATGGGAGGTATCTTCCCTGCTCTCTTCTGGCCCTGAGGCCAGTTGGAAGAACTGGATGAGCTACATATAAAAGGGTACTGTTAGCTTTGAATTACCTCTCAAAGGTGTGGGATGACCTCTTCTGCTCTCTGAAGTGTCAAAGTCCCCCAGAACAAAGTGACAGAGAACTGAAAAGTCCTGTGCCTTGACACATGGGTCCAGAGCCTATGGAGGTAGGAAGGGACTATCTCCTCCTTTTGAGTCCTTGCTGACATACTGAAAGGAAATCTACAAATACGCAAGAAATAATTTCAGTTCATTTCTCTAAGGAGAAACTGCTGCCTCCTGACAGCTGTCTCTAGAGGGCATCAGAACCCAGCACACAGAGTAATCTTCAGCCCGAAGCAGTCTGCAACTGCTGGGACCTGGCCTTTTCACAGATGCCCCCTGCGACTCAGCCGCAATGGCTGCTTCACCACGTCCACTCCCCAAGTCCAGTACCACCCTGTCTACAGGTGCTGGCAGAAATGTGCACCCAGGTGAAGCTAAGCACCATGCAGGTATTCAGAAAATATTTCCTCTTGGGTGTTTTTGAAAATATCTTTACTGGAAAATATCTTTACTGGAGTATAATTTATATACTTAACACTTCACCCCTCATCAATGTGTAGTTCCACGAGCTTCTTTAAATTCACAGCACTTCCCATCACCACTACTACCCAGTTTCAGACACAGCCCCAAAGTTCTGGGCTCCTGTTGGTGGTCCAGCTCCACGGCCACCCCCAGCTGTCACCACTACCTGCTGTCTTTGGTCATGTCTAGAAATTACATACTACGAGACTCATGATGTAGAGTCTTTTTTGTTTGGCTTTCCCCCCCATATAGCCTACTATTTTCGAGGTTTACTCATGTTTTTACACATATCATTCCTTTTTATAGTTCAGCAGGATCCACTGTGTCATATTTTGTTTATCCATTCATCTGTTATGAACATATAAATTATTTCCAATGAGTTGGGTTTGGGGGAAGTGGGGGCTAGTACAAGTCACAGGCCATAAGCATTCGCATGCAAGTCTTGCATGGGCATGTGCTCAATACTCTTGGGCTGGTTCTTGAATTGCTGAGTACATGGTTAACTGTGTATTTTTTCATAGGACCACGAAGGCATTAAAAGTGTAGCGGGGGTGAGATGGGGGAAGGTAAGGGTTAGTAAAGAAAGGAAAGAAAAAATCTGATGATTAAAAAATAGGAAACAAAGATTATGTATATAGGGGGTGGGGAGTTGTAGAGAAGGCAGGGGAATGGGAATCAAGATGTGTCATGTTCTGTTATAAACCCTTAATGTTGAATGTGATCACAATGTATATATAAAGTGTACTAATAAAATCAGTTTTTAAAAAGTGTAGCCATGTCTCAGAGCTGCAAGAAGGCAGTATAAAGTGCCACAATGTCAAGTGGCTGAGAAATAAGCACAGAAATGCCTGAATGCACCTAAGAACATCTGTTCTCTACTGAGGGTTAAGTCCAGGGCCTTGTGCATGCTAAGCGTGTATTCTCACCACTAAGTTACATTTCAGTTCTTAACAATCTACTGCCCCCATGTATTTTTATTCACTCTGAGGCAACAATCCTTAGTAGCACCCAGGAAGTGAACTTCTTTTTTTCTAATACCAGAGACTAAACCCATGGCCTCAACACGAGCTAAAATCTCTAACCATTCCTTACTTTATATTGTGAGACAGGGTTGGGCTAAGTTGTTAAGCTGCGTTCGAACTTGCAATCTTCTTGACTCAGCCTCTCAATCACTGGGATTACTGGCATGCACCACCAGGCATAGGAATTTAACTTTTAACACTTTATTTACTTGATGACATGAGAAAATGTTTGTCCAAATTAGGGAGTTTTCCAGATAGGTAAGAGAGGTATTTGCTCTCTTATTCAAGGGCGTACAAATTATAGAAATCTTGTATATACAGAAGGAAAATCAGTTTCCTCTGTAAACAACAGAGAAACTTTGATTTTCTTAATATCTAAAGTCATCTCCAAAAATTACACAGAGCAGGTGAAGTCCCTGAGGAAACCCTGGATGTCTAAGTCTTTCTGGACAAACAGAAGACCACCTGTGGCCATCTGTGCCACCCCTTCCTCAGCGACAGGCCAGCCTGCACTCTGTCCCAGTGAGATTCTGCCTCCACCTGTCCCGGGCTGGCAGTCAGGTTATGAAAGCAGCTCACAAGAAAGCGAAACAGGGCTTGTGTGAAGACTGTGGAGCTCTGCTCAGGGTGAAGCACTTGGATTGCCTGTTGTAGTCTGACAGGAGATTTTGAGAGCATCTCAGTGCTGTCTTAGAAAGCCAGTGCTGTCGGGCTGGAAGAACTTCTATACGATGAATTACTCCCTTCTCCATCAAAACAGAAGCCTACAGAACTTCCATCCCCCTGGGCCAAACAGAGACATTTATTTGTGTTCTCAACAGCTATGACAAAGGTTCAAGAAATACAGTATGTCCAGGGAGCAATGAGACAAGAGGATACATGCACTGGAGAGGGGTATGCAGTGGTTTCCAATCTCAACTACATGGTGCAAGTATCTAGAAATCTTTAGAGAAAGACTGATGACTGAATCCCACCTGCCCCGAACCCTGATGGAAAGAAAGTGAGTGCAATGTAGATGTTAAGAATTTCTTTAAAGTCTCCTTCACCCACCCTGATGATTCTAGTATGTAGCAGATTCTGGGAAACATGGGGTAGGGATTACCCTGGCTTACATAAAAAACACACTGAAATTAAAATTCAGATGGCTTTGCTAATTCTCCTCTACTCAAAGGGCTTGAACGTGCTCTGTGACCTACCTAAATGATATCCTCCGCACCTGGGTGTTAATGCCTTACGTAATTCTACCACCACCTACCTGCCTAGTGCTATTTGCCGAACAGGCCCCGGGATGCCCCAACTCGTTGCTTTTGCTCCTGCCATTTCTCCCCTGAGTTGCCTGTCCTCACCCTCTCCTTTCTGTTTCTGGAAATCCTTCAAGGCCTATCTCATACACCACCTCTTCTTAGAAGCCTGTCGAACTTTCTCCGTCAGATGTCACTAGTGCCTGTGGCATATTCCTTTCCTTTCCCAGGATCCCCCTACAGGTTGTGCACTGCACTCTTGACATTCACCTGTTTGTCATACCCTTTTCTGTTTTTCTTCTGTCTCTTTGTTTCTTGGTAGCAGCCAGAGGTGCTGAACCTAACTTTGTCCCTAAGCCTACAGAGAAAAAATAAGTGAGTTGCTGCTACTGGTCACCCCTGAAGCAAAGAGAGCTCTCCAGGGAGCTCAATAAAAGTGAAGATGAGCTACACCTTTTGCTCACAGGTAAGGAAAGCAGCTGGGAACAAAGAACTCCCACTAAGAAAGGCAAGAATCTCCACAGCCCTTGCTAGAGACGGCCGCAGGAATAGCACACAGCGGTTCTAACAGCAGGCCAGGCGGGCAGGTGTGAAACCCAGGAAGACCTCAGACATGCATCCTTAGAAAGACCCAAATGATTCCTCACACTTTACACAGGTCTCATCTAATGAGAAATACATCATAAATACACTTGGAAATAAAAGTCCGGCTTCAATTTTCAGCCACTTTAAGTGCATTATACACTTACTTAGTGCACAATGGAAAGGTAATCGCACCATGTAATAACTCCTAATAAAAATTAATTAAAGTCTTGTCTTGGCTTTCTCCCTTATGCCTATCATTTGCTCAGCTCTGGGGGAAATAAACACTCAAGAATCAGCATATCCTTAAGTAGTCAGAAAATTTGACAGCTACCAATCTGCCAAAGAAAAAGTGCTTAATGATACCAGGGATTCCAGAAAGGAAGTCTACTTGGAGGGAAAAAAAAAAATTAAAGAGCTAACCTCATTTTGAAATTTAATGCAACAATGACCATGCTCTCACTCTGGCGGGGCCCCAGATGCCCCATGAGTGTGGTCGCACGTGGCAGTCTCCAGCGATTTGCAAAGAGAAAGAATTTTTCTAAAGAGTCAGGGTTCCCAGTGGGGAGGACAGTGTACTTTTCAAGGGTGGAATGAGGAGCTGCCCTCTCTCTTCAGCTGTATCAGATGATGGAATTTTAAGAATTTCAGACTGACCAACAGTCTGAGAAAAATGGGGAGGCTGTAAAGAAGTCCTTATGTCGTAACTTTATCCAGTCGGGCAGATACATCTTCAAGGATAACCTTTCCCACGGCTTTCCCACCTCTCTTCTTCCTAAATCATTCTCCCAAATTCTGTTTGGAAGAATTTGCTCCTTAACTGATAACTCCTTTTCATCTCAGAGCATTAGCACAGAGTCCTTCAAGAGCCTTACTTGGGAGGGGGAGTGTGAGGGGGACGGATGTGAGGGTACACGCAGGCCGACAGCTGGAGAGAAATGAAATATGCAGTAAATGCCAGCTTTTATTCTCTGGTGAAAAGCCCGTGGTTGTTTTAAAACTCCTATCATAAAGCACATCTCTACAGAAGACAAAAATTCTATCGACAGTGTAAATCCTATAAGCTAATCAATAAAAACAATTTTGTGAATCAAGATTACTTTATAACCAAACAAACTGTTCATACTTTCCAAAGTCCCTTATGTCTCAATAATTTAAAATATGGAATGGTGTTTAACTTAGTTCCATGTGGCACCCTCAGGCAGACGTGGATCATAAAATCATAATTTCACTGGGAATTAAGCGTTTTGGACTGATTACTTTCACTTTTGGCAGAAGAGCCCCCAAATGCATGGCAGGCCCTGACTCTGGGCTTCCAATCCAACAGGAATGAAAACAACTCTGTTATCCAAAATAGCAATACACTGCAGTGGAGAATCACAACTAGACACAGGACGCCCCCATCACCCAGGCAGCAGGGCCACCCTGTCTCCTCCTGTGTAACAAGAAAGGGCCCACCCTTTACTTACAGTTCACAAACACCCCTTGCTTCGGAGCATGAGGATGACATCTCCTAAAACCTGGAGAACTTACCCTTCTAGCTGTTCCTCCCCTAAGATCTGACGAAGGTTTTTCAGGAAGGACAAGGAGACCAAGGCATGGGAATGGCGGATCTTCACGTAGCCTGTCACCACCTCTATGCGCCCCATGAAGTTCTCCAGTTCAGATGCGATGTTATCTGCATCAGAAAACGACCGTCAATAGGTACTCTCTTGGCTTGGGTGGGGGATGTGCTCAGACCTGTACAACATTGTGTGGGGAGCAGTTCAGGGGAGGTCATGTTGTGGGGGAGCCCAGTGAGATGCTCAGGATCTTGGCACAGGACCCATCATCCCTTGTTAAAAAACACACTTCTTTCATCTTGACTTTCAACAGCCACTCCTGGGCAAGACTTCTGAGCCAGAGGAAAGCAAACTTTAGGAGTCTGGGTACTGCAGTTCCCAGGCTGATTAGCAGAATGTAAAATCATAAATACCAGACTGCCAATTAGCTCAGGCCGACAAATCTAGGGAACGTCTTTTAATACGCTCTGTCAACAGACAGGACTGCCTCCACAGGGCCAGGGCATGACTAAATAAACAACATTTTCTTGGTCTCATTAGGAACTGCCTTTGCTGTGTTTCTAGTTCCTAAGATACAAGATCTATATTTAAAAATTCCATCTTACTAAGACTGGAGGAAAACACACCGAATGTACAATGGCTATCTGTAGCTGACTTTTTTTCATTTTATTTGAAGCACTGGGGATTGAATCCAAGGCCTCACACACACTAGGAAAACATGCTCCCACTAAGCTATCTACCCAGCCCTGCAGCTAAGTTCAGAAAGCCATTTCTTACATCTCTGTGTCTTCTATAATGATCATGTATTACTTTCATAACAGGAAAATAGTTGGAAAAAAGAGTTGCTAAAACAGATGCAAAAACAACCCTATAGAAACTGGATTTCCTGTACTCTTGTTAGCCTACATTATTCTCACGATAAATAATAAACCTAAACTTTAGTTTGACTTATGCCAAAATTATTATAAAGACGTTAGGTATAGTTCAAAGAATGGGATGTTACCCTAGACGATTAATGAAGGATTACTTTACCAAAGGCTGTTTTGCTTTATGTTGATAAAAATAAATGAACAAGAAGTTTTCTTGGAGGGTAAGGCCTTACATTTAAAGGCTTTTCATATGAAATTAAGGGAAAATTCAGTTTGCAAAGAAAAGAGGCGATGTGAGGTGATGCTTACTGGCCAAGAGCTTGAATATAAATGGGGCAAGGAGAGAGCCTCTTAGTCAAGGGTTGGGAAACTCCTTTGACAAGAACTACACAAAGCCTATTACCCTAAATCCATCTAACTTCCTTCATGGGACACAAACTGGATGATGCACTTCTACATCACTCATGGACATTTATCAGTTCTTTCTCAAATAATGTGTCTCCACGGATTTAATTCATAATTAATACTTTTTATATTTGGGAATAGAGTGATTGTTTTATAAAATTTTAGCCATTTACAAGACATGTCTATGGATGCATAAGTTGAAAGTGCAATAAATATAGGAAGTGCAAAAAGAGCGTAACTTCAAAGTCCTACAAGGGTGAGGAGTTTCTAAAGGGTAGCAGGGTTGTCTCTGTCAGGGAGGAATGGGAAATGAAGAAAGGGTTATTAAAAAACTCAAGAGAACTACACAAGCCATGTTTCTGTATTTAAACGATAAGAACAGTTTGCCCATTTGATAAATATTAAGGAAAAATAAATTTATGAGACAAATATGCTAGTCATTTTTTTTTCTCTTTAAACTAAGAAGCTCTTCACACAAGAATCTACCAAAACAAAAATTTCCTTTTCAACTGCTAGGTCTTCCTTTACTACTTCTAGCTATCAGTACCTTGACCCAATAGTACCACTGGTAGAGAACTAAAAACATCATTATTAAAAGCTCTTGTCAATCAAAGATCTCAATGGAAAAAAATCAGCACCTAGTGCTTTGCACAAACACAATCTGGAACTGAGAGAAATGCCACCTACTGAAAGCAGAAGTGATTCTACAGGGCAAGACTGAACCTCTACATATATGATGACACAATGCTGTACCTTTATGGCTTCCAGAAGGAGGCTGTGAGACCTAGACATGATAACATCAGGCTCTTCCCTTTATTTCCATCTCTTCAATATATGCAGGTAATCCAAACTCTTCAGACTTAAAGATGCGGGAATGTACAGCTGAGTCACCCTCTAATCCCCTAATCCCTTCTGCGTTTCATACATGTGGGGCCCTACCTCTTCTGCACAAGATGGAACTAACAGCAAGACCTGGAATGGCCCTTGTTACAGGAATTAACTGTACCAGTAGCTGAAACACAGACTGCCTTTCAATCTGTATTTTTTATCTCTGAAGAAAACTCAAGAGTAGACACATGTTATGAGGCTTATGCACTGGGTGGTTTCTCCAAGCCCATACTTTAGTTGTTACTCAGAGACAGGATCATGAGCCATGCTGACAAAAAAAAAAAAGAAAAAGAAAAAAGAAAAAAAAAATCAAGAGTGCAGCCACCCGTCCAGGGGTGGTGGGACACTTACTGCCTCGTCGGATATTAATGAGCAGGTTGCCCTTGTAGATGGTGCAGCCTTGGAGCATCTGAGCAGAAGTCACAGAGTCGATGGTTTTGGTCTTCTTTTCTTGTTCACAGACCTTGGGGCAAGGACCTTCACAAGGGATGCAGTACATGCTGTGGAAGATAAAGAGGCAACCAGAACAACAGAGAATTGAGTCTGTCTCCTTGCATTAAAGAACTGTAAACAGGCTTTCTAGTTGCCATTAGACTGTGCATTACCAAAGCAAGTGTTCTGAAGGGCTCAAGGGGTCACACGGTGTCTCCTAATTAAGCCCACCCAGAAGCTCTTCAAACTGCAACCAAAAGAGGAAAGTGGCTACAAAGGAAAAACACGATGCTTGTTTCCAGACAAAATACGCGATCCATTCTGGAAGCATGTGTGTATTCTAGGCCGTTAGCTCGAGAGCCAGCTGGTTCCATGTGGGAGACACAGACGCAGAGAAAGGAAGCTCTGGTGGCTCGAGAGGAGCTTGAGGCCGCACTAAGGCTCTGGCCCCTGGTGCGCAGTCAGGGGAGCAGCCTGGAGAAGCGGAGGGGACAGTAACAGGGCCACAGTGTCTGGCCACTAACAGGAGCCTGACTCCTGCAGTTTGGATCCCGGTCAATCTCCATGAGGGATTCTAAAAGGCATGTGGTATAGCACAGATTCATTATTTTCTTGCTAAAGCACAACTGAAATTATTTTTTGACAATGTTTTGCAGAAACTTGTAAATTGATCCAAATGTTGTTTTTGCTGCATGTACAATAGAAGTGAAGAATTTTCATTACTTTGTAACGAGTTCCTATTGCAAATGCTATCCTGGATATGCCACAAACCACTGAAAGTCAGGGACAAGTGAGACTGGCATCTTCTCTGCTTATCTACCATTATTTAGGGAACAACACAAATGCACATCCAGCCGCTGAATGTTTGGGATCTATAGCTGTATACAGAATCAGGGTTACACTGCTGGGTCGATTTCCAAACAAGATAAATGATACAACCTTATGGGATGTGTGTGTGATCAGATGGGAGGTTGGAGAGCTGCTATATTTAAATTATTGTTGTTCAATGATCTTTTCTAAGCTTCATGAAGATAAATATAAAGATACAAGAAAAAAAAACGTAGAAGTTAGAGCTGTTTTTATTAAAGTCTTTCTCTCTTCCCTAAAATGCTTTATCCATGTCAAAGACAGGAATCTGTTATGTCTAAAAGCCTTCAGGCAAACAAAATTTTCAGCATCATCCTGTTTCATGTTGGGGTCTCACAGGGACTGGACTTTCCCAAATAGGGGCCTCTATCTCCCTCGACATCACCCTCAACATTCTTCCGTCCAGCTGGGAGTGGCTTCCTTTCTATATTTCCTTTAGTCTTCTGTTGTTTCTTATTTATGCAAACACCACATAAATCTTTTTACCCACCTTTTAAAAAATTCTTACTTTGAATAACTGCACAGACACAAAAAGTTGTCGAGGCAGTACAGACAGGACCCTTGAGCCCTCCACCAAATTTCCTGTCCAATGTCTATTTCGAGGCAGAACCAGGAAATTAACATCGGCACAACCCACAGATCTATGTGGTAGCCACTCCCCGCACCCTGCCCCCAGCAGCCTTCACTCCTCCGTTTGTTCTTCATCTCTGTACTTTTATCATTCTGAGAATGTTGCATAATAGAATCCTAAGGATAGGGACCTTCTGAGATTGACTTTCTCTACACACAACATCTTGTCCTTGGGATCCATCCAAGCTGCTGTGTATTTCAGTAGCTTGCTCCCAGTGTAGCTGAGTGATCTTCCCATGTGTGGCTACACCAGAGCCCATGTTACCGTCTGCCTTTTACAAGACAGCAGAATCATTTCATTTCTGCATTTTACAAATAAAGCTGCACTGAACCACTGTGTGCACGTTTTTGCATGGTCGTAAGTTTTCACTTCTCTGGGAGAAATGACCAGTGTTGCTATCGCTGTGTTGTAAGGGAGGTACATGTTTAGTTTCTCTCCAACTTTTATTCAAACAGAAAATTCTAAGCTACACACACCCCTTTATTAAAATGTCTAGAATTCATCTAGCACTTAAAAAATGATTTTACAAGGAAGTGTTTTGATTATATATTTACAGATTAAACTTCCTCAAATTCATTCTGGTACAGAGTATAAACAGTACTTAAAAAATATTTTAAAGTGTTAAATAGGCCTCAAAGGCAGGGAGGGGGGTATTTATTATTCCTTGATTGTGTTTTATTATAACAGAAATTATAACAGTATTTCTGTTAACAGTTTGTGGGTACTGGTGGGAGAAACAATGGCTGGATTCTTTAAATCTACCGCAAGGGGAGAAAACACTGTGAAGCCAGTGCCCCCTGCCCTGCAGAGCCGCACTGATGGCTGCGGAACCACCACAGGCCTCCAGGCAGCATGAGAAATAGCACCGGTGTCGGAGATGTCGGAGGTGACCCCACACCCAGTCCACAGACCACTGTGCAGGAGGAGTGTGGCACCTCTTCCATACTGTCACCAGCCTTCTCCTTGACACTTGGCAGTGCTCTAGGACCCGCAGTGCACATAGACAAAGCCCTTTCACATGCTAACATGTGCCTGAGTTGAACCTTGGGCCCAAGCTAGTTGCCACTAGGAAATGGTGGAAATTTGCAGTGTGGGGCCTCGTGGGAGGCCTTCCTGCCATTGCAGATGTGTCCTGGGAGGAGCAGCGGGGCACTGGCCTGCTCTCTCACACGTTCCTGGCCATGAGGTGAATGCTCTGCTCCAGCATGTCCTCTGGGCTCAATCCCCAGTCCCCTCCAATAAACTAACAAAAACATATGCTCCAGCTGCTCCTAGAATCTTGTAATTGCAGTTCTCTGGGAGGCTAAGGCAGGACACTCAGTAAGTTCGAGCCTGACCTGAACAATTTAGTCAATTAGCAGTCCTCTGTCTCCGAAGTAATAAATGAAGGGCTGGGAATGTAGCTCAGAGAAAAAGAAAAACAGAAAGGTAAGTCCTGGCCACATGTAAGACTAGCACAGGAAGATCACAAGTTTGAGTCTTGCCTGGGCAATTTAGTGAGATCCTGCCTCAAAATTTTTTTTTGCTGGGCATGGTGGCTCATGCCTGTCACCCCAGCAGTCAGGAGGCAGAGGAAGGAGGATTGCTGTGAGTTCCAGGCTCAGCTGGGCTACATAGTGAGCTCAGGGTCAGCCTGAACTACAAAGTGAGACCCTGTCTCACATAAAAAAAAAAAAAAAAAAAAAAGAATGGCTTGAAATATAGGTCAGTGAAACTGCTGGGGTCCCTAGTACTGCAAAATTGAAGGGGAAAGGGAAAAGGAAGAGGAGGAGGAAAGGGCAAGACAGGAAAAAAAGAGAAAAGAAGGAGGAGGGAAGAAAGAGACCAGGCAAAGCGCAGGTGGGCTGCGCGGCCCAGTGCAGACCTCTGGCTGTCGTTGCGGATGAAGCCGGAGGGGCACTCCTGCATGCACTCGCCGTCGTGGATGACAAAGCCTTCCGAGTCGCTGCTCTCAGCGTTGGGGATGTTGGCACAGAAGTCCCGGTCCACGCAGCGCCAGCCCTCAAAGCGGTAGGTGCCGGGTGGGCAGAAGGGCACGCAGACGCCGGCATAGTAGAAATGTCTGCAGGCTACGCAGGCCGTGTCATCGTCAGGCGCATGGCAGCTGCCCAGACACTCGGGGTGGCAGCACTCGTTGCTCTCCGTGCATGCACGCTTCCCGCAGGCACTCGGGCACACTGTGGGCAGAAGGATGGCAGGTGAGGTGGGTCTAGGAGGAGCCCTGAAGTGTAGGGGAAGGAGGAAGCCCCGCTGGAGACTCAGTTCACTCGGTCTTCGAAAGGCTCCTTGCTCTGTGCAAGTTAAATACAGCCCCTGGACCCCAGTGATCCCTGCCAAGACCCCTAAAGGATGCCTGAGCCTCACTGTGCTGTCCCCAAACACCACAGCTATGACTGTTTAAGTTATAAGTTAGGCACAATAAGAAATAAATAGTAACTAATAAAGTAGAACAAATGTAACAGTTGCCTGTAATAAAAGTGATGTTGTCTCCCTCTCTCTATTTCCAGTGCTGAGAGTTGAACGCAGAGCCTCCTGAACTCAGAGCCTCTACCACAGAGGTACATCCCTAGCTTACCAGGTATGTATGTGTGTGTGTGTGTGTGTGTGTGTGTGTGTGTGTGTGTGTGTGTATCTAAGCCCAGGGACAAAGCACAACCTTTTGTGTTTATGTTAAGCAAAAAGTAGGGTCTAATAACCACAGATCCACAACTCACATCCTAGACAGATGAGGTGGCCTTTATTTCCACAACACTGCTGTAATGATCACACGCTATGGGCTGTTTGCCTTACTTGTAAATAAAGTATAAATCAACAAAATATGAAGTCTGGTTTGCATCATACATGTCCTACTTTTTCCTTTCCTGAGTTGGAAAACAATACAAAATTATTCAAGTATGTATGTTTTTGACTGTCATGCAATAATGAGTCAAGATTCTATGACGTTTTTAAAAATAAAAACTACAGGCTCTAAAAAGAATCAGAGGTCACAGATAAGAAAAGAGAATATAAAGAACACGCAAGTCTACCTGTCCTCAAATGGCCTCTTTGTTAACACTCTCTCGTGTCCCTTCTTACACACAGACCCAGGCACAAAAATACAAACACCTATAAAGAGGATGAAGACATTCTGAAAGCACATCTTAGTATAATAGACTGTGAATTCCATAACCAGTTAGCAGTCACATCGCATCCTATGGTGGAGCTGATCCTAAACTATAGCTCATCCCCTATTTTTAGACATTTTCTTTTTTTTTTTTTTAGGTTTTTTGAGACAGGGTCTCGCTTTGTGGTTCAGGCTGGCCCTGGCTCAGCCTCAAACTCACATCACAGCAATCCTCCTGCCTCTGCCTCCCGAGTGCTGAGATTACAGGCGTGAGCCACCACACCTGGCACTGTGGTATGTGGTATTGGTTGCTGCTGGGCGTGAGTCTCCACACCCAGTATGGTATGTGGTTACCGGGGAATCGAACCCGGGCCCTTGCGCTTGCAAGACAGGCGCCGGAACCACTGAGCTAACTTCCCGGCCCCTAGACATTTTCCTATTCCCAGCTTTTTATTATTCAATCTGCCCTGTGATCTTCATGAGAACTCTTAATATTTCATTAGGATCAATTTCCATAACTGACCTTGCTGAGGCAAACTGTCCCCTACAAAGTCTACACCAACATGTACACCTCTACACCAATATGGACACCTTGGGAGCAACACCCAGGAGCACCTGTGCCACTGCAAACACGTGAATTTCAAAATGGGTGTCAGACCTTGGACATTCAAACGAATAGAATCACCTCTGAAGACAACCAACAAATTCTTGCCATACTGTCCAGCTTAGGATGATACTGCAACTTTCTCCTTGCAAATTATCTTTGGGCAGAAACATCTGATTATGTCTCATTATTTTTCTTCTTTTGCTCTCTGGTAAGTTTTAGTTGAGCATAGAAAATGTAGGTAGAAGTAGCCACCTATCTGCAGGTCTGGCTGGTGAGATACATGCAAAATATTTTTTTTTTAACTGGAACTTCCTGCAAAACTCCCTAAAACTGAGAGGAAATGCTCTTTCTTCTCAATGGCTGGACTGCAGAAGCCATCGTGAACCATCAGGTACCACATAAAGGATGGTGCTGTAGACTCTGGATGTTTTTAGATATGGGAGAAATACACTTTGATTCCATTATGAGGACTATTAAATGCTGTTTGTCACATACAACTGAACTAACCCAAATCCGGCACAGGGCAGCTATGCGAGAATGAGGAAAACCATTCCGGTTGGTTGTGTCATCCTGTTGACCAGCATTGGCTCTCAATAACTTCTGGCTAGAAAAAAACTAACCTACCCAAACAAATAACAAGGAGCTCACCATCCATGACTGCACCAAGGAAAATGTTGCAGGGACCCCTGAGATGTTGGGGACATATGCTGTCCACTCTGATGACAGTCTCAGAGACAGCAACAGGAATTTAATTTATAAGCCTACCAGAGTTGCAGTGGACACACTCGTCATAAAATCCCTCAAAGACATCAAAAAATACAGTAGATTAAATGAGTTTTAAATTTCAAATGTATCCATTACCGAGGTCACTTCGAGCTCAAAATCCAAAGAAACACTGAAATTGCATATGCTAATTTCAGATTTCTAAATAGAGGGCGGCATACTCTAAGTCCATCTTTTCTTATCTACTAATAAGCATTTATCAGACATGGGCTGCACCCATGTGGAGACAGATGTAGTGCAGCATAGAGCAGCCACAGGCCTGCCCTTGGGAAGGATTCCGCGGCAGGGGAGAGGGAGTTGGAACAGCGTGGTGTTTCCTGGCCCCTGGATGCCAGGAATGGAGAACACTAAGGACGGAAGCACATGGAAATGCTTAGAAAAGCAAACACGCTGCTGCAGCTGGAGAACCAGGGGCTTGCGGTGGAGACGGCTGGGGACTAGTGTGAGGAAAAGGGGGATTCTGCAAGGGGCCCGCGCAGGGCAGCGCCGAAGGCTTCGGGTGGGGCTGAGATGTTCTGTCAGGAAGCTCACCTGGCAGCAAAACCAAGGGCACGAGGATCAGAGCGAGCAGAGCAGGAAAAGGAGTGGCCAGGCAAGGCAACCTATGACGTCACCCCACAAAGCGCACACAACCAAATGGACCCAGGAGGTTCAATAAACTGGCCACAGAAATGAAGCCCATAGCCTTGGTCACCATGCACATACCAGCAGCACAGGCTGTGCACAACTTCACACAACCTGCGAGGGCTGCCCTGCCTTCACTCAGAGTAAGGGAAGATGGGTTCTGGGTTTTACAGGCACCATTGAAGAGAAGCTGGGACCAGTATTAATTGCAAAACCCTTTTTCCTCACAATATAAAGAAAATGCTACAAAATGACAAGGAACAGACACCAAGATCAAATGGCTATTTACGTACCAGGGAAAACTCAAGAGCATTTAGAAGAATAGATATGTCCCCAAAGACTTGCTTACAATCAGTTATACCCAAATGTTAATGTTGTTTTCCCAGTGTGCAGAAGGAAAACAAACAAATACTTGACAAAGTACCTATTAGATAGGCTCTGTATTTCCACCTCCTCTTCATGGAAAACAGCAAGCCAGAGTGGGAGTCCACGAAACCCGCCAAAGGGAGGGTAAAAAGGAGCATGGTCAGGCAGCTCTAGACACACACCACCAGGGTGGGGAAGGCAGGCTTGCTGTTAGTGATGGGAGCTTCTTGCAAATGAATCTTAGGAGCATTTGTTTAAAGTCGGCAAGATCATCTTCTTTGTAGACAGAACAATTCCTCTTAAAGGGAACCCAGAGCAATGGGCTCCTTTCTATTAAATGACGCACAAGGCGCACAAACACATATCTCCATTCTGGAGGAACAGACATACAGTGTGATGGAGAGAAGAGGACACTGGAAGGACGGGACGGGCACCTTGCTTGCTAGAGGATGAGCTCCATGACTAAGTGGTTGCTCCAAGCAGCCAAGCTGGTGATGCCTTGGCCGAAGCTCCCTCCAAGAGGATTCCAGAAGGCAGGCAGGAGAACACCAGGAAGTGTGGGATTAACAGTTCTGGAGCCGGACCCAGAAACCCGCTATAAATTTTGTCTCATTTCAATGTATATAAATATTATTAGTGTTCAGGACTATTAAGGGATTTCTTGAAAAGCCCGGGGCAGTGTGTCTCGCCAGCAGATGGATGGCTGCTCCACATGAGAGCCAAAACTTAAAATTTAGTACAGTAACCAAATTTCCAACTACGTTGCTATGAAGGAAAGGAAAGGAACCTCTTCTCTGGCTTCTGAGAAGGAGGAGCACATGGAATGTGATTAAAAGCATTTTGACTTTGGAGAATGACAGGCAAATGGAAGCTGCTATAAAATAACAAATGTACAGAGGAAATGGCAAATTGATTTTGCCCACGAGATCTTTCTGATCCTTGGAATTCTTACAGTGACCAACAATAAAAACAAAAGCCTTTCTCAATGGTCGGAAAAGCTAACAACATGTCCCACATCAACCACCAAGAGGACTGGCTCAGGGTCACAATCACATAAAAATGTGGGCCTGCGTGTAAGAGCTTATTCTCTTCATTTTTTTGGGAGAAGAAACCCTCTCTCTCCCCAGAGTCCTTGTATTTATTAAATTCTTTCTAGGTATTTTTAAAATTTGTTTTCACTCTTGCCAAGAATCTCTAACAATGTGAACTCTGATAAAGCATTTTAAAAAGCATACGCTGTTAGAGGCAAAGATGGAAGACTCAATCACTTTACAAGAACAAAAAGTAGAAGACAGGCCACTGAGCCACACAATTTTGTACAATGGAAACAATTTTACCCCAAATTATTTCTAAAGGATAGAACTAGTCTGTGGATGTTCAAATAAGGTAAAGCTTCTAAATCAAAATAGAGCACTTTAGGAACATTTTATCTATTCCACATTGCCCTAAGTGACAAACCCTTGTTCTACATAAGAACGGGGTGGCTTTCTTAATTGGTATGGATCATTACACATAAAATTGACTGGTACTAACCCCAGGAAAGTGCAATACTACATGGCCACATGCTAAAGCTCCTCAGGCCATAAGGTCTGTTTAGCCCAGAGCATCAGCAACAGGTGTGTACTTAATGTAGTCATCTTTTCTCTTTCATCCAAGCAGAGTATTTCAGAGCTAAAAGGAAGTTTACAGGCTCCTCATTTCATGCCAATTTAAAACACTTCTCCACAAAAACCCAGGTAACCTTTCAAGCAAAGCATAAATAAACTGACTACTTCAGAGAAAGCACTGCTCTACAGCCAGACAGCACTCTTTCTGGGCCAACTCCTTGGTCTACCCAAAGGAAATGGGCTTCCCTGGAATACACACTTCCTGCCCCTCACTCAGGGATCCGGTGAACAGGGGACCCAGAGTCTTTTTTTTTGAGACAGGGTCTCGCTTTGTAGTTCAGGCTGGCCCCAAGCTCAGCCTCAAACTCACATCACAGCAATCCTCTTGCCTCTGTCTACCAAGCGCTGGGATTACAGGCATGAGCCACCACACCCGGCACTGAGGCATGTGGTGCTGATTGCTGCTGGGCATGAGTCTCCATGCCCCGTACTGTATGTGGTTACCAGGGAATCGAACCCAGACCCTGAGCTTGCAAGACAGGCGCTGGAACCACTGAGCTAACTTCCTGGCCCAACCCAGAGCCTTTTTGTCCAGCTCAGACTCAGCGTTCTGAAACTGAGACTGAGACTTCTGGCCTTCCTCCTCATTCCCTCCTCAGTCATAGCACATGCAACACACATGAACACTGTTGCCCTTTAACCTACCTGCTAACTTATTCCCACAGCACAGAAGTCATGGGAACAGTGATGGGACACATGCCAAAACTAAGGAATCCAACATGGCCTGTCATGCCCAAGGCAACTGATCTGAAAACTGTCAGCATGATATTTAGTGGCTTCCTTCTCAGCTTCTAATCAGCTAAAATTCCCAGATCTGCTTATTCACAGTCATTATTTAAGTCCTTCCTATACGAATGAAACTCATATCAGTCTGAATCCAGGACCATTTATTAATAGTGTTAATTTAATGCAGAGTTAATATTCATTGAATATTTTCCATATTCCTTATAATACAGTAAACATCTCTACCTTATTTAATTTAACCCCCTTAACAATCACATAGGGTCATTATGATTATTATAGATGCTGTAATGGAAGCACAGAGAGATTAAATAACTCATCCAAAAGCACAGAGTTGTTAAACTGAGAGACTGGGCCTCAAACCCAGATCCTCCTGACTTGGATCCCAGCTTCCTGGCTTGCACCCACTCAGGGTCTCGGTGGGCCTCTGCTGTCTGAAGGGAATGGGCTAGTGGAGTTCTTCTTATGCTACTTTCCTTTTTCAGTATGCATCCACCAAGGAGAAATAAATCTCAAGTACTAATGCCCTTTCCTTCCGCCTTGAGGAAATTCCCCATGGAGGAGGTGTGTCGAGCATCCTGGTGACATGAGGGAGCCTCAGGGACATCTTTGCTGCACCAATCTGCAAGGCCGGGTCTTGGGAGTGATCAGCAAGGGTCTTTAGACACAGGAGTGAGGAGCAAGGCCACTTTAGACACAGAAGCAGCAGCTGCTCCAACAGGGAAGAATCTCAGTGAGTGGGCATATTATAGCGTAGAAAATGACTGTGCTATCAGGAAACCAGACCAGCAAGACTCAGTGACCCGCAGTGCCAGTTCCACCCAAACAAGGCCCTGTTAATGAGGTTAGATAAGGAGAGTTTATTTTCTTCATCAATTCATGTAGTTCAGCAGACTGAAAACTTTATCATGGAGAAGAAGTAGCAGTTTCCTGCTCCCTTTGGAGAGCATATTTTGAAGGCTGACAGAAATAGCTAAGTTCCAAATAGATTTTCACAGTGTAGGACAGAAGGTAAGGCACAAGGTTTGACGGGTGAATACATCTGTGAACATCTCATTAATGAGCGAGAGAAATAATCACCTACTGCAATGCCCACTAGATCACTAAAGTCTCAGGAACCAACAAGCTTTGCTGGGCAGAGCACTGAGAAAACAGGAAAACAAACACTGTGAAAGGGCAGCCGGGAAACCAGAAGGAGAAAGTTATAAATAGCATCATTATCAAACAGATTTCAGGAGCTGGGTCTAAAGAGAAAGACAGAAAAGCTATCAATGCAAAGAAGATGCAAGGCCAGAAACTACAAGGCACAACACGGGCCGAGAAAGGGAGCGAGCGTGGCTCAGGAATCCTGCTAACCGACCCACTGGCTTTGGCTGCCATGGGTCAGATGATTTCTTTCTTCTTTCACACACATTTGAATAGCACATTTATTGAGATATAATTCATGCATTTGTAAGTCACCTGTCTGAAGTATAAAACTGGTTCTGCATTTATTCGGAGATGGGTAAAATACTGCCACTATCAATGTTGAAATATTTTCATAACCCCAAAGCCGAAGTCACCCCTACTAGCTATTTTTCCCATTATCCTGTCCCCTCCTCTACCCTAGGCAGCCACTAATACTACTATGTCTACTGATTTGCCAGTAGCAAACACTTCATTTAATGGAACAACACAATAGATGGTCATCTGCGATCAGTTTCTTCCACCTAAGTTTTCAGGTTCAACCTTGGTGTGGCATCTAACTGTCCTTCCATTCTTTCTGCCACTCATTCATAAATGTTGGCCTTTATGATTCACACTGTGAGAAAATGAGCTGTGGAGTGACAGCATTACAGGTATGTGGGTCTAAAGTTGTTGTGAGTGGCCTGATTTGCACACCAGAATCTATTTACATTCTTAATTTACTCTAAAGGAAGAAGGACTTAATAACTCTTATACAAGTGACTAAAGTGTATCATTCTTTGATATGGGGGAGAGGGATCACAGACGCCTAATGAGTGGGGTGATGGGTCACCCATGATGCGATGCTCTTCTCTGTGTGGCATCAGCATGCTGCCTGCTCCACTGATGGGGAATCGAGTACATAACTGTACAGCCAAGTGTAACTGCTGCAGAAATGCCAGCAAAGGAGGCCGATGCTACATCACGGGAGGTCTCCAGAGATGGTGGGGTGGGGGGAAGGAAAGGAGTAACGGCCAATATTAAGGGAGGTGGTAGGGAGAGAGGAGCTTCTTCCTTTTCTTTCTTTTTAAAAAACTATCTCTCTGTGTTTTCATAAAACAGATCTTGCTTTTTTAAAGAACTACTTTTGTGTACTTCCAAATCATCCAAGAACTTTTTCCTTTAAACTTCTTTCACGGCCTACACACAGATTTGGGAAATACAGACAAGTTTTAATTTGAGGAAAGGAGCACCCAAAGACAGCTGAGCCTGCAGTCAGGAGGCGGGCGGGACAGGCCCTCTTCCAGGAAGCTATGCAAGCCGTGTGGAGTGCGCTGTCCTTCGGGGACCACAATGTGTCTCTCTCATACAACTCACGCCTCTCGCGCCTCATTCTGTTGTTGTTAATGTCCTAGTCTTTCTAAAATAGCAAGCGAGAGCCTGCAGAATAGAGGGAGCAGAGGGAGGGCTGGAGCACAGACACCGACCCTTCTCACTGCCTGTACAGATGCTCACATGGACAGGGTGGAGAAAATATGCCTTTCACACACTGCAAAATTACTCCAAGTTATTTTAGATTTGGAACTGTTTGTATATTCCTTATAAGTTTATAAAACTCACACTGTCCCTGCATGACTAACTAAAGTGGAATTGAGAGAGTATTCTATATTTATAACTTGTAGGCTTGTTCGTGCTTTCAGCTCTATTTCCACTCTCTGGTACTGTACACAGAGCTATGTGAGGCATCGTGGGCTCCTACATGTTGCTCATTTCCTAACAAGGCAGGGCTGTGTCCCGTAGGGACAAATTGGGGGCTGTTTTGACCAAACCAAGGCCAAGCTTGGCGGGAGAGGCCTCCAGGATTGTGGCTTTGGCTGGGCCTCCTAGAGCTGGTGCAGCACCCATTTCTGGGAATGACACCCCTTCCTCGTGTGGACCCAAGTGTGAATGCTACCAATACATTGTCTGCTGCGTACATCCTCAGAAATACAAGATGGACAGTGGTGCTCACGCATCAAGTCTTCATGCTGATGTTGGTGGAACTGTTCAAAGGGTACAATGTCGCCACAACCCACATAAAAAAACCTCTTTTCACACACATAAACATTTATGTCCAGATAATTTAAATGACTGAATGCTGTGACTCACAGGGAGAACACTATTTACAGAATAGTACAGAATGTTTTGGATTAAATTTTGTCAATATCAGTAGAACTGTTTATCTGGAGACAGATCAATGTATAAGGTACCTGTGGAGGTAGATTTTTTTATAGTACCAGAGGAACTGACGTTTTTTAAAAACATGCACACCTGTATGCATACATACATCAGTTGTTCACAGGGGTGAAATACACAAGGAAGAATAGCTAGTCTAACGCTGCCTACTTATGAGGATGCAGACCTCCCCAATGACCTTACAATTCTGCGAAATACGTCTGCAATCTTCCTTTGAAGACTGCTTCCAGAAGCCACAATACATTCTTCGATCTAACACTGAGAGAAGTAAATCTTTATTAAAAGAAAGAAGGGGCTCATAATCCCATTTTTCTTTACTAATGTCAAAAAGATAAACAGCTACCTTGATATCAATTCTATGGCTGCTGCCAAGGTTGAGTTATTTTTTCTAAATATCTTTTTGGCCATATCTGTGTTTTTTGGAGGCAGGGTCTCATTTCGTAGTTCAGGCTAGCCCTTAGCTCTCTATGTTGCCCAGGTAAACTTCAAACTCACAGAAATCCTCCTGCCTTTGCCTCCCAAGTGCTAGGATTACAGGCATGAGTCCCCACACCCAGCATTGTGGTATGTGGCTCTGATTGCTGGTGGGCATGTGTCACAATGCCTAGCACTGTTTTATGTGGTTACCAGGATCAAACTCAGGACCTTACAAGGCAGGTGCCAGAACCACTGAGCTAAATCACTGGCCTATATGCATAGTTTTTTAAGGTCTCTGGGTTGATTATCTTTCTGGAATCTTAAGTTTTTCAACAAGTACAGTTGTATATTACTCAATAATGGGGATACATTCTAAGAAATGTATCAGCAATTTCATCATTGTGCAAATATCACTGGCATCATTAGAAATATAATCTTTAGGGGCTATTGTCATAAATACTGTCTTTGGTATCCGCTTGTGAATGAAATGTCCTACATGGTACGTGACTGCATGTACATTTGTATGGGCTCATAAAAAAGTAGAGACATTTCTCATTTAATGACCCATCATTTAATGACTGTTTGGACTTATAACCAGACATGCCATTCAGGCCTATGTCCTATTCTTTTTCCTTTGTATAACTCTATACATTGAGAGAGCCTCAATGTCTTTTTTGTACAGTATACCTTGTTCATACAACACTGCAAGTTTTGCTAGCTGTACTGACCAGTATTACATGTAAGAGTTATGCAAATAAAAGCAAAGTCATCAAACTGGAATTTCCTTTGACCATTTCTTTGGTCTGAATACTGTACTATACATATTATATATACGTCCTCATTTAGTGACCGATTCACTTAATGACCTAGTCGCCAGAATAAACTTGGCTGTTAAATGAGGAACATCTGTATAAGCTTTTTAAACAGTACTGTGCCTTGAAAATTTTAGTTGTGGATGGCTTGGGAAGAAAATGCCTTTGTGCATTAATTCGGACTCATGTTTGGTGTCTCAATCTTTTTCAGTAATTCTATCTACCTAAGGCACATGGACAGCAATACAGCCCAGTAATGTGTAAGCTGGATCGTTTGTTACCTTTTCAGCATCTCTGCTCACCTCTCCTTTGATCTTGTTACTTCCTGATGGCACACTGCTAGACATGTAAATATTTACTTTAGAATATCAGTTACGCTAAAATAGCACATTATTCTTTTTCATTATCGAATCTGTTTGCTGACGTCATCTCCCAAAGTTATCATGTGTAGAAATCACAGAAGATCACCTTGTATTTCAAAGTAAATTTCAAAGTAAATTCTTGTCCAGAATAGCAAAACAGGGCGTCCCTGATAATCACATTTTGATTAACACAAGTTTCATGAGAACCGGTCTTTTGGGTAGCTGGGTCATAGAATACCCTAACCTGCAAAACATACAGGGAGCTTAGGTTTAGCCTACCTGATGATTAAAAAAATTCCTCAGAAGAGCATGCAAATGCAGAACTTTCATCTTTGGATCCTTTTATAAAGACTACTATTAAACACACACACACACACACACACACACACACACACATTTATATACTTTAAGAAACACCATTCCTACATAATTTTCATGGCTTTTATTTTCCTTATTTTTTATTTTTATGAGTGGTGGAGTTGGTGGGGGCAGCGCACTTGAAATAAAACATACCAACACTGCCAAAATGTATTAGAAGTGCTACAAGTCCGATCTAAGTTACAGAAATCCAATCATTCTTGAAGCTATGTGTTCTTCAACTTCAACTAAGAAAATAAAAATTCACTCTCTACTTTGGAAAAGCTGCTGAAGGATTTCCAAGTTGAAGACTTCTTCCTTTTTCACCCTAATAGTTGCATTTCTTTTTGGACGTATGTGGCAGGGAGGGGGGACTGCTGCTGTTTTTGTAAATGCTAAGTAAGCTTGGGTCCAAGTGAGAAGCCTACACAGATATCCAAGGAGTAAGATTCCAGGTGAAAGAATATGTTTCAGATGTAAACTATGTTTCAGATGTAAACATCAACGGAGATGGGCTCTCACATAACTACTGTTTTGCCAATTAATTAGGAAACATCTGCTGGTAAATTATTATTTGATTTCTGAATTGTTAGATATGTACTATTGCTTCCTGAGTTTAGGTATCTGATTCCTTTCATAATAGTATCCAAACTATCAAGTGAATTATATTCCTGCAGACCCACCTCATATCTCTTATGGTTCCATGTGCAAAATATGCAAAACAAATCCTGCTGTTACCGCTGAAAAAGAAGACAGAGAATTCAAAGATTTTCTTCTCAATATTCTGGGCACGAAGCCTGTCAGTTTCCTTACAATGCCAGCCATTTACCTCACCATCTGGGCCAGGCGCAGCTCATGTGTAGAGAGCCCGGCATGATGCTGGAAGATACATGTGGGTTTCAGGCATCTTCCTGTGTAAGCAGCCTTACTCATCTCGTATCTTTTCACTGTCTCCCAAACATGCTTTGTTAAGTCTTGTGGTGTGATTTTCAGAGTTCCCAGGAATTTCTTTTGGAAGAAGAAGGAACTTGACATTTGGGATAACTTCATAGAAAACACAAGCAGGACAGCTCTACGACTTGAAAGCATGAGTGAGGAGGGCCCCAACCTGGAAGCCACATCCAATAATCATTCCCTCCTTAGGCTGAAGATTGAAGCAATTTGCACAAAAAGTTCATAAGCAGAAAGGGGTCAAACTGCACATGTGCTCCAATGACTGTGCCCAGGAATCCACATGTTTGGCACACCAGTGAAAAGTTTACTTGCTAAATGAAGAGATCAAGTGACAGCAACTCCTAGGACATAGGGCCATGCTCCCAAGTCAACTTTTTAACTCATTCCCTAAACACAGTGGTACCCCAAACTAGCACAGTCCCCCTGAACCCCTTCATCAAAGGACTTCAATGTAGGTATTTTCTTCAAAAAGGTTTTCCCAAATTCTAGACTTCCGTAACCAAAAATTAAGGGTCTGAAAATGCTATAGAGTTAAATTTTTTTCTTCTTCAAAAGAATAAGCCACACAGCATCTTCCACAAAACTCAGCTCCTGATCCCAGAGCATCTTCTCCATGGAGCTCAGGACCCGGCAGGCCTGGGCGTGGGACTCATGAGCTTATAAACCGGCCTGCATCATTACTCAGGCTGTGTTTGTGTTTTACTCAAACAGGGAACAAGTATGGGCAAGTGACAAAAAACAGTTTGCAAACAATAAGAGTGGCCTGAAAGCCCAGGGTAAAGGCTGAAATCAGAATTTGTTCATGCAACATGAACCGGACTCTGCAATGCTTGTTAGATGGAGCGAAGTGAAGAAGAGAAAGACTTGCCTTTCTCCATTCACCCATTAGGAGCTTTTACCAAAGACGCTGGGCAGGAGAAGGTGGGAAGAGCAGAGGAGGAGAAGAGGGCAAAAGAATGGCTGTATTCAGCTTCACCTCTGAACTGAGGGGCATCTTTGAGATAAATGCCCAAAGGGAGGAGCTAGGCCTCCGGCCTGGGTACCCAGGGCTCTTTGCTCAACACCCTGCATCCCAGGAGAGAACAGCCTTTCCCAACCCCTATATGCACACAACCCCTCGTGATAAACAACCTGCAAACCTGTAACACTATTAGAAATTTTCAAATGGGTTTCCCCCTACTTTCCCATTCTGAACCTGCCTATTGAATGCCTCCTCATAATCACACCTCTAGCCCAGTGATGGCAAACTTTTTAGAGTTTTCATGACACAGATGACCAGGTGTGGCACACATGCCACAGCTTTGTTACCACTGTGTCTAAGTCAAGCCTCTCGAACATGTTTACCCCACTGCATTCTTATTCCTAACTACACAAATAGCACCTAAACTTTCCCTGAAGTTCACATCCTCTGGCTCCAATGGCTGGATGACCTGTCTTCTTGAATTGCCTTCTTTGCCCACTCGGGCTCTGCAGGGCACAGATGCTGCATTCAGAAGCTGTAACCACCATGCTGTCCTCTCCATGCTGCATGCCCTGTAATTCCTCCCCCATCCTCCACCCCATCCTTTGATATTTCTAAACCCCGGCAGAGGAAGTGCCTCAGGGCTCTTAATAAGCTCAGTCATGCTCAAAATATCCGTTTCACCCACGAGGTTCTGTAGGCAGCAATTCCAACCCAAGCACACCGTGAGGAATAAGATGATCTGCCTCCAAGATTCAATATTTGGAATTCCTAAAAACACCGTTCTTATTCATCTTCATTAATATATCTGTGAACTTGTCCAAGTTCGAGATTTGAACGGACATCCTCTGTAATATCCAGTATCCACCTACACACTTGGTAACGATGGCAGATTAAGAAATTTTCCTTCCTGTCACTGTGACCACAGAGGGTACATATTGCAGCTATCCTGGCCCTGGAACTTGCAAAACTTACAGGAAATTTTCAACCACCTACATAGAAAACTCTATGCCAGAAAAAATCGAAGAGTAAACACTTTATATTAAATTAGCCAGGTGTTTAAAAAAACAACATTGCCCAATCCAATATTTTCCAATTCTGGCTTACTTTCAAGTTTCGGGGTACACGGGGGAGCCGAGGTACAGCAGGCACGTGCCTTTTGTCCTTTGTGAGATGTTCTGCTTTTTAGATAAACAGAAACAGTCTGAAAATTAGTACACACATCAAGCTGCCAAGAGAACAACCCAATGATCGAGCTTCTTTTGTATGGGGTATCCCTTCTGTATCTCCACTGATCAAGGAGGGGCATTGAGAACATAAATCTATCCACATGAAGAGAAATCTTTAACTTGTTCCTGAATTTACTGGAGAGACTTCTGAGAGGATTAGTAGTGAAAAACTCAGAAACAGAAAGAACAGGAAAAAAAAATGCTGTATCTCAGTCTACTCAATAACACACACTGGAGTTGTTATATTTTTTAGAAAGCTACCAGCCCAGTATCATTGGTATCACGTGTTTCACCTTGGGGGAGCAGAGGACATTCCCTGACGCAGTCCCTCCGCAGCCTCATCCTGCCCTCAGGAGGGACACGAAGCCTGGGCTCGCAGACCTCTGCACAGGAACAGAATCCAAAATATATCAAAAAGCAAACTAAACTACTAGCCCAGAGGCAATGTTGGCAAAATTTAATGCAATAATTTAGAATTAGCCTGTGCCCATTTATGTGCCAGCTTGGCTACATTTTTAAGGGGCCAGGTCATGTTTGTATGTCTGACTGTCTTGTCTGTCTGCTTTTTCCAAAGTAGTTTTAGGGAGTGTAAGTGTTTAAAGAGTGAGTGTGAAAAGGTTTCAGTTCTTTCTCCAGAGAGACAAAGCACAGGAGGACAAGCTGGGGCTGAGGACTGAGAAGACCACGGGCTCTGGGTTTAGACAGCAAAGTTCAGCTCAGCTGTTACCACCAGCCGCTGTGTGCTAAGTGCACTCTGCTTCCTCAACATGCACGTAAGACTAAAGCACACATGGAAGACCTAGTGCTACTGCTTGTGCTACTGCTGCTAGAAATCAGGTAACAAACAAAGATGCATTGCCTGGCATATTACAGGTGCTCTGTAAACATCAGGCAGTCTGTTTTGACCCGTGGACTAGATTTCTGTCCACTCAGCTGGCAATGTATTGTTAGAAGCTGATGAGTTTCACCCAAAGCCCTGCTTGTCTCTAATCTCCAAAACGTGCCTTTTGAGTCATAATGTGCTGGGGAGAGGGCAAAGGGGAAACCAAGAACTGTCTGGCTGGTTTCAGATGCTGCAGATCCAGAGATTTTGTTTCATGGAGGAAGGTGTATGGCTGAGACAGAAAGAAAACCAAAGCAAGGATTCTAAGCTATTTCACATTTCTGCTCTAATGAAAATATTATAGATTTCAGATTAGCTTGGTTTTGGAAGTCCGGAATTTTAGTGCTGCTCTTAAATCCTTGTGCTCTGGAGTAATCTTCATACAGTGCCAGGTGGACATGACCTTACTACCCAAGGCATCATTTGAAGGTTCAGTGTAGTTCTTAAAGAGTCCTTGGAATGCAGGGTGAGTGAAGGGCTGAGTTCCTGAGAGATTATACTTTCCAAAATTTGCCACGGCTTTTGCAAGCATGAGAAGCTAAAACTTCCACCATGAAGCAAACTTCCCTTCAACAAGGAAAACAACTTTCCATGTTTTAAGAGACTTTACTTGACTCTTCAAAAACAAACACAAAAAAGCCCCCAAGACAACATGCTCCTAAAAGGCTTTATCCAACTTTTATATGAGTTTGGTGAAATGACCTGGTGTTAGGAATGACCTATAAGTTCTTTACTCTGTAGTCACAAAAATAATTCCCCATAACCGAAAAAGATGTAACATAGAGGTAGAGGAGAATAAATGATGAGACAACGCCAAATGTTGGGGTACACACCCTGAAATGCTCCAAAAATGGGCTCCCCCAGCAAGGTTCTGCACCTCGCCAGGTTCAGGGAGTGGCTGCTTGAGGTTCATGGAGCAGCTGCTTGATGGCAGCATTTCCACAGAAGTCACTGGGAGGTTTGCAGGAGGGTGACTAAGACAATCCGTGCTTTCCACTAAGCAGGGCAAAGGCCTCTCTTCTAGGACTCATGGGTTAGACTTGCATTGCAAACAAGAACACATGCTGGGTGTCTGCAAAAGCCGTGGCTGTGTGCACAGGTATTCTGCACTGGCTCCCGGACTTGGAGGAGGGGCAGCTGGCCAGGACAGCCACCAATGCCCGGTTCTCACACCACCATCTATACCACCATCTAGAACCCACTGCTCCTGCTTCACAAAAACTTATTTGCATGTCAGTTCCGTGGGCACATCCCTTTACCTTCACCCCGTCCCTCATGGCCACTGCTGTGGGAAGGACGATGCCAGGAGTCTGCCAGCCACCTGTTCCTTTCTGACTTCCCCTCTCTAAGCTGGAATCAATTCATCCCTTCAGCAAAGATTCCTGTAATTTCCTGGTTCAGGCCTTCTCAAGCTTCTGAGACACAGCTGTCATCTCATACGCAGGTTATGGGAGGGCTGCAGACACACGGGGAAGGATGGTGCTAAACCATCGCGAGGAACTTGTGTCCAGTGGTACTCTTCCTCAACTGTGTACCTTAGACTGGAGCACGAATCGCACACTCTCACTCATGTGTTTCATGACGAGGAGCTGAATGAGTCCAAAGACACCTGACACACACCGTGTAAGTCCAAGGGGGCACACACAACCACTCCTCCTTCTGATTTGCCCCACGGTTCCCTCCAGAGGGTCTTACAGGTAGAATCAGGTGGCATCAAGCCCGAGACTCCTCCTGAGGCAAACCTTCTGTAAGCAAGCCGTTGGACTGTGCACAAAGGCTGGGAGAGGAGGCACGTGTGTGTCCACACAGCCTGCACTGCGCCGCTCCATGTCTCAGCTGCCACAAATCCCAGAGGAGCCAGACTTCAGGAAGAGCCCGCTTCCGCCTGGTGCAGTGCGGCCCTGTTGCTAACTTGGCTGTCTAGGTCCTGTGTCACCCATAGCATTTTTTGCTGTTGTTTTTGTTTACAATTTAATTGAAAGCTGCCTCAAGTTCCCTGTGGAATTAGGCAAAATATAAATGGGAAGCAAATAAATCACATAATAGGAGGGAGTTTCCCACAGGCTGAAGCCTATTCTATTGTGTTTGGATAGTGAATTACTCTGAGAAGAATAACTGATGACAGGAGCACCATAAAAAATTATCTCCTGACCCTTCTTAAATTAAGGGGGAAAGATGATAAAAGCTGGACGAGCTACTTTCAGGGGATGGAAAATACAATGAAGCCCAAACTCCTGGCTTCCCTACTTTGCTCATTTTCCCCAAGAATAACCAAATAAATCATCGGCCCTTGCCACAAGCTCCAGCTGTCTCATAGGCCAAACTTACTCCTGAACAGACTGCAGATGTTTTACTGAAAATAATTCTCTCTCTCAAGAATGTAATGTGAGGAAAAGCTAAAGGTACTAGCACGGAAAACAACTTCTGCCTCTTACTCACAGTAGTAAGGTAGCTAACATTTACAGAGTACTCACTGCTGTACATTGCTAAGAGTTTGACATGTGCTGTCTGACAAGACATGCGAAGGAAGAGTCTGTTATTTCCTGTGGTCGGAACTAGAAGCCCGACAGACAGTGGAGAGGCCAGAGTCATAGCTCACAGGAGGCGGAGGTGGAGGTACAGCTCCAACGGCAGCACCCTGAGTTGAAGGCCAACGCTCCCAAGCCATACGCTGCAGCATGCCTGCACCACCCCAGGGCTTCCCATAGCCACTCCTGTGAGTCCTAGAAAGGAACCAACGTGACCTCCCTGGGGGGCCTGGCAGGGACTGAGGTATGAAGAGGACAAGCCCTGCCAGGCAGACAGAGCTGACAAGGAAAAGGCAAAAACTGAATGCTGCAGGCAGATCACAAAGTCTCACTCACACACCGGTGCCATTTTGAGTCATCCAAAGCGGGTCAACAACTCAAGGATTTTGGTGACTTAAAAAGTAGAAGCTGGGCCTGGCGCTGCACACCTGCAGTCTCAGCCATTCAGGAGGATCTCTTTAGCTGAGGAGTTTAGGGACTGTGGAAGCAACACGGACAGATCGCTGCTCCAAACAAATAAAAACAGAGTGGAACTTGACTGCTGTCCTGAGTCCAACACTAACATATCCTCAATCGTTCTATGTTAAATGTTGTAACATAGGCAGAGGCCAGAATTAGGACCACACCAAACGCTGGATTTAATCACAATGGCTTTTAAAAAATACATATCATGTCGAAGAACTTTGATGCCATACATCCTAATGAACTATGTATCTGTTCATTTACTATCAAGCACAAGTGCCCCTCATTTACTATCAGGTACACCCGCGTCTCAGAGATGGAAGGGGCCACGAGGGTTCACAGAAACCGCACACAGGACTCTCTCAGTCCGACAAGATAGAATGCACATGTAGATAACAACTCAAGGTTATGGTTCATGTCATAAGAAGGAAAAGTCTCCACAAGGAAGACGTGAACATCCCAGCTGAGAAGACCACACCAGGAGGGGCATGTGTGAGAGAAGGGGGCCCAGGGAGACTTAGGGAGCAAGCAGAGGGGCAGCAACATGGGTGTACGATTCTCTAATCTGTGCGCTTTGACAGAAGATCATAATCCTCACCTGTATTACTACGTGACTCAAATTCTTAAACACTAGCTCTGTGTGTTTTTCCTTTTAGGGATTTTTACTTCAACTTAATTTGTTGAACTATCGCAGGACAAGGCACAGAAAGAGGTTCCTGGAAGGCTCCTTGTACTGTTCATGTCTCAAGTTGTTCAGAATGGCTTATTTCTCTCTTGTGCTCCGTCTCTCCTGGCACAAGGAAGTTTCAAGCCATTCACAATCCCTCCATTAAATTAAAAAATAAACAAACAAACCTCCATTGTGTGAGGCGCCACTGGTGTCTGCCTCCTTGTCTTCTCATCACAAAAGGAGAGGGGAGCTGAAGACAGCCTCTGGGTCGGGTCGGGGGTTTGTGAATACAGAAAGTGTGGCATGGTGCTCCACCAGACAGCAGAAAACAGAACCTCAGTCATATATTCAAACAGGCATTCTCTCATTCTCTCTCTCTCTCCCTCTCTCTCTCACACACACACACACACACACACACACACACACACCCATAATATGCCCAGTCAATTCTTAAAAGCTCTATGTGTTTACTCTGATTTTTTTAAACTTCCCCAAGTTAAAAGCACGATGACAGGATGATAGACTGATGCCCATCAGCCCTTGAGCAAGTTCTGGTTCCTTACCCAGCCCAAATGGGTCCAGGAGTGCCTCTTAATCCCAACAGGAACTTCTCCTGGCTCCCGAAGGTCTGACTCAGAGCAGCACACTCATGAATATGCTGATTTTCTGGAGCCAATGTGAGAAAATCATTATAACTGATGGCCAGACACAGCCTTACCTACCACCCGTCTGAAACACTCTTTTGAAATAATTTATCAAAAGTTGGATTTCTATTTTCAAAGTTATTAATAACAAGAGTCTATTTCTGGTCTTTTAAGATGGAGTTTAATCTTTCAAGCCTTTCTTCTTTTCAATAAATTGTCTCTATAGACCAGGATCTCCATTAATAAACTCCTTGCTTTACTGCATTTTAATAAAGGTGGAGAAAAGGTAAACCAAAGAGAACCTTAAACTTCCCACATAAAATGTTAAGAAATGTGCTAAAGATTTAAATCAGGACCTGCATTCAAAGGGAAGGAGGAGAGGGGGTGGCAAAGCGGGGCAGAGGGCACCTGCTGGCAGTTTTAAGATGAGGGTGTAATTGCAGAACGTGGGTAACAGGGTGCTGGTGCGCGACACCAGCACACGTGCCTTTCTTCCATACTGATTTGTTGCATTGGCAAGCACACCTGCACCTTTTACTTTCTCCTTAAAACTGTGTACCATGCAGCAACACAAGCAGCCCAGCGTGGTGATTTGGGCCACAGACTTGCTCTGCCAGCTGTGGCAACAAGCCACCAGAGTACCACCGAGGTAGGAGCACCCTCTCTTACAGGATTACTAAGTTTCTATCAAAAGTCACATTAGCTCTTGTGATGCAACGGTGTGTAGTGAAATAGTTCAAAAGGATTTCCTCCTGTGCCGAGCCTGGCATCATGCATGCTACAGCCAGGATGAATACATCCCAACTGAAATCATGAAGACATGGTTGGAGAAAAATAATAATCATGTTACGCCTTTCCAAATATATGGGAGAAAGAATTAAGGCAGGGGATCCAAGAAGTTGCTGCCTTTTCAAGCCAGAAAGCCACAACCCAGTACACGTGCCATTCTGTACCCACTGTCTGCCACCACCAGAGTGCCAGGGTGCAGTCACATGGCTGATCACCTGCAAGACCTACACTCCTGAGATCCTCTTGGCTGGCCAGGCTGGACAGCTAACTAAGGGTCCCCTGGCATTTCCAAACCCCAGTTGGCATCTGCAGTCATCAGAAAGGATATACTGGCACTGATTACCACATAAGGTCTAGAAATAACACTCAAATTTTTACCTATCAGGCTCTCTTTTGTCACCAACTTTATTCACTAAGAAATTGCAAACTCAATAGAACTTTTAGCATTACAGTATCATGAATTCCAGGCAGAGTCTTCTTCCAAACATAGGCATTTACAGTACACAGTTGGAGTCACGAATTCTGTCAAAATTCCTTCTTGGTCCAGCAAATACGAATGATATGACAGCTGTTTCCCCTGAACATGGGAGTCTGAGAAGCCTGCGACTCATTTTTACCCTCCAAACCTGAGTTACCTTTCAAACTCTTAACACTTCATTCATGACTAGTTATAAAGATCAATGAAGAAAAATGGGGACAATAAAGACTTAGGGTACCTACTGCACCCTGGTCTGAGTGAAGTGATAATCAACTCAGAGGGACTGTAGAATATTTAGATACCATATAGGGTCATTCTCAAGTCTATCAATAGGTGCGTGGAATTTAATAAAACACTACTAGTGAAGAATATAAATTTTTCAGTCTATTAAGGTATATACAAACAAAAAGATTATATATACAGGATTAAAATAAAAGAAGAAAATGTGCCACCTCCCTCCCTTTTAGAACTCTAGGACAGAGAGAGTCACTTTAACCTTGTAGTGACAAAAAGTTCATAATTGGGCTGGGAGGTATAGTTCTGTGGTAGACTGCGTGTCCAGCAGCCAAGGCTCTGGATCCAATCCCCCAGAACCAGAACATCAAACAAATAAACAAAACTTCTGAATAATGATTTCTTCACACCATTCAGATTGGGGGCCACTAATATTTAAACAGAGAGCCTCCTCCAGTTTATCTGCTTCATCAGTAATGATACACATTCTAAAAGAGAAACAAATGTTTAAACATTTCTCTTATTACTGAAAAAGCTCAGAGATAAGACATCATAACGTACATTAAAGATCTGTGTGAGGGTAAGCTAGGGATGGAGCCTCTCTTAGAGCTTTCAGTGACACAAACAGCTCTCTGTGACAGGTGTAGGCCCTCCTACCCTACTCTAAACACTCAGGGCTGTCTCTGCCTACCAGTGGTCCCCCCAAAGCCTTCTCTGTGTGAGACCTCACAAGCTATAGACACTTGCTGCCAGGACTAAAACTAATGGGCTATTTTGGCAACTGAGGTCTCCTGTCTTTCCTTTCACCTCCTCTGTACGGAAAAATAGCAAGAACATTTCAAATAACATACATAATTCAGATTTCTTTGCCTTCTATATGTTGTTCTGCTTCATGTCACTCAGATAAAAGTGGACCTGCCACAGCTACTTATAAAGTTTTATGTCCTTCATTTAAAAAAATACATGCGGTCCTAAGAGTAGAATTCCAAGTACTAAGTGTAAAAAACAGAAATAGAAAAGCACCATTTGGCAAGTGCTACAGTAATGAATGTTAAAATTAGGAGAGAGAAAAATAAGGAAGAATAATAGTTTTACAGTGTCAAGTATTTACCCCAAACAGGTGCTTTCTAACTGCAAAGGAGTAAATAAAAATAACAGTAATAATATAAGAACTTGCAGAGACCACCCTAACCAAGCAATCAGTGTGAGCATCACCAAAAATGAAATGTGTCACCATGATGCATCCCGATAAGATGCCCTAAGAAATACAGAGCAGTATTTCTGTGATCTTTATGCTAACAACAATCCAAATATAATCACGAAGATTTGCCCATCAAGTCAAATGAGAGAACATTATATGAATAATGAGCACGTGCTCTTGGAAAAGCAGGAAGCTGGCGAATGACTAAGGAGGAGTCAGGAAAATGTATGTGAATTAAAGAAACTGAGAAGATATGTTAAGCAAGGCCAAGTAAGAACCTTCCTAAGACCTGGGACTGCACAGTGATTATCAGCTGGAAAATGTCAACGTGTGACTCCAATGTGGAGACTAGCCATAGTGCCTCAGTGTTAACTTGATGGTTTGGTAACTGTATCATGGTTATGTAAGCCGTTAAAAATTAGGGAGGCTGAGTAGATGATGTTCCAGAACTTCTGGTACTCTTTGGGATTTTCTTTTTTTATAAGTTTGAATTTGAACTATTTCAAATTTGAAAAAAATTTTAAAAGGAAGTTTTTCAGTTTTTAAAGGAAAAGACAGCAACTTATAGTGTGATTACTACAGTGGAAAAAGTTTTTGATATAAAGATACATACTGCATTAAGCAATTATTGGTAAGCCTAAAAAAAAAGAATCCCACTTTGAATGATGCACTTTGTGTTCCTTCCACTTGAAGAGAATAAAGAATAAATGCTTATTTTAGAGATGAGAGAAAACGGTAGTTTGCAGAAGTGACTATCAAAGGAATACTGCTGCAAAAAGTCACTCGGGCTGGCAGAGAACTGGGCTGAGGGCCTTCCCACTCTGGCATAACACATTGCCTATCACTTTACTTCGCTCAGATTCATCCTCTAGTGCAGGCAAATGGAAAGGTGGCTAAGGGGTGCAAAGAGACTCAACCATGCACCTAAGACTACACACATGGTCCTCCTGGATTTTCATAATAACTTTTTGTCTTTGCATTTTTTCTAGCCTGGACATATACTCTGACATCTGCTACAGGTAACATATGCTGTGTGCTCTGCATGTTGTACACAAAATAGATCTAATTCATTCAGTAGCAAAGATCTTGACTATCTTTGAAGCATTTTCCCAGCATCATAAATTGTACAGTTTCCTGATCTACCACTACGTGGTAGTGAAGGCAATAAAAAGAATTTGTCAGGGTTTCACTAAAATCTCATCTGAAATGCTTGATCTATTTTTTTTCCCAGAGCCTGGCCTCAAATGAAATGACTGTCACTGGGGAACGACAGAAAATTGAGGCCACAATGGATGTGCAAAAGCTGCCATTTTTATTTTGGTGTTCCCAGCACGGTGAGATGTGGAACGGGAGAGCTGGACTCTGTTGTCAAGGACCATGCTCGTGCCCATGTGCCACGAAAGACAGGAGTGCGCCAGGAACTTGCTTCAGGAACTGCTTCTGCCTTGCTTCAGGAACTGTGCTACCTTTCAGACTAAATCAGCATGGTACAAGCTCATTTTTTTTTCTTCTTTCAGACACAGGGTTGCTGTGTTGTCTATGGGAGATTCCAACTTCTGAGCTCAGTCCTCCTAACTTAGCCGCCCAAGTACTGGACTGCACTACAGGTCTGTGCCACTGTACCAAGCTATAAGCTCCTTTTTGGAGATAGGCAACTAAGGTGCAAAAACCTGCCTGACCTGTACAGGATGAGAGCTCAGGGGTAGTAAAAGTAGGGCAGGAACTCAGGTTGGCCTCACCCCAGGATCCAGGCTATAGTATACCAGGCTGCCTCCTGAATCATTTTAAGGTTCTCTTGCAAAGAATCCAGCAACTGAGAGGTATCCAGTAGTGTGGAACATTGGCTCAGCCTGGGGACTGGTAGAGAAATAGAAAACTCTCAACTAACTGGGAGGGGGACACTAGGAAGCTGAGTACTGCAGGGTGAGGGTCAGAGAAGGAGCCTCCCTACAGAGCTGACACAGACCAAGGAGAAAGATCAGCAGGGTGGAGCTAACAGCAGGAGCCGGGGGGGGGGGGGGGACCCTATCCCTTGGGGGTCTCCTATATATCTAACAGCAAGATGCAAGGGAGCCCTTCTACACCACGCAATCATTAAACTCAGGGCTGAGGACTTATCCAAGATAAAGCAATGTGAACTGCAAGCATTTGAGGATGGTTTTTGATCTTTGTTAGTCTTTGATGTGGGCTAATGTGTAACCTTTGTTCTAATTATTCCAGCAGTTATTATATCAAGAAAGGAAGAGGCAAATACAAGACAGAGATGCAGAGAGACAGCAACATAGGTGGATGGGTGGAAGTTCATAAAATTTTTTTTAAAAGAAAAAAAAGGAAGGAAAATCCCCCAAAACTTGCTGTATACTTTTAGTTCACCTTTCCAGAATGCAATTATTGTGCACGTACACATTTTCAGGGTATGTACAGCCCAGTATCAGAAAGAAGCTAGGTCTCACTTGCTATCTATTTACTCTTTCAGTTCTAACAAGCTTGAAAATCTCTTTTGAAACTACTCTCAGCAAAGCGGCAACAGCAAATAATCACCTCCAGAGGCGCTAATGGAGACAGCCTTCTCTTTCTGCAGTAGTCTATTAAACAGAAATGGAGACATAAAAATGATAAACCCAAGCCACAATAAGCACAAGAAACCTTCAGCAGAGGGCAAACTGCCTCTTGCTCTGCCCGGAGGGCATCACTATCCTGCATAACACAAGTTGGACGCACTGATGCTCCTCCATTGGTGGGAAATGATTAAATAACATTCGCCAGGGTAGGATGCAGAGTAGTTCCGAGTGTATGCTGGGAATGTGTACAAAAATATAACATAAAAAGCCAGCAGAGCTGAACTATTCCAGTTTTTTTTCTCCTTGTTGAGGAATTTCCAACATATAAACCCTCATATTTAATCTACCACATCCTACAACTCAATTAATCTAGACATCTAATTTTGCATTTAAGAATGTGACCATTATGTTTTAAAAAGGCCTAGTTTTCAAAAGAGAAAATCCTAGATATCAATACTGAAAATTTTAATTATAAAATATCTTAATTTAACCAGAAAACCCAGAAAAAGTTACTTTTGATCTCTTTTTCTTGATTCAGAAACTCAACTGCTTCTTTCCCCTCTTGAGAGAAAAGCTTACAAACTAGAAAATTTCATTTTATTGGGCTGTATCTTGAGGGAAAACAAGCAACACATAATTTTTTCAAGTGTCCTACTGCAGAGATTATACCAGCAATAGAGCTCTCTCTCTCCTTTCCTCTCTCTCTCTCTTTCTCTCTCTCTCTCTCTCTCTCTCCTTCTCCTTCCACTCCCTCCCTCCCTTCTTTCCTTCTGGCTCTCTTCTGTTTCCTAAGAAGATAGGCTCACTTTCCCTGAGGCTGAGCTTCTCAATAAGCTGAATGATGCTCCCAGCAAGAATAGCAACAAAAAAGATCAAGTGAAGGTGAGCCCGCAGTTGAGTGGGGCTTGCTTGCTCCCTCCCTCTGGTAAGTGTGAGCCACTCCAGGCGTGTTCCAACACCTCCCCACATTGCTGGTCCCAGATGTGGGATGAAGTTTGGAAAGAGGAAGTTTCAACATCCATCAGCCTTGGCAGACACTTACAAATTACTTCAGAATAAAACTGGTGATGATAGTAAGGATGACGATGATGATGGCGATGGTGTAAGATGGGGAAACAGCCTCCTCCATGACAGGCCCTGAGCTAAGTGCTGTGCTGGACTGCTGTGCTCACCAGGGGAACTGAGCACTGGGGAGCACCTTCCCCATGTTTACTGGCCTCCTGAAAGGCAGACTATGTGTCCGAAGCTGGGTGTTCTTTGAGCCTTTATATCTCCATTAAGTGGCTGAGACTGTCCCTGTGTGCTTGGGTGGATTGATGTTATTTCTAAAGCATGCAATTCACTTCAAAAGGGGAGAGGGAGGATTAAGTTGGAAATATTTTTCTATTGAAAAGAAAAATTAAATGTAAGTGGAAATGTTTTCATAAAGTGTTTTTATATTTCAACGTTTCCCCCAGAGCACTCTGATCCCAGTACATCACAGGACTGTGCTAGATTAGAAGAAATGAAGGCAAAATGAATTTAAATAAAATTGAAACTGACCAGCCAGCCTTTATTCTCTAAATCTCATGAGACAAAGAAGCGGGAGGGGAAAAGAACACAAATAAACCAAAAGAAGAAATAAAAATCAACTCAACTAAATTTTTCAACTCAAATGAGTTTCAATTTTATTTCAAAATCTAGTTTATTTTCTCTGCCACAAAAGCTTGTGAATATCCGTGAATCAACAGCCACTTGATAGAACCATCAAGCCTCTCTTGGTTTTTCTCTCTAAACCATTTCGCTCAGCACTTTAGCCCATCAGTACTCAGTTGCAGGAGATGACTTCCTTGCCTTGAGTTTCTCAGTCATTACAAGTGCTCAGTATTTACCAAGAATTAACATCAATGGCTCTCAAAAATGTGTGCTATGGGCCAGGTGGTCTAAGTGGCTGTATTGCATTTTTCAGGATGTGCCCGCTGCTTTTATTAGCCCTACATATGCCAGGAAAAATGAAGTGTATACTCCCTACCCTTAAGAAAGAAGCACACATACAAGGAGGAAATATTTCTTAATCTTGTGCCTTGCTCTGTACTGCCCAGTGGCCAAGCATGAGCCCAGCATATACGCACATTCTCTCCTTGGCACCGTCTCCTACTGTACTTTCCATTGTGAAATGCCCTCTTCCCTAACAAAAGAACTTCTCACCCAGAACGGGAAGGGGATTCTTGCTGCCTACAGAGAAAGGAGGCATGTGCAGAAGAAAGGGCAGATTGTTATTTCCGGATACAAAGACCTTCTGAAGGAAGTTAATAGGTAAGTATCACAACACACACAGCAGGTTGTACTGAAGGCTTCTCCCTCTATGCTCATCATCCTACTTGTAATGTCTACGTTTCCTGTGCCAAAGCCATCCTGTGGAAGCGAAGGAGTGCTCCACTTGCTGCTGCACACCCATTCTGAGCGCAGCGCCCGGGATAAGACGGATGCTAGATATTTGTGCAATGACTGAATGAAACTTAAGAAGAATGATATTTTATGAAAGAACAGTAAACATCTTTTTAGAGCTGGATCCAATTCCTTATATTTGGACAGCAATCCACCCTTTATTTTCAAATGCAAACTTAAAATAACTCCACAGGCTGATTGACGCAAATATGCACGCACAATTGGCAGTGGTTCCTTCCAAAGGCACAGCAGCCATGTAAAACAATGTAAGTGTTAATATTAGCCATATAGTGAAAAGTCAGGCCCAGTCCTAAGTGTTTTACATATGAAATTTTCAACTGCTCCTCACTTGGATGTTCTATCTGCTACAGTGAGGGAGAAAAACTAGGCTTGGGAAAAACTGAGTAACTTGCCCGAGCCACAAGTTGTAGATGAACAGTTGGAGAAGTTCTTCTGGCCAAGACCATGGAGCAAGGCGATTATGCTGCCCGCTTGTACAAGTCTTGCTTGGATCCGAAAGGCTACCACGGTCCCCCTTCAGGGTTCTGCACCTGTGCTACCCCAGAGCGTGGCTGGTGTGAATTGCTTCCCTTGAAGACATGCCCCAGGTCTGCTAAGCAAGACTGAACAGGCCTTTGAGCTAGCCAGCCTGGTGGGCCCTCTGAGTACCACCCTCCTTCCAAACAACTGTGGGAGGAATGCATCACTGTGACTGTCTATGATGGCCCAGGCCCAGGCTTTGGCCACGGAGTCACATTCTGCCTCTGAAAAATGTCTGGCTGCAAGGACTTGAGAGCAGGAGCAATATGTATTAAATGTCACATATTACCATCTTTTCTCACCAGCAAAACTCTAGCCCAATAACCCCACTATTTAAAAAAGACTCAACAACGATTTAACTAGGATGAGGTTTTGGTCAGACAACTTCTACTGTAGTTGACTTGACTCTCCTGGTCAGCCCAATTCCTTTGGATTAGAATTTCCAGAAGTCTTACCTCTGAACATTTATTTTCATAAAAATTAGTGAGAGGTTCTAAATGTATACTTACAAAGGCACAATTATTATTTTATTTTTTTAGGTTTTTTTGAGACAGAGTCTCACTTTGTAGCTCAGGCTGGCCCTGAGCTCAGCCTCAAACTCACATCACAGCAATCCTCCTGCCTCTGCCTCCCGAGTGCTGGGATTACAGGCGTGAGCCACCACGCCCGGCACTGTGGTATGTGGTACTGGTTGCTGCTGGGCGTGAGTCTCCACACCCAGTATGGTATGTGGTTACCGGGGATGGAACCCAGGTCCTTGTGCTTGCAATACAGGCACCGGAACCACTGAGCTAACACCCCGGCCGAAGGCACAATTTTTTTGTTGAATCAATATTTACCAAGGACTTGCAAAGCTGGTAATATGGAAGTACAATGAAAAGCATCTGTGCTTACAGGGAAATGGTCAACATTCCTCAAGTCCCTAGTAAATAGTCTGGGGAACTATCAATCATTCTCTCAGCAAATCTATACAGTAAGTAACATCTCCATCTATGGATGATTTAAAAAAAAAAAAAAACCCAAAACAAACAATGCTTAAATAACTCACATTTCCCAAGTGCTTGCTAGGTATAAGCTTAGAGCCGAGCACAGTTAATCCTTACAACTCCCCAAGGAAGAGGTATTATCACCCCTGTTCCAGATTAAGAAAGAAGGACTCATGATCAGTCCCAAATCCCAGGCCCCAGCAGTGGCGAAGTGTAAACAGACAGGCAGCTCCACCTGGCTCTGCAGGCGCGGTGCTGTCCAGTGGCACTGCTTACACTCTGACATGGCCACACAGAAAGTCACCCTTCACAGGAAGAAAAGTCAACCTCAAAACCCCAGAAGGACATAATACCAAAAAAAAAAAAAAAAAAAAAAAAATCACTGTCCCAGAAACAGTGAACACAAGATTAAGATGAAAAGTTGGGCAACAGCCTAGGACAGTAGGATGAGGATGGGTCACCTGAGTTGTGCCAAACAGTGTACAGCAGTCCATTGCAGACCTGGGAGACAGGGTGCGGCCCTCTGTGCACTCTTGTCACAGAAGCACAGAAATGCCTACTGGCAGGTGGGCGGCTTGTGGGCATGGAGCTGTGGGGTGGGCGATGAGGTAAATGTGGGCTCAAGTTAGGTCAGGAAGATCAAGCAGCCAGACCCAGGCTCTCACTCTGCCTCTTGGGGAAAATACTGGGACAGGATTAAGTAGTGATCTGCGTCCTTATTCAGAACCTGTCTCAAGTCACTGAAGAGCCCCACAGCCAGGGCTCTCGGGCTTCCCCGGCATATTTGAACAGGAGAAATCTACTTGGCTCCGGACCTGCTTGCTCTGGCATTCTCCAGCAGGGAAACATGCTTTGGTTATTCAGATGTGACTTACTGGCACATAGAAGCTGTTGGCAAGGAAAAATGAACAGCCTGACCTGGCCAGAAAGGAGCAGGTGATGCAGAAACTCCACAAAAGATGAGTTCAGCTTGCTGCCCTGCGTAAGTTAGAGGCACACACGATGGGTGACAGAATAGAGAAGAGGGCAGGGAGTGATCGAGCACACAGAGAAGCGAAAGTCCCAGCTTTGGGCACCTCCACAGGCAGAGCAGGGCACCAGGCACGCTCCTGACATATTCCAACAAGCCAGCAGAGTCCTGCATAGACATCACAGCTCCTGTCTCAGGCGGGGGACAGGAGGTGAAGAGAGGTGAAATGTCTGGGTCCAGATGAGAGAGCTAATAAGGGAAGGAGCCGAAAGATTATGACAGTCTTTGTTACACTGTCTTTCCGTTTTCAGTCATTTGCTCAGTTCGTAACTTCACAAGGTGGTGTGATGACACCAAGAACTCTATGCCCTTACTCTGGATTTCTCTTTGACCTGCTATCACTACAAGATGCCCAGCAACTGCTCCTCTTAAATGAAAAGGAAGCTGTGTATGTTCTACTCACGGTGGCATATCATACATCATGCATTCACGTAATGCCTTGTGTGGAGAGTGTGGGAATGGGCAACGGGGAGAGAGAGCCTGAGGTCTCCATCAGATGTTGTGGGTAACTTATAACATATTTCCTGGGGCTTAGATAGGTCCTGGATGATGGCCTTGCAAATCCTGGCCACCACACAGCAGGCCTCATATTTAGATACATCCCCCACCCCCTGCATTTTCCAGAGGTTCCTTAAGTGTCCCCTCACTGAAACAGCTCAGAGGGTACAGGGGCTGAGAGAGAAGCAGGTTGCCATTCCTTCCCTAGGGCTGCAGCTTTGCCACAATCCCCTGCACTTCCTACAGCCAAAATCAGTCCAGAATCCCAGGAGAGACCTGTCCTCCATTCGGTGGGCCAGAACTTCAAAATTACCCTTTTTGTTGACAAACTCTCTTGTGAAACTGATCAAATAAGCCTTCTTCCCTGATTATCTTTCCACCTTTTAATGAAAGAAAATCCTTAACAAGACTGGATGTCATCTGGACTAAAAAGTGCTTCCAAAAAGCTTCTTAAAAAGGGCATTTCTGAGCCGAAAGCCACATGCAGTGTCTTGCCATCTTGCTTGTGGTTCCTGTTTGGAGCCTGTGTAACAGAAACCTCAGACCCTGGAGCTGCTCCGGGCCACGCAAACTCCACTCCGTATATTCCAGGCAGCCCTGTCGCAAATAATTCATGTCCACTACACCCCTATCACACAGACTACAACCACATTGTGCTGGTAGAAATGGGAAACCTGATTCAGATCACAGAAGAAGGTAGAAAAACATTCAGTTCAACACAATAGTGCCTTTAAAGGGACGGCGCGGGGTGGGGGAGCTGTGTGAGGAGTGCATATCCCGAACCTGTACGAGCAGAAAGCATTCAAGAGCAATCAAGAAAACGCAAAATTAAAATTCTATGTGATCCCAACCTGCAATGATAGCAACAACAACAAAAACACCCAGTCCCTGCAGAGCCGCGCCTGTCTGGGCTGCGGGATTCCAAATCAATCTAACCCTTCGGCGCAAGGCAGAGTGGAAGGACTCGATCCCTAGAAAATGGTGCACATCGATAAAGCATGACTTGCCCCACACGGACAGCAATAAAAAGAAAACAAGCCTGCACCCCCAACCCCCTTTTCTCTGTGTTGCCCACGGAGAGGAAAAGGAGAAAGCCCGAAAAGGGGTAAGAAAGAAAGGGGAATGGAGATGGGGCCAAAGGTGTTCTGCAAGATTTTTGTAAACAGCAGCCTGTAATGGCCACGGTTAGACAGAAGGGAACAGAGACAAGGAGGGAAACGTGTTTACAACTGCAGTGGAGGGCGTGAGGCGGAGGGAGGGATTCCCCGACTCTGCGCTCGGCCCTCTCCTCCGCCGGTGGGGCCCTGGGGCTGGGTTACGCTTCGGCTTCCCCACCCGTTGCTTTGGAGGGGGGCTATGGATCTTGTTTATGGGGAAGGTTACTCCTCCTTCGCTCTGCTGATCGCGTCCCCAATACTCCTGCTGCATCCTTGCGGGATGCCCACTTGACTGACAAGGGCTCCAGCCAATCACCGCTCGGCCTCAAGGAAAGGTGGAATTTCCCAACGAGCCGATTGGCTGATCGGGAGGGTGGATCTTGGTGATTGGCGTGTTAGTCGGAGTAAAAAGTAGTAAACAACCTTGGTCCAGGGGCGGCGGGAGGGCTCGCGGTGCCAGCTCCCGCAGGCTGGTGCAGGGCGGGGTGGGGAACACACCAGACAAAAGGAGTACCAGCCACCGCGGCAGGGAGAGCAGGAAAAGCCCCCACCCCACCCCCGCAAGCGTTAGTGGGCGTCCCCGGGAGCCCCTGCGCCAGAACTGCTGACTCGCGGCTCCACATCATCCTGTTCTGCGCAAAGCCACAAAGGTTTTGTTTCCATCCTTTGACTCCTCTTCCTCATCTTGAGGTTTTAAAACTCTCCAGAGGGAGCGAGGGCCAATTTAGGCTCTCCCCTCTTCTGCCCAGCCTCCCCCGCCCCCGCCCACCGCTCCCTTGAATCAGTTTTGAGATCTGTCCATTCCAAAGTTGTTCTAAATCTCAGTACTAAACATCACTCCCCTCCTCACACAATACGCCATTAACGGCGCCCGGTGCAGCAGACGCCCTGTTAGACCTTTCCGTGGCAAGTTTCTGGAGCTGTGATCTCACCCCGAGGTGCCTGGGTTCCGGAGCGTGTATAAAAAGAAACGGAGGTGATGGCACTGGGGTCACTTGACAAGCAAGAAGTGGCGAACCTGCCTTTCCACGGAGGGTGCACCTGGCCCAGCACGGCAGACTGCATGTCATTCTCTGGCTGTCTCGTCCAGCTCGAATCCCCATCCATCCTGATCCTCTCAGGACCCCAGCGAGAAGATGGAGAAAGCGCCCTGCTTCCAGCGCGATGGCGCTGCTCCTCCACGTGCGCAGTCCCCGAAGAGGTCTAAGCAAACCACCCTCAGGGGACAGATTCTGGAGAGGTCCCTCCCGCACTGGTGGAGAACCAGGCGGAAAGCAGAAGGAACCTGGAGGCCGGGCCCTGCTGGGGATCCCCATTTTATTCACTGCCCCCTTGTCTTCCTCTCAGTCACTCACGGCCAGACTATCTAAGCTTAAAGCATAAAAGACAGAAAGGCCTCTGGGCTGAAGCCACAGTACAAACAGACCAGCGCAGAGGGCTCTGCAGAGGAGCAGAGCCCAAGGAGAGCCAGCGCAATTCTCACCCCCAGCACCACTGCAGTAAAAAACCACCGGGTCTGCGGAATGTCCTCTGTCCCACCAATCGCCCTGTCACCCTGGCTCAGCCTTCAAGTAAGCAGCTGCCTGGCAAGGAGCCCCCCATGCAGCCACTTTGTTTTTAATTCCAGGTCTAGCTCAGGGCACACACACCCTTTCCCCAGATTGTTTTTCTGAGCTTTCTAGACCTTACCCCTGCCTGCCCAGAAGAGGCCACTGTTCTCCACGGTTTCCGCAGCCTTCCCGCGCCCCCCCCCCCGCCCCCTGCAGAACAGCCAAGGCAACGTGTCTCCGTAGCAGTGTCGCCAATGGGCTTTTACCACTGTACCCAGGCTCTGCCTCACTAGAGGCTGAGCTTCCCCAGGGCCAACATGGTGATCTGCTCCCATCTGTGGCTCTGCTGGCAAGATGGGCTCACAGTAAGCAGTCTCCGTAGACCTGCCAAATGTTTCCAGTATTCAGTCCTCTTCACCACCCTGGCTCTGGCCGGCCAAATCAGTTCCTCCTACCTAGCTGCTGGCTCATGTGTTATTTAGGTCCCAGCTCTGGTCCGAGTCCCAACACCCCCCAACCCCGTCTCTCAGCAGCTTCGACACACACACACTGAACGCTGGGTAGGCCGGTTCCTCTGCCTGGCCTGATTTCCTGCCTCCTTTGCCTTTTGGAAGCCCCGCCTGACTCTCAAGTGTCCCCAAAGCATCTCAGAGAAGTGTCCTCTCCTCTTCTGCCAGAACTAGCGAACTGAAGGGCCAAGGAGCCAACAGGCCAAGCACTCGTGTGTCTCCTGGAGCTAGAGGCTGCACTGTGTTTCCTTTTGTCTCTGCCACAGGATCCTTCTCTGCTCCCAGCCCCCAAACTCCTTGTTCTTTAGGTCTCAGCTCAAATGTCAGCCCAGCCCTACTACAATGCTCACCTGCCAACAAGTATCTCAGAGACTTCTTTAATGTTCACGATGATGACACTGAACTACCCTCTGTACTCTCTCATCATTCATTTAATTGTAGAGTCTCTCTTCTCCTCCGAATGGCAACACAGAGGTGTTTTGAGAATCGCAGGGTATGGCGACAGCTGGAACTTTCGGCTCTCTACGTGCATCTCCATGTACAGGTTATGTATTATCAGCCCTTATACACTCCCAGATGGACAAATTGTCATGAGAAAGGGTAAAGCAGTACTGATAAAGTCTGTGTACATTTTCAATAACAAAAGCAATCCTTGCTTTAAGCTTATTATAGATACTTGTCAATGGGGTTTGTTTTCTGTACAAATATTACATTACTCAAAACTAAAACAAAATACACAGAGATATACACAAACGTATATACAATCTTCCTTGTCCATTTGACTTTCAGTACACTTTTTCTTACTATATTCTGCAAATCTGTCACATTACCAATTTTAAAAGTTTGCATTCTGTTTTAACAGTTAAAAATACCCCACTGTGTAGATAAAACTAAATGTAGTGGTTCTCAGCCTTGACTATACAATGGAATAATTGAAGAATTAAAAAATAAATAAGGAAACCTACATTCCATCTTTCTGAGATTGCTTTCATTGGTCTAAGTCAGTGGTCCCCAACCCTTCTGAAACCAAGGACCAATTTTGTGAAAGACCATTTTTCCATGGGGTGGAGTGGGGGGTATGTGTACAATAATTTCACAAATATTGCCAAATTTCTCTTCACAGATGGAGTGACACTGTGTATTCCCATCCATGTGGGGGCATTATTTTACAAGCTTGCCAACAGAGTGTTATTAAACATTTTAGATTTTTTTCAAACATAAGAGAATGTAGTTTTAATTTGCAGTTCTTACATAAGAGATACTAAACATTCTTTTATATGCTTATAGGTATTTGTGTAACTTCTAGGTTCACCCAAAATCCTAGCAAGCTATTATATCTCTTCTTTAATTTTTAGCATTTCTAGTTGATTTTGGTTTTGAACTATATGAATTTTAGTTTTCTTGGATACTTTTCCCAGTTTGATATTTGTCTTTGCTTGTGGTTTTATGTTTTGTTTCACTTTGTTTTTTGTTTTTCTGGTAACAGGGTTCAAACCAGGGCCTTCAGCACGCTAAGCAAGTGGCTTAGCCCTGAGCTATGTCCCCAGGCTCTTATTTTACTTATTTACTTTTTTATTTTGAGAAGGAGCTCTACAAGCTGCACAGGCTGGCCTCAAATTTGTGATCCTCCTGCCTTGCTTCCTGAGTACCTGGGACTGCAGGTGTATAACTCTACGTCTGACATCTTTGCTTATGGTTCCCTGGCATACATATGGTTTTTTGTTTGCTTTGTTTTGGTTTGGTTTTTGGTATATGTAAATTCAGTTCTCACAAATGTTTTCTTTTCTGGATTCTGTATTCTGAATTATAACTAGAAGGGTCTTCCTCACTCCAAAATTACTCCAAAATTTAAGGAGAAGGAGAAGAAGAAGAAAGACTTCTCTGTGTTCTACTGCATTTACAGTTTGCTCTTTATACTTATGCCCTGGATCCATTTGGAGTTTAATCTGTTGTATGAAGGAAAAACTTAACTTTACTTGTTTTTCAAAGGTCATCCCCTGCCCCAATGTCACTGAGTGCAGAGTTCATCTTCATCCCACTGATGCAAGACGCTACTTTTATCCGGTAATGCATTTTAACATCTAGTATGGCTGAGATTCCTCACTGCTCTTGTTCAGAGCTCTTTTGAAAATGATGACTTTAGAATCAGTCTGTCTAATTAAAAGAAAAACTTGGTATTTGACCTATACTGCAGTTTGTTTACAGTCATAACACCCTGAACATGACCAATCTCGTCTGAAACTAAGTGGGAAAAATGATATCTTGTTAATATTGACCATCTTGTCCAATAAACATGCCTTCCATTTATTCAAGTTTTCTTTTCTACCTTTTTACAGTATTGTCTTCTCAGATAATCTGCTTTTCAGATATTTTCTCTGGAAACAAAATCTTTTCTTCTATGATATCTTCTAACAAGTTATGGTCACACTACAGAGTAGAGCTCTTTTATGACACATTTGTTTATGCTATTTCTAGCAGAGGATGTTCTGGTCTGAATTTTTAGAAGAGCACAATGGGATGGATAAAACATCAAAAGGCAATACTCTAAAAAAAAATAAATGCTGGAATACTCATTAAGCATCAAAGCAGTATATTCTGACATATCTAAAAAAAGGAAGTCAAATGGTATGTGGCATAATGTGGGAGTTACAAAGGCAAGATTCTAGCTAAGAGCATGGTGTACCTCAAGCTTCCAATCCAACGGATTCAGAGAAATATTTAGGAGAAATATGGGTGGCAGGATAACTGATTTAACAAGCCTGTGAGGCTGACTGCATGCCTTAGCTCATGCTTAAGGAAGATAGTAACATCTTGGATAGGCTGAGTGTATCAGCGATGCATAAATCTACACCAGCTAAAATCCATAAAGAGGATGGTACTAGGATAAGAACACATAAACTGTGGGTGACTGGACTATATTTCAAATAAGTTATGACTGCAAGGCTCTGTTGGAGTTTTAAGTAAAAAGGAAGATTTCACTTCCACAGCTATATGGTTTAAAGATATGTCCCTCCAAGAATAATCAGTGTCTCACTTGAAACAAGTCAAACCTATGTGTGTTGACTTGAGATATCAGAGCACAGACGTCCAGCTCCGATCCTCTTCCACAAAGAGGCTGTGATCTGGCTGTGCACTGTCACCGGCCAACAGTGTCCAACTGTCAGTTCTTCCAGGGTCCACTTCAGTGGTCCACAGTCACACTTCTATAGCAGTCACTAGCCAGTAACTGAGCAAGCTGTCCATCATCCAAGGGGCCCTTCATTTAAGCACCTTTTCCTCTGAGCTCCCTGAGACCTCCACGGTTCTATCCAAGAAGAATGCTGGTCAGAGGACTCACCACACTCATCATCTTCCCCCTTTCTTGCTTCCACCAGAGTTAGCCTCAGAAAACCTTTCACATCCTACCTTAATCTCAAACTGCAGTGAGAAGGTTTAGCAAATATTTGAAAGATATTAACATCCCCACAGAGTGTAGCACTGGACAGTTAAGCAGAAGTAGAAAGCTCTCAAATCACAAGTGGACTAATATTCACTCAAATGTTAGCTTCATTTAATTTTTGGTCCTTCAATCTTGCATGCATTCAGTGAACATTTTTGAAATGCTGTCCCTTTAAACAGTTGCTCTGGTTCAATTTAGCCCTCATAAATCCATCCTGGTAATGAGGTATGACCATTTCTACTTTAGAAATATAGCAAGACCTGATATAGAAAAGAAGCAGAAACCATCTATTTGAATACAAGCAGGGCTATACAGTTCCAAAGACTTTTCTTTCCTGCACTGTCCAACACTCTTGGCTTGTCTGCTTGGAGTCCTGGAGTTTGTGAGGGTCTGGACTGCCAGGCATCCAAGGACACCTTTGAATAGTTTATCAGAGGAACAACAGAAGCACAAAGGAATTAATGAAGATATTAAACTGCTTGACACCCCAAAATATGAATGTGCTGCAGATGACTTTTTATGCAAGTAGCACAATCTAAAATTTCTGTAAAGAAGTCATTTAAGAGTAAACTTTTATAACAATGTCAATAAGACAGATCTATAGTCGAAGAGTTTCTTTTCTTTGGCTAATATGAGAGATTCCTTAGGAAAAATCACTTATCTCCTTTAGGAAAAAACATGTTAAAGAAGGATAGCATTTCATATGACAATGGGGCAAAACAGTAGGTCAAGCCAAGTTAGGAGCAAGAGTCAAGTCAACAGCAGGCCATGTCACAGATGTCATTAGAGACCTGGAGCCTCAGACGGGCTCATGCCTTTGACCTCGTGTTTTGCAAGGCTCCCAACTCAATTTGGTAGTACAAAATTTTTGATGAATTAGGGCACATTTAATATTCACCACACCTACAATGCTATCAAAGAAGGTCTTAGGAGAGTTTAATAAAAAATACTACGTTAGAATGCTTATGGGCAAATAAGACTTGGAGTACTAATCACTGTAATTTCCCCAGCAGGATCACTAAATGAGGCACTCAGAGAACTGAAGGAAGAGGTGATCCAGATGCAGAGGTAGATGGAGAAGTTGCCAGTCAGCTGCAAACAGAGGGCTGGAAGAGCTCCGAGGGAACAGAGAGGGAGAAACAGACTGATTGGCACAGTGCCCCTTGAAGGTTACGACTGCCACACCAGATCCCAAATCAGGGGAAAGGGAAAATAAAGTCCAAGGCACAATCCGCAGGGCAAGTCAGTATTAGAAGCGCATTTATTCTTCTCCCTCCTTTCAGTGCTCCTGCCCATCTCTGCCCACCTGTGGAACCATCCAAGTCCTCCCGGGGTTGACATGGCCCAAAATGCACAGGAGAAGCTCCCACAGAGGTGGTGCTCAGCACGTGGAGGAGCCTCCAGGTGCGGACAGTGCCTTCCTGCTCTCTTCTGTCTCCAGCTATCTTAGAGATCTGGCTGTAGAATCACTACACCTTCAAACAATGCAAATGTAATTATAGTTGGAGCACATTCTACCAGAAGGAGAGAGAGATTGGCATGTAGAAGCTGCATTAAACTTTTGGCCTTTTCAAGGCTAAATGAATCTTAGGGAAGACATAAAACGTTCCTGGTGATTGATTTAAAAACAGATTTCTTGCAATTAACAGATCTAAATCTATGAAAAAAAGGGAACGCTTAAGGTAATTTCCATAACTTCTTACTTTTCCTAGTTGATTCAAATTGTAACAACTGCAAAATCTCCGCATACAGAAATAGGTAGATATACATCCATTCGCATACAATTCTACTCAGCAAAAATTTTCTACTTTCTAATCTGAAGGAAATGTCAGTGGTTTTTGCACAAGCCCAGCAAACTAAAGCAATGTGTTCACAACTAGTCATGGCTGCCAGAGTAGGAGCAAACATATCTAGCTGTGTGATGTGCCACGACCCCCTATTCCAAGTATCAGATACATTTTGGGGTGGGTACTTACAGAGTTATAAAGGATCTCTGGAAAATACTACAGTTTTTGTATTCCTTGCTGGTGATCCTTATTTCAACATAAAAATTATGGCAATTTATTTAAAAGACTGAACCAAATTATCATATTCTCTTTATCTTCCAAATTTATTTAGACTTGATATTCTGTTATTTCTCTGGAAGTTCCTTTGCTTTTTCTATTGTCAGTAAGCTAAATTACTTCTCCTCCCACATGTATGAAAGCATTAATTTATAAAACACATAGCCATATGTCATATCTCATGTAATTCTATTTTACATTTCACCTCTACCTAGACTTATCTAACAAGAACAAATAGATATTATTTACTGTAGTCAGAATGAGAATTATCTAATGCCACTTACATAGCCATAAATTGATTTTTGATTAATGTTTAAGCAAAAAGCAAACAAACCCATCTGCTCTGAAAACAAACAAACAAAAGGAAACAGCCACCACATAGTTCACAGGAATTTCTGTAGTGTTAGTATGTTTCATGGTGAGAATGGATTCTTCTCATTGCTATTATGCAGATGGACCCCTGACAAGAATACAATTCTGTATCTAGATAGTTTCTTCTCTAGCAGCTGTTAATTTAATAGACTATTATTTACGGTAAAACAAAAAACAATCCCACTCCAAAGAAAGCTCAGAAGACCTGCAACCTGCAGCAAGTATGGTCTGTATCTCTCAATGGGAGCAAAGACATTTCATTTCAAATGGGTTTTTCACCTTTCAGTTGGTCCCCGAAAGGTTCAAGTTAGAAGGGAAGAAAAGCTAAACATTCTGTCTCACATGACAAGAGTGCTTAAAGATTATTTATAAAGGCCGGGGATTTAGCTCAATGGCTCCAGCACCTGCCTTGTAAGCACAAGGGCCTGAGTTCAATCCCCGGTAACCACATACAACATTACTGGGCACAGTGACTCACGTCCACCAGCAATCAGAACCACATACCATAGTGATGGGCGTGGTGGCTCACATCTGTAATTCTAACACTCAGGAGGCAGAAGCAAGAAGATGGCTGAGTTTGAGGCTGAGTTCAAAACCAGCCTGAACCACAAAGCGAGACCTTATTTCAAAAAAACTTTTTAAAAAAGATTATTTTTAAAAGCCATTTTCAATTGTCTAGAGTTACACAGAGATGGTAAAACTTGAACCAAGGAGGGAAGTTAAAACGAAAAAAACACTGTGTCCTAATTATTGCAAAATTCTGTGGAGCACTGACTGTTCTTCACATTTAGATTTATCTTATCTGGTTCCATTATGGAGATCAGAGGACATATTGCTGCCTTGTGGGAATTTCAGTAATGCCAAGAACTACCAGCACTCCAACTTTCAGGGGAGGAGGAAAGGCCCCCCAAAAAGTGAAGAATAAATCCAGTGAGCAAAAATAAACACAGATCAGAATCTAGGAAAGTAGCTCAGCAGGTTAAGAACAGTGAGCATTTTTGGTGGACAAACTCATCGAAGACTACACATCCTAAAAGTAAATAAATGACACCTCAGTGGTAATTAAGGAGAACAAACTTGAAACTCTGAAAACTAAACTGTAAACCAAAGACTTTAAATCCCACTGGTTGTGTTACATATATATTTGCCACCAACATAAAGACAGAAGATTGAAACTTGAATTTGAAAATGTTTTCTAGAAACATGTATCCCCCATATCCTCAAAATGAACGAGTCCCTCTATGACTGTACTTCCACATGTGCTCATAGCAGAATATTTGTACATATCCTATTATATCTCTATAGAAGACTCTATTTTATGCTAAGAGTTTGTCAAAAATCATTCTTCAAAACCTTACACACAAACACGCACTGGCTCAGAGAAAAAGGGCTTTTGTCTGTCTTTGCCAAAAGACAGTGAGTATTTCCTGAGGCCTGACTTAGCCTTCAATTGATGGTTCTGATTTTGGCTTCAGAAGAAATAATTGTATGACTGTCCTAAAACAGAGAGAGACAGAAAAAGAAAAACCCTCAAACAAAGATTGTTAACACATCAATCACATCACATCGACCTTTTCTAATTACAACTCTGCATTTCATTGTTCCTCAGGCAAAATGAGTACCTTAGGTTTAGAGCACTAGGTAGACTAAGTCTCTCCCTGTCCCTGTTTCACAAGTTTGTTTTTATAAACATGCCCCTGTCCCCCTGACTGAACTAGCAGCACAATGGTCTGGTTGTTAAGCATAGCTCTGACCTCCACAGGACAATAGATTGTTTTTCTCCTAGCCCTCTTGTAATAAAATTAGCTTTAATACGGAAATCTCTTCCTTATCAAAGGTTGTAAAGGAGTAAAAACAAAACAAAAAAGAGTGTATGCAGCACGGATTTCTAGGCTTAGTTTAAATTTTAAAATGGTAGGTTTTCACCTTGCTAGGAAGGTACATCCATCACCTGTGTCTGCTCCTCTCTAGGGACAGAGAGGAAAGAGTTTGTTCTAGAATTTTCCAAGGAGGCCATCTTAGATCTCATATGAGGGAACTTTTTAGTCAGAATGTTACTCCTTTTTTACAGGAACAAACAAAATCACAAAAGAAAACACCAACAATCACTTTGAAAGGAATGATAAAAAGGTTTTGTCTAGAAAAAGGATGCCAGTATCCCTTTGCACTAAGACAGAAATGACAACAGTTCTCTCCAAGAAGCCAACAGAACTTTCCAAGCAGCAGATGAACTCCTTTATAAGTGTACAAGCACAGGAGCGGGGAGCCATCCATGTGCGCAGAAAGGGAAGCAACCCACAGCTCCTGCCCATACAGCAGATGACCAAAACGACAAAGAAGGACAACAAACTCCCATCCACGGTAGGGCAGCTTGCTTTTCACACACGTCTGCAGACGCTTCCCACAAGTTGTTTGTTTCTATATTTTGAAGACACTAAATATGAGAGTATTTGTTAAACACAAGCAGAATCCCTTGTCGAGACATACCAACCCGAACTCTTCATGGATGTTGTTAAAAGATAAACATGAGGCCAGGGACGATGAGAAGGGGCAAAGCCAAGACAACAGAGATCACATCTGTGCAAAAGCAGAGTGGGCTGCCGAAAACTCTCAGGTCACCATAATTAATTTCTTTTAAAGCTCATCTCAATAGAGTCAGCGTGTCACCACTCTACTCTGATGACTTTTCCTGGCCACAGCAAATAGCTTTTGTGGTAGCTTGTAAAAACATACTAGGTTAACTGCATTAGGATGACAGTAGGATTGTTTTGGTTTTGGTATCTTTTTTTTTTTTTTAATTGAGTTTATTGGAACATTTTAACACTATGATTATATTCATCACTGAGGATTTGAACCTGTACATGCTCTATCTTGATTCTTATTTTTTCTTATTCCCCTGCCCTCTACCTCTGTACTTTCAAAAGCAACTGAATGGCAAAGCAAGACCTCCAGTACTTTTTTTCCTCTACCTTCTCTTTTTGCTAAAGGTTCCTACCTACTCACTTCTTCCGACTGGTGTAGCTGATACCTGCAGAAAAAGGACACCACGAAAAGTTTATTTTACTACCACAGAAAGCAAGAGTGGAAGGCATCAAGTTTGACACTAGGACATGCTGTTTGTGGAGGATCTTGTCACAAGGCTGCTTGCATCATGTGCTGTGCGGCCAATGTAACATACCCCACCAACCTGCCCCAACTGTCAGGGAAGGACATAAAAGAGAGTATGTGATTAAAACTAGGAAGGAGAATGACTGATGGAGGCCGAAGCCAATCACAAAGGCCACGGCAAAGTTTGATGGCACAAGTGAATTTTCAAGTGACACATGAAGAAAGGGTCCCTGCGAGATAAATGACACGGTAAAAAGCTAGACTATAATCAGACATTTTCTTAGGAGGACAGACAAAATGATAGCTGGCAAATTCCTTCTTTCCTGAAGGAAATGAAGACTCAGGGACCCTCAAAAGGAGGAGACACCCAGCCACTGTCTGGGGACAAACACTAGGGCCAACAAGCATGGCACCGGGGTTGGGAGGCGCACACTGAGGTGCCACTAGGAAGGGGCTGAAAGCAACTCACTTGCACCCAGCACACCCCTGAGGCTGCCTGAGGGGCTGTTTAACGACTGAATGAGCTGGAGGTCCTCACACTTGTCACTAACGGAGGCAGGGCAGACTCTAGACTCTAGACATCTCTGAGGTTACTCAGATCTCCACCACCTGGGACAGGTTTTGCCATGAAAGTACAAAGGCAAAAACAATCCTGCAACAAGGAGAAAGTTTGTCTTTCTCCTTTCTCTACCTAAAGCTAACAGGAAATCTGAAGTCTACATGACATATCCAAGACACACGGGGGACACACTTGTAGCCATACAAACCAGGCAGTGGGCTGGCTGTATGCATGTACCTGTGTGTGAGCATGTGTGTGTGTTTGGTTGGGGGCAGGGCTGCCACTGTTGGTGGTGGTATCTATGGGGCAGGGACAGGGTTCTATAGAAAGGCAATAGCAAGTACAGTCTAAGGCTTTATACTCAGGAGCTAGGCTGACTGGGTCTTGGGTCTGTCACTTACTAGCTGTGTTTCCTTGATCAAATTACTTAATCTCTTTGTGCTTCAATTTTCTCATCTCTAAAGTGGGGTAGTAACTGTATCTGTATGAAAACTGAGTTAGAATATGGAGACAGGGCTGAGACTATTATATGGCATTCAGCTGGGCATGAGCTCACTGGCAATAGACTTGTAAGCTATAGCTTGGCTGAGGAGCTCTCTGTGAAGCTCAGTGAGTGGCCACTTCCTTCCTGCATCGGTCCTCTAGTCCTCCTGCCCTTGGTGGCCCTGGAAGAAGTATGAGGTTGAATGGGGACAGACACAACTGAAACTCCCCCTGTAGAAGCAAAAGTCCTGCCTCCCCGTATGAACTAAAGTAGACTCTTGTATTTTTCCAGAATCTGCTGAGTGGTCATGGGAGAGCAGGGGGCCAGGAGGACAGAGCCTCCAGCAGTGGCAAGACAGTTCAGGACCTCCCCTGGATTTACACCCAGCAGCTTTTTGGCTGAAACCATATTTGAGTTGTCTTCTGTCCCATTTCAGAGACCCTACGGGGGTGCTTTGGGCACTGGGATCTAGGAATAAACAGAGGTGAGTGAGGCAAAGTGAATGTGCTGAGCAGACCAACCTGGTTCACAGTGCCCTCTGACCTCAGATTCTGGAAAGGTCTGGACAGGCAGAAGCATGGCGAGCCACAGGCCAGAGACGTACCAGCTCTATGCAGCCCTATAGAAGGAGCCTTGCCCAGCCACAGAAGGCCAACCACAGACCTCAAGAATGGAAGGAGGGCATCTCCACCATTCCCACTCCCTCTTAACCATCCATCTCTCAAAAGTCTTAGAATAAAGTTCTTAACTCCACAGGCAATATTTTCAACTGCAAAACCTGGAGTAAAGGGCAGAGGATTTTCATGATTGTGTTTTAGATTTCACTGTTTTACATATAGGGCACGGAGGGCATTTTCATGCTCATCTTTCTAAATACAGCCAGTTTGTTGGCATCCCCACTGAGGACTCCATCTTGCTCTTACAGCCCTAGTATCTGTGCATCACTGATGTGTCATTAGCATCTCTTGGGAGGATTTACAGCAACCTGTCTTCTTTATCTCCTTGCAGAACAGTTAGCCTGTTGAAAATCTGCAATAAATTCAAAAAGTACAGCCAACTGAAATCTACTGATAATCTTAGGATTCCTTTCTGTCAGCGATCTCAGCCTCCTCTCTTCCTCTAGCCTTTAGTTTGTTTTTCTGATGCCTCTTTTTAGAGGCACATCTCCTTTCCTTCACTGGCCTTTTCCCTGGGGTCGATGCTGGCAAAAACAAAGATGACCAAGTACAGATGCTTCTAAGGAGAAGCAAGGAGCATGAAAGAATGGTGCATGAAGTGCTACTTGTGGAAAATGCAGAGGCTGTATTAGAAAAAAAAACAAAACTAAATCCCGTCCAAGAAAGGCGAACCCCAAAGCTAACCAATAATATCCTACCTAATAAAGTCTTTTTGTAAAGAAGCAATGAAAAATTCAAGATCAGGAGGATGCTTGGGCTAGGAAACTGTTTTGAAAAGACTCTTGCAGGCTTGGCAATCCAACAGATCTGAATCCGGACCAAGGTCAAGGCGCTCCGCAGAGTCTTCATGCCAGAGGAGGCAGGCGTTCTCAGGATTCAGTAGCCTGTCATCCTTTCAACATTTACAAACATCCTATTCTTTATGAGTCATCTTCAGTCATCTAGCAAGTTACCCAGAGAAAATGTGTTGAAAGACAGCACTGAGGGTGAAGGAAGGGACGCTCTCCTCGTTCCAGGAAAATGCTAACAAACAAGCAGAGCGAACGACCAAGCACAGCAGCAGCAACTGTGGCAGGTAAATGCCACAGGATGATAAGATGAGAGTTTCCATCACCGAGATGCTGAGAAACACAACATCTGCCCAGTCTCCAAGTTTTACCCCAACATTAGTGACCAAAGGGAAAGTCTCCTCTGTGCAGAGGAGAAACTGGGCAGACGTCACCTCTAGGTTAATATCCAAGTGTGCCAGGTTATTATCACCTGTCATGAGACATCCTGGCATCGTCCTGGCACAACACACCAAGGAAGACACACATGTAGACGCTTCCCCTGAATGTGTAAACGGCTCAAGCAATGAGAAACATCAGAGTGCCTAGCTGAGACACACTCTATAAAACATAACCGGTACTCTTCAAAAGTATCAAGATCAGGACAACCAAGAAGAGGCAGGACCCAATATATTCTAGAAGAGATCATGCAGCTACGGCAGATAAATGCAGGGAAACTGAATAAAATGGACACTAATGGAAAAACTGGTGAAGTGTGGATGAGGTCAACAGCAGGAATACTGTGCCAATATTGTTCCCTTGCTTGCAATGGCTGGATTATGGTTATATAAGATCTAACATTAGGGAGAGCTGGGTAACATTTTAGGAACTCTGTGCTGTTTTTCAACTTTTTGTGAGTCTGAAATTATTTCAAAATAAAAAGCTAAGGGGAGGGAAAGAGGGAAGGAGACAGACTGACTGTTCGGTTCACTTTATCTCTGGTGAGCAGGTGCATCCGCGTCCCACAGCTGCCCGTTTGGGTTCTGGCTCCACAGCTTTTTTGCTGCTTGATCAATTTCATAAGCTTCAGTGTTGCTGATATTACACAAGTGAAATTCAGATGAGCAGGGTAGGAGGAACACAGGGAAGAAGTCACACTGACACCAAGGGAGAGGGAGTTACCAAAAGATTTAAAAACCCTAAATACTTCATGCCCTCCTTTCAATCTACCTCATTCTCTGTATCTTCCACACACAAAAGTAACAGGATCAGGACAACCTACACAACACTTCAGGGCTTGGGCTAGAGTCCCAACCAATAGTCCTTCCTCAAGACTTGGCTTTGAAGAAGATGCAGTCCTAAACTGTGTAGAGAGGCACTGAAGGATGTAGAAGCTTATTTTAGAAGAGTTAGCTCCAGCAGTAACTCGGAATGCAGAAAAAGCTGCCCAGAATTTGCCTGTGACATCCGGGCATCTCCTTTACAGACTCTCCTCCCAAAACTGCAGCTCCCCCTGTCTTTCACCTGGTGGATCCAACTTTAACTGACTTAAACTGTTCTCACAACAACTTTCCTCTGCGGAAAGAAATTATTACTCATGGAGGAAAACTCTACTTATAATCACATCCCCATTGATAATGTTCTTTGAAAAGGTAACAATGGAGAAAGGATGACTCCGTCCACCCTGCTGGCAAGTGCTACTGGTAGGGTTCCAACTTGTGTTCCTTCCTGCCAGCTACCCATGTGCCAGAGCCTTCAAACTCTGTGTGAGTGTGTGTGTGCCTGTGTGTGTGCATGTGCCTGTGTGTGTGCATGTGTGTGTGTGTGTGTGTGTGTGTGTGTGTGTCCATTGAGTTCTCCTGGACACATAAAAAGCTTGAAGCACTTCTGCAAAAGGGTCACATGACTTTTGGCTCAACATCAGCTTGTACGACAGCTCTGTGTCCTGCTGTAACAGACGCATGCACACATCTAGGTGTTCCCTCCAATCCTCTTCCTCCACTACAACCCCCAACTGAACCTGCTGCTAACTGTGACAACAGTTTAGGCACAAGTATGTTCCCTGCAGGGAGGCATTTGATTTTCACTGCTAGGCCTCTGTCTGCTGGTTTAGAAGGGTGCCCTACGTGCTCCCAAGTTCAAACCCTTCCAAATCTTGGGGTAAAATGTATTCACAGGCTAAAGGAAGCATCCAGGCACGGTTCTAGCAGGGATGGTCTGTCTTTCAGGGCTTTGTGTGGATCTGCAAAGGGAAGGATGCTTCGAGATGTGCCTTAACAGAAACTGCCTTGCTTTCAGACATTTCTTGTAACTCCCAGAGTTCAATGGCTTTGCTGCTTGATCTCCTCCAACAGGACTAGAGCCTTATTGAACCCATGTATCAATTCTGGCGGAGTGTGGAGTAAGGTACAATAAAGCAGAACTGTGAGGCAGGAGTTGTTTTGTTTGTCGGTTTTAGCCAGAATCTGATACTGTCATGAGATAACTCACGTAATGGAAAGCACAGATTATATTGCCGAAACCAGAGTGTTTCACGGCTTCTTCCATTTCCTTCAGAGCACTTTCCACCTAAACATAGAGAACATAGAGGGCTACTGTCAGCCGGTACAAGTGGCTCCCCTGGGTGTTTCTGCTATAAACATTTCTGAGGCTCTCCCTAGGCTGGACAACACGGTGATGCTGGGGGTACAGAGGGTCTGGCTCGCAAGCTCTCTAAACTCTAACCAAAAAGGGAAGCTCAAGCTGTAAACACATAACTATAGCACAGCCATGACATGCTGTGGAGGAATGGACTCACTGCTTCTGGCCAGGGGAGAAGAGCAGTAAGAGTAGAAAAGGGACAAGTGAGTCCTCATAAACCAGCAGAGCACAGCTGACCACAAAGATTAGACTCCTGTATTCAGTGTCCATATTATTACTCAACAGGGATAATTCAAGCGAGTTAGCTAGAGTTACCATGCTCCAACACATAAGTTCATTTGAGGACCTCAACTATGTGAGCATGAATATTTTTCTGGCTGCCTCTAGCTAACACATTTATGAAAAACAGGTTAAGTTACTGGCTCCAAATTACTTTTTAATAAAAAAAGCAAACAAAAAAGGACTAGGCTTTTAAAAACCTGGAAAATAATCTCCCTGTCAAGAACATGCATGATTAATGATTTATGTGATATAAGCTTGGGTATCTGTATTATGATTACATGACATTTCCTAACAGCTTGTAATTGCCTTAAAGGTTCTTTTGAAACTGATATGCCCCCTTCCCACTGCTATCCCCTTAAAAAAATTCCCTGAGTAATTTTTGGAAAATTTTAGACTGTATCTATCAACAGGCCATTCAAAAACCGAACTATTTTTGCCTGAACTATTTCCACATAAAACTATGACGGTATCACCATGAGAGAGAGAGAGCCATTCACTTTCAAAGAACGGCTGATGCAAATAATCGCCCCTTGGAGTCCACGGGATGGATTCCTAACCCTACTGAAGTGATCTTTTTCAAGTATTTTTGATTCATGCGTGGTAACACCTGCAGGTGTAGAACCTGTGGATCCAAAACACTGATACTGTGTCCAGTGGCTGAGAAGAAGCCAACCTTAGGAAGCTGCCGACATACAGCCCATTCTGAGACTGAATTAATTCACTGTGGCCAGATCAACCGAAGGGACTTAACAAAGTGGCCAAGCTGACGGAACTCTAAGAAACATCATTTACCACAACTGATGGGGCTCTCAGTGCTAACACAATAAGGTCCAGAGTGCAGTATGACACAGCCAGGCATGTTCTCCATGAACAGAGGCTCCTACATATTCCAATGGGGAGGACACAGCTTCATTGTTCCAAACCTCTGTTGGACAGATGAGCAAAGTGAGGCAGACAGAGGTCAAATGAGTTAATAAAGGAATCTAGGTTCGGCTGACTTGTCTGGTATGGTGCCCCACATCGTGCTATTCTATTATCACTTTTAGGAGATGCTGCCAGTGAGCCCTCAACCCAGACAGACTTCTTTCTGACAGTTCTAAATCTGGATGACAGGTTCATAATGTGGTATTTGCCATTTCTTCTCAAACCCAATCTAAACATACGGGAAAAGCTGAGGGTGCAACTCGGTGGTACAGCTCTCGCCTGGAACGTGTGAGGTCCTAGGTTCAAAACAAAAGTAACAAATCTACAGAACTGTGCTTTACCATTCAGCTCCTCAAATAAGACCGTGAATGAAAGCAGTTGCTATCACGGAGACAATTTAGGATCTGAAGCAATTAAACTGGTGATAGTACTATTTACAATCAGAAATTGGTTTCACAATACTGTGAGTAACAGATCGGGTGAAGATACTTGAAATTCCACAATGTATAGCTTATATTAAGTTCTTTGGTAGATATAGCAAACACAGTTTAAGAAGTCAATTCCAATATTCAAATCTAGTGTACAATAATTAAGTGTGTCAGAAGAAAGAAACAGAAAGAAGCCTACTTCTTCATAAGATATACCTATCTTAAGTTTCTTTTTCTTGGGAAAACTATACAACCAAGACAAGAAATCCACATCAACATAGTTAATTCATAGTTAATTCATATTCATAAAGACATGTCAATATGTATCTATAAATATATTACCCTTGATCTGTTAGGCTTTTTGAGTAGGGATAAAATGTCCACGCTATAGCTTAAAACTACTTAGGCTTATGGTGAGGTAGAGGTCTCAGAGGTAGTCTAACAGCATAAAGTTTTACCTGTTTTCCTTCCTGGTCTCTCTCCCTCACTTAGGACATGCTTTTAGGATGTGCTGGGAACTCCTCAGCAAATAGGAAGGACACTGTAATTCTTGCATCCATGAGGCTACAGACATGTGTTTTAAGACACCTGTGTACTTTGGAGTATCTTAAGACATAATCCTTGCTTACTATAGGTTTCCACTCTCCTTGGGCACAAAGAACCTGTACACAGTGATAAAATTCAACAACAATCGAGTGCCAATAGGTAAATTTAGAGGAAAAGAAATTTCCTGAAGTTGAAAGACTTGCAGAGAAGAGAGTTAAGCCTATTTCCAGCTAACACAAAGACAGTAAGGAGCTATCCAGATAGGAAATGGCACTGACAGATGCCAGAGCAAGAAGGCAAAAGGTTCACAGAGGAAGGAAGAGAAGATGCAGGTTCTCCTGCAGACAGTGCACTGTGCACATCCCAGAGCAGAACCTATGCACAGGGAAGGAGGCGGGATGGACGGTGGGGGTGACTCCTATGAAGGAACCTGCACCTATTCTGAGATAGCAGGGTGGGTCAAATGGAAGAGAAAGCAATTAAGTAGAAACAAATTGGCAGAACTTGGTCACTGATGACAGATTTCAAACATAGATTAAATCAAGTATACAGTGCAGAATGCAGGTTGGCTTGGAAAAAGCCAATGTATTTTGTTTTTTATGCATTGAATGTGGAAGAATGGGACGCTCTCCCAAACTATGCACTGAATAGAAATATAAATATGGGGCAAAAAAGGAGAAGAGCCCAGGAGAAGTTAAGTGCAGGTGGACCTTGCAGCCCTGCTTGTGATGGATGGAGCCCCAAGGAGATGAGCTCCCTGAAGGCTCTCACACCACCCCATGCGGAGGAAGATAGGATGACAACGCCACCCTCGGCATTCGGAGAAGGGCCCAGGCAGAGCAGGAATCTTCCCTTAAGAGAGAACGGTTCAATGAAACTGAGCTAGGTCTGCTGAGGGGTGGAGAGAGTTCCGAGGTGGGCTGCAGTGGGACAAATGAACAGGGCATTGAAGGGTGGCAGGTCACTTAATCCTTGTTTCCATATTAGAAAACTGCATTCAGAATGCCATGGACGTGCCCCTTAATTTAATAACGCTTTGCTTTTCACACTCAGTTATTTTCATAATTAAATAATTTTTCAATTAAAACAAAATTCACAGAGTAAAGCAACGGTGTCAGATTTCACCAGACCATAACAAAATCATCAATTCTGGTCCAGCTAAGGTGACCTGGTCACTGCATTTACGTATTAAAATTTTCAGAGCCACAGAATGCCCAATATTGGAGGGACCCATTTATCAAAGTTGTAATTGTGGCATTTAAAAGACTGAGAGTCACAGACTGTCCCCAAACAGTGGGAGCCCTCATGGCATGCCTCTCCCGGGATCCAAGAGTTACAGCGCTCTGCTGCTATTTACAGTATTACGAATGCTAAACAGAAATGTTACAAATTATTTCAAAACGAGGCAAAGCAGACATCAGCCCCCTGTAGATCTGAGGCAGTTCGGCACTCAATTCTGGCTTGCTAATAATGCATTCTTACATAAGCAGACTCCTCGTTTGTCATCTATAATCTTTAAGCACACTAAGGGCGTACATGTATAAGACCTGGGGAGAGACAGAGACAGACACAGACAGACAGACATATTCTTAATTTTTTAAGGGCACAGTAGCAATTGCGGTGGGAAAATCATAGAGCAATTCTATCAAATCAGTATTTCTATTACTTAGCATCATGTTACATTAGGCAAATAGTGTGAAAGGTATGGAAGGCAAAAAGAGCATCGGAAACAGTACCAATAACAGAGAACCTGGCAAAAATATTCTCCTGTCACTAAACATCAAAGATGTTGAGATTCTTTGTTCTGTTTTGCTTTTTTAAACTGAACTAAAACCTCTTTAAATTTGGTAAAATGATTCATTTGAATGAAAGTCTGAATTGGAGATTATTTTTCAAAGTTTCCCTCTTTGTAAGGACTTATCATGACAAGGAGCAGTACCCTAAGAAGCTCCAGAATGTTTTAGAATAAAAAGAATGTGCAATTAGATCAATGATTGTAACTAAGTGCTTCTGAGGACCTGAAAGTAGTAATTCTCAATAGTAGTTCCAAGGGAATCATCTTGACATAAAGGATATTATTTAGCTGAACGGGTCAATTCTGCAAGGTAGTCAGATCATAAACTGAACAAAGACACAAAAGTAGTACCTATTAGATAGACCCAGGGTCTAAAATAGTTAAAACTTCCAAAATGGAAATGTACATGCAAATACACACACTAAATAAATACATTAGGATAAATATGTATTAGAAGAATATTTGCTTTGGGACTCCTTTAAATAGTAGGCCCTATTCATGCTTGTAAGTGTTTCTTCACAGATCATTAATTTCCTTGCAAAGAAGCAAGGGTGCAGAGAGCCCAGGGCCGGAGTGCCTGCTCTGGAGATCCACATGAATGCGATGGGGGTGTGCTCTGTCCAAAACCTTTCAGCTCTCTTATTTCCTCCTCTGGTTCCTAGAAGCTACTCCATCTCCACTTGAATCTGAACAGAAGGGAAAAAAGTTGGATCCATAGAGACTCTCCTCATCTGGCTTTGTCATGCTGCCAGCGGCCCCTCCCCAGCTCTCCTGGGGGGCTCTGAGGGTACCCATCTTACAGCAGGGGGTGGTGGGCTTTAGGTCACCTGGGAAATGTCTGACTGGAGGTGTACGCAAAATTAGTTGAACCCAAGAGTTCTCGCAGCCTTTTTGCAAACAGGTTTTTGGACTGAAAAGTTTATCCAGATCAAATATGGCAGGGAGATCTGAGAATCAACTCCTTTCTGAGGAAATAGAAAATCAAAACTGCACAGTCTTGTTCAAGCAAAATCAGAGGGCAGAGATGACTCTGAGAGGCGCACTGCATTGGGTGCTGACCGTGGTGGGGGTATCTTCCCCTGACAGTCCTGCTTTCCCAGGTCCACCTGGCTAAGGAGGCGTTATCTCCTCAACTCTCACTTTTCAGGGCCCAATACAGGAAGAAACTCTTCCCTTCTGATTGTCACTTGCAAGTGGCAATAACCACAGGAAGTAAATGGCCTTTTAAACCAATTTACATTATCTCTAAGTGCCTATGTTTACCAAGCCTGAGCCTGTCTGTTAGCATGAGAATGAAACTTGGTCCAGGCTGTCCTCCCTCAACTACTTCCTCTTCTTTAGTTCCTTAGGAATGTAAACATCACCTAAATGGGACAAAGGGGTCCAACTAAGGGGGTCTGACTAGTACAGGAGCAAATCCTGGGTGAACAAGGCTATGGGGCACAAGCAGAATTCCTCTAGATCTCCAGGTGGCTACAGATGCCCAGCCAAGGCATTTTGCATGTTTTCCAAGAGCCATCTGCTCTGAAACTCCTCAACTCAAGCCTGAAAATGAAACAAAACTTCACTGTCATATTTATCATTCATTCTCTGGTTTGGTGGTGGTAGTGGGGGAAATTAGACTGAAAATTTTTAGCCAACCATCTTTAAACAGAAATATAGTTTATTTTGGATACTCAAGTTCCAGTAACACAGCAATTACATTTTAAAATAAACTATCTCCATATTCTTGCTTCAAAAGAGAGGGTTTAATGGGATACAGAGAGATTCTAACCCTAGGCAGCCGTATGGCCAGGTCAATTATAAACCCCGCAGACTTTCACACATCACAGACCGCAGCCCTCTCGCGAGTGGCCCTTAATATTTTATTGCCTATTCAGGTGCTGGCACTTTTGAGATATACTTGTCGGCAACAAAGTACAGCACCTCCTTCTGTCTTTATCACATTGGTTGCCAGACAACTGCAAGAGCTAAAGTGGGTAATGTTTCAGTAAAGACTTTCCTCAAACATTTATAGATGTCAATGATAAACAATAGAAATTTAAAAGACATACAAATGGACTCCTGGAACCTTAAATCTTCCTACCACCAAGACCTGAGAACTTAAAATCTTCATATAACTGGCAGAGAGGAAGGAAAACAAATTCCAAAGGAAGACTAGATTTATGGCTTAAATATGTCTTCCTCTAGAATATTTAACACACTTAAGCTTTACTTATTCTATACACTATGAGAATATTCTCCCACGATAAATTACAGTAGCTGCATCTTTCACTGAAGCTCAGATAAACATAATTTTGCTTTCAGGAAACCAATTACAGAGCACTAAATCATTTTTACGTTGTTTTCCAAAAATCTTTAAATTGCAACATGGACAGTGCATAGAATCGTAAGCAAAATACAGCTTACCTATTCTATAGTGCAGTCTTCTACACTTGGCAAGTTAAATACCTGAGAAAGTGCCACAGTTTGGTTTTTAAATGTTTAGGTTATTTCAGTGTCTGCAAACAGGTATCAGACTCGGTAAATATTTACCAAATTCCCAAAATGTCCAAGTGCAGATGTAGAGCTGGGATTTGGGAATCTCCACTACTGACCAGCTGCTTTATGGGCACTTACTGCCCTGGCAGGCCCGCCCAGGTCCTGTACACACACAGCACGGTGTTTCACCCTCCGAGCATTCCTGAGTGGTGCAGGTCACCACCCCAGGAGGAAGATACCAAAAGCAATGCTCTGGGCTAGGGACCCCGAATGACCTGCCCAAACCCATATCCATAGAACTGCGCAGAATATATTGTACCACTGGGATGTCTTCCAGACTGTGCCAAGCTTGGGAAATAAAAGAACAAAACAACACAGTATGCAATCAACTCTTAGAGAAGAGACTGCAGGCTACAATTGTAACCAATTGCTGAGAGAGAGAGAGAGAAAAGAGACAATGAGAATCTTAGCTGGGAGCATGGGAAAGAATTCCAATCAAGAGCCAGAAAGTATGAGCAGTGGTACGAGGAAGAAGGCAGGACAGGGCATTTTGGCAAAATCTACAAGAAAGCAGTCCAGGGGCCCTTAAATCTATAGGGCTGCAAAAGAGAAGTTTAAGAAGCGAGGGGAGAAGTTGAGTCTAATAGTCAGGATTCACACCATAGAGAACCGCTGTGAATTATTGTCAACAAGTGAGTGTTTATCCAGTGCAGCAGAGTACATTAAATAGACAGGTGATAATGTACAATGGGATGGTGGGAAGGAAATGCTGAATGCAAGGAGACCAAGCGGGAAACTGATGAGGGTGGAGGAATCCAGATAGGAAAGAGTGAAGGTACAAAGGGCAGCCACTTCCAGAAGAGCGAAGGAGGAAAACTCTTTGCCAAGCCCTGCCTAATTATGTGAGCCACTTGATTTTCACCCAGAAGGAGGAGGAATCAGGTGGAAGGGCACAAAAGCATTTCTGTCTCACAAGAGGATAACTGGAAGCCCCTGCTGCCAATACATTCCCCTCCCAAACGGGCTGCAGTTCGCTAGCCCACCCCTAGAACCATTCTGTATCTCAGGTTCCTTTCCCTGACTCCCAGAGCTGACTGCGCAACAAAAGCTTTCCTAATGAGACAATCAATTCTCATTTCAGTTTTGTTTAAACCACAACATTCACAAACGGCTAGGTGCTAAGAGATGAGCATCGTTCCAAAAATAATGCTGCTTAATTTTAGGATGTCTGGTCTTTCTCTCCTTGTCTTTCTCTCTGAATACACTCAACCAGAGTACTTAACCAAGTTTGTTTGTTTGTGCATGGTGTTTGTTTTGTTTATTTAAACCAGGGTGGTCCCCAGTGAGAAATATTTCCCGGAAGAGTTTTAAGTACTGGATCACAACAGAATGTGCGGCAGCTGTGCAGAATCTCCTGCGATAATGAAACCAAGAAGCTATGGCTGTTTAAGCTCAGTGAATACAACATTAAGTCAAACCCCGGGGTCTGACACTGGGAAAGGTGCCACAGTCCTCAGGCTGACCCCCGTAGACTGGCAACCTTAACTGGAATCAAACCAGACCCTCTCCCAATTTCCATTCCTAGAAATGGTTTCGACGATATTTGTAGGGAGAACCAGAAAATAAGCTGTGAATTAGTTTTAATGCTTCACAAAAACCTACGAACTTGAGAAGATGTGTCCTCCACGTACCACGAAAGCCTTGTATAATAACTGTTCTGAGCATGTTCTTTAGCAGGTGGCCGTGGCCTGATTGTGGGAGGAAGGGCCGCTCAAGGCATCATTCGTGTTTTGTGGCCATTTGAAGTAGTTGCCAGTAGTTGCCAGGCACATGACACATACTGTTCATTGGTTCAGAGAGACACCACTTCCTTATTCAATTTTGTTTGCATTTCAGCTTCCTCCTTTTCAGGCACTTTAGGCTCTCCCCGAGCCAAGTAGTTTTAGAAGAGAAAAAGACAGAGAAAGAAGCACGTCTTATGCAAGTCATGAAGTACCAAACATCCTTTGTGTTTCTCAGCCCAGTTTATAAGACGGGAACTGGTGAAGGAAAGGCTTCGCCATTACCACAGTAATCAGCGCTTTCTTCACAGCATGCAGAGGGGAAGGGGAAAAGGAGCAAAAGCGGCCGCTGAGCCTGCATACTTTAAAACTGACCAACTTCAATACAGATCCTCAAAGTCTGTTTTCAGTTGGGAAAACCGTAAAATGGAAACCACGTGCAATTCTGCGGCGGAGCCTCATTTCAATCATTCATGCTCTGAAAACTCAAAGGACGTTTCTAACTTAGACACTAACCCCCTATCCAAATTACAATTCTTATTTTATCTCACCTGACTCTACCATTTTTATTTTTACCTTTAGCAATCTGACCACCAGAGGTAGGAGCAACCCCTTTCTGATTTGGAAGATAAAAGTTTATTCTGATTGTTTTTCCCTATTTCATAGAGTTGGAATCAATTTGGTAGGTTCACGTGAAAAGAAAAAGTTTCCCAGTGAAGGAATAGATAAATAAATTAATAGGTTATACAAATGTAGTCTATTGGAAGCTCTGTGGCTCAGGGCCATAAATTATACCATCTTCCAGCCATAGGTTAAAATCATTTTAAAGTCCACAGTTGGCTTCTCCTCTTGGGCCTAAACTTGATTATCCTGTAGGAAATGTAATGACACTAACCAAACACACAGTCATCTCACGCCTAAAAACATGCCTATTAACCTGATCCTGTGCTCGCTTGCTCCCTGCCAGAAACACCAGCAGGAGACCAGTATGTAACTTGGGAGCTCCGCCTGTTCTGAAGAGCTCTCACTCCTGGGCAACGGTCTGAGTGTGGCTCATGTGTTTAACAACAGACCCTGCAGAGACAAAGGTAATTTTCCTCTTTCTGAAGGCATAACATATCCTTTCTTATAATCTCACTGATTTGCTCTGCCTAGACTTGCCAAGTCAATTATTATTTATCCTTTATAGAATGACTCCTGTTGGCAACAGACCCTGCAACGATTCCAGCACTGATAAACCCTTACTGAGTGTGTGTGTGGGGGGGTGGGGGGCATATCTGTTCTTCCCATTCTCTGCCATTTCCAAGCTCAGCTCTATAAAGCCAAGTATCCTACACCTGAAGCTCTTTGCTTTCAGAATCAAAGCAAATTTGTTCATGCCAGAAATGGGTTAGTGGTTCCAGGAATATCCTGAATAATCAGCCCCACTGCCATCAGTAAGCAAAGTAAGAGTTACACCTTCTTTCTCTGCCTTGTTTTTACCATCTGTGGAGGTCAAGCCACGCTGCATGTTGAAACACCAGCTGCATTTAGAGCATCATCCCTACCCCCCACAGCCCAGGGAGCAGGCGAGCGGTCCTTCCTTCTTCAGCTCCTTTCCAGAATGGTTACAAACTCAAAATTCACCTAACAGGGCATGACAGTTACTGTGCATTCAGCACTGTGTTTTATTTATCTAAATTTGCAGTCTACTTAATACTGACATGCACACAAACTTTCAGAAAGCAAACCATAAGAACCAATTCATGCCATAGGGCTAGCAATAGTAAAAATAAAGCCAGTAAAACAAACAAACAAACCAAAAAACCACACACACAACAACATAAAGGATCTATACAAAGTCAGCCGAAGATCTTAAAAAATAGGAACTCACAATGAAAGCTATTTAGCACAGCGTAGTGCTTCTTACCCCAGAAGCTAACCTTGAGAGTTGTCCTTCATCATTTTTATTTTGCCTATTTTTGAGAATCTATTGAAAATCTATTAATCTAGTTCATCCACTTAACTAGCTGGTAACTGAGTACTGACCACTGATTTAGCATCAACATTCACACACACAACATTTTGGAAGCCAGTGTTTTATTCTAAGCACTATACACCAAGAAGAAAACACGTGTCTTAATACATAAACATGTGTTTATGTACAAGGGGAGATCAAGTCATCTCAGAGCATTCTGTACAAAGGGAGGCTTTGCAATAACTAAAGAGAAAATTAAATGAAATGCCAAAGAGAGATGATCAACCCTCCCTCACAGGGACTCATGCCTTCCAGGCCAGTTCCCACATCTGAAGCAGTGAATGCTTTAAGGAAAAAACAAATGCATGTCATTATATTGATATCCATTATATTGATATCAACTTTTTTTTTTTTTTTTTTGGTTTTAAATGCATTTAATGTGGAAATTCATTTTGTTGTGAAAGACCTAGAAGCATAATGAATTAGACACCTAATTTTATGGTTATCAGTATTTAAGCCTCTTTATATCAAAGTAATTTATAATGACAATGAGGGTCAATGGTTATGTCTTTAACTTTAAAAGATCTCAATTATCTGAGAGTAAAAACACTGCCTTCTCCACCTGGGAATATGATCATCTCATCACACAAAGAAGGGACTTTCACAGTTATGACTTTGGGCACTGGAAAAAGTTGGATAATGTTCATTACAGTCTGTCTAACACACAAGTAAACTATCCGTGAGAACTATTTCCTTTCAAAATGAGTATTTAAATTTGTGTTACTTAAACAATGACTCTCATTGGCTAAACCACTTATTGCACAGTTTTTCCTGGCATTATTGGAATATTGTGGAGCTTAGAAAATGTTTCTGTGATCTAAAATCACCTATATCTTGGAGACCAGAGAGAAAGGTCAGAATCACACATGTGTGGGAGTAGCTTAAACAAGTCTCCCAAAAAACAATCAGTGTCTGAAATATCAATGTAAGGACCGACATGAACAAGTATCAGACACATTTAAACCTGCAGAAAACCCACAAACCATATTCCTAGTTCCACGATGAAAAGACTGTGGTGTGTGGACCCAGGTGGGCTCTGTGGCTCCTTCAAGGCATAGACAAGACCCCACTATTTTTATAACTCTACTCAGACTTAATTCCTAAGGCTTTGTAACTCCAGTGGTCTCAATGATCTACAATGGCATTTCCCAGAAGCACAGAAGCATCTAGAACACAAAAGCAGATATCAACAGTCAGCTGTCTTCTATTAAGCCAGAAACAAAAGAGATTTTGAAACACACACCAAAAAATGCCAGTTCACTCACACCTGGTGAGTAGAGTTTTCCCCTACAAAAAGTAGGTTCATGTACATTCATTACTGTCACACATGTCCAACAGTATCTGGATAATGTTTGGGGGATCATCACTCAGGGTTGGTGTGAATGGGCACCCCGGGATGTACACCAGAGTCGGATCTTGCTGGACCCTGATCTCACACTGCCACCCTCTAGCACTGTAAGAAAACAGATGTCCCTTGTTGAAGTTACCCAGACAGCAGCCCTTTGTTAGGGAGGACTCAAAAGTTCCAGCTTTGTTGGTCATCAGTCTGCATCTACTCAAGGCTTTTCCCCTGAACTTCCTGCTGTGGACTCCTCAATCTTCCTCACTATGTCTGCCCAGCCCGAGAGAATGCACTCGCCCCACCAGCATCCCTGCGCTGACCACAGTACCCTGGGTCCTACTTTGGTGCCCTTCACTGGCACATTACACCTGCTCACTCTTCTTCACAGGTGCATCAGGACTGGACACTCAGATGCTTAGTATTTAAAGTAAAAATAAGCAATGGACCTGGCTTTGCAGATCTCAGACATAAACGACTGGACATTTCCAGACACTCTCTGAGCTGGGAGCCTGAGGAGCAGTAAGATGATGTGAACATGCTCTGCCTGCTGACTCGCCCACCACTCCCCACTCCCCAGAGAAAGCTGGCATGTGTACCAACCTCCAGATTCCTCGAGGGATCATGTGAGATGGGAGGGAACAATGACCTGTGATACCACAGCGAGCAGTTAGTTACTCATACTCCTTCACTGCCGGGGACACCGGGCCTCAAAGTTCCAGGAAAACTCAGGCCTGGGGGGAAAAAAAAAGAAGGCAACAGAACTGCTCCAAAGAAACTTACAGGCAAAAGATCAACTCTGAATTGCCCCAGGCAAGGAAGACAGGTGGCTGGGGAATGTGGCTAAGGGTGCTCCAGCAGCAGGGCAGGCAAAAGGCCTCTCTGCGCAGGGGCATTTGGACAGGGGTGACTGAGGTCAGCATTGGGAAGTGCAGGGAGACCTGACGCAGGCAGGTGCATTTCCATGGCTGTGTTTCTGAAAAGGATCCCCGTGCAGCAATGTGCAAATGATGATTTCCGGAAGCTGAACGTTCACCGAAACAGGACACGCCCGACTTCCTGCGGTTTGCTGTGTCAGGTGCCAGCCAAGCAGCTCTCAGAGATGCTGCTGGAATTTCCAGGACAGGCCTGGGGAGAGGAGGCGGCTCTAGTCTCGGAAAGTCTGGGGAATGAGGGTGAGACTGTAATGAGGACCCCGAGCAGCTTCAGATGCTGAGGAGGAGAAGAGTCCAGATACAGCATCAAGGGCAGGATTGGGAAGGTGGGGCTGCAGAGGCCAGAAAGGGCAGACAGCGTGCATGGTGTGACAGCAGAAACTGTCCTTCTTCCTGCTGGAGAAGTACAGGCCAAGGGTGGGGAGGATCCGACCTTGGACACTGCCATGGTCTGGACACCCATGTTTTATGTGAACCCAGGGCCTTTGCATGGAGCTACATTCTCAGCCCTTTCTGTACCTTTTAAATGTTTATTTTGAGACTAGGTCTCCCTAAGTCACCTAGGTTGGCTTAGAACTTGCAATCTTCCTGGCTTAGCCTCCCAGAGTGCAAGGATCACAGGCATATACCACCATGCCTGGATTCTATTTTTTTTTTTTTTTTTTTTGCGTTTGTTTCTGGAACAGTGTTGGTAAGTTGCTAAGCTAAGACCTGACATTCTTCTGCCTCAGCCTCCCAGAGTCTGAGATGACAGGCAGGCACCCCTGTGCCTGGCTTAGGTCAGATTCCCCAAAAGCCTGTGTGTCAAGGACTTGGTCCTCAGGGTGCTGCTACTACTTTCATCTAGTCATCAGATCACCAGGATGTGCCTTGGAGGGCACAGTGGGACTCTGGCCCCCTCTTGTTCCTTCTGCTGCCCGAACATGAGGTCAGCAGCTGTGCTTTTCTCAACTCCCTCATGCACAGCCCCAGGTTACGGGGCCAACCAGTCCTAACTGAGACCTCCAAACTGAACCAAAACAACCTCTCCTAAGTTCATGGTCCTGTGGCCAACGACAGGAAGCTGATGAACAGACATGAGCAGCAAGGAGCTCCCTGCATATGAGCTGAGATTCAACTTCAGCCAAGGTGGAGGTGAAAGTGGCGGAGTATCAAGACAGCGTTGCACAGCAGAGGGATTGGAAGATGACAATGGACCGACCCTTCACATCGATGTCAGGGAGGGCAAAGCTATTGCCTCCACTGTTCTCAGAACCTGATCTGGAGGCGCTTTGAGTTTCTCAGCCTCAAATCCTCCAATACACGGACACACAAAACTCCCCACCCTGGACCACAGAGGCCCCGTGGATGGGACATGAAGAAAGCAGTTCTCCCTCCTTCATCTCCCCACAGCCAACCTCTTCCAAAAGCATCAAATATTTTCTTCCACAAATAATTGCAATAGGATGCCATAGCTTTCTCAAATAAACAATAGCCTGATTGTGCCCTGTCTGCCACGGGTCCGGCCCAGTCCGCACAAAGGCTGCTTTCACAGGCCAGGCCTGTCCCCAGTGCGGAGATGGGTAGGTTCCCCCCTTCCCTATTTCTTCTACAACTTCACAACGGCCATTCCATTAAGAAGCGAGCAACAGGAAGGGGCTGTTACCACAAGGAAAAGGAGCAACTCCCACTAAAGAGAACAACCATTGTTCTCCAGGTTTTTTGGCTGCATTTTGACCCCATCCAGAAAGCTTGCCTTTCACAAGGGAACTGGTGGGCTCCAAAACCCAAATTATGTCATTTTCTACTCTGATATCTTTTAAAATTGTTTATTAAATTTCAAACTGATTTTAAATTGTGGTAATTAACTTGGAAAATGTTCCTGATTTTACATCTGTATCTTCACACCAGTTTCAGAATTAGAATTAAAATGAGCTCATTTTTTTTATATTACTAATTCATATTTCCTATTTTTTTAAGGCTGAACTGAATGAAAGGCAAAACTCAGCAAGCCATAGCTACTACTTGATAAATACATTCTTTTGTGTTTAAAAATATGAAGGGTTAAGTTCACTTCTAGAACTTCAACTATGATCTCTCCCATACATACAGATTCTGTTACAATATTTTTACTAAAGTAGTTAAAAAATGGTCTTTATTTTTCCAGTAATTCAGAATGGTTGTTTTTTCAGTCAGAGCCACTATTACGTTTGATACAAATAGGCTTCTTCCCAGCTATTTTATGTCATTCTCTGTTGACTTTGTTGTGCTCTTCTAATTGAAATAAAACAGGTGAACATGGCCAATGTACTAATAAGCCCTCAGAAGGTGTGAGTACCTACACTTGAGTCTTTAAAATCATATAAACAAAGCATACGAGGCTATAGAGAGCAATGCTACACTGGGCATAAAGAGTATTTGGCTGCATGGCATAGTGTTGTCCTGAAGGGATTTATCATTTGGACCAGTAAGTAATTTCAACTCAGATGTATTTAAAGTTTAATCTTGGTTTCACAATAGGGTCTGATAAGGAAAGTAATTCACAATCATGAGCATCACATGGAATTAAGCTCAATGACAGTAGGAAATGCTGGGTGATTCCCCATCAGACATTCTTCATTTATCTCATGATGGACAAACACTCAAAAAATGTATTTTGCTTGAGTGTCAGCTTTGAAATACCAAACATCAACTACTGTGGACTACAAGAGATCAGAATCTACTCCAGACCCCCATTCTATTGGGCCACATCTTTTGGAGCCAGACTAACGAAAGAGGTTGATATGTCTCCAACACCTGTGTTTTTGTTTCATTTTTTTTTCCTTTCTTTTGGTTTGTTTTACATTGTTTTGTTTTTGTACTGCTCGAGATCTAACCCAAGATCTTGCATATGCTAGGCAAGTGCTCCACCACAGAGCTATACCTGGAGCCCCAAAAGGCAACTCCTGATTCCCTGCTTTTCTGCAACCTTTTAAAAGTCTCACAGCTCAGTCATAGGAAACAGCCCAGAGCCACTTGGCACTCACCCACCTGACCCTCATCTATTTCTCAGAATGTGACAATCTCAAAGTACTTCAAGATGTACAGTTATAGCTATTCTGGGATAGTGAGACCAACAGGTCAAGTGGCCACTGCTGCTGAAAGGAAGTTAGCCACTATTTCAAGAGGAGGGTACATGCCATGCTGAAGGGCACCACAAGGGGAAGGAAGCATCATGGTTAGTTGGGAAGATGATCAGAACATAGACAAGAACCTTCGTTCCACGAGAAGAAACTGTCATGGTCTGCATGTGGTTCAGGTGTCCCCAAGGGCCCCAGGGTGGAAGTTTTGGGAGGTGAGAGGTGGGACTAATGAGATGGCCCCTAACGGGAGGTGCTTAGGCCACTGGGCACCTTGCCCTGGGAAGAGATTATTGTAGATCCCACAGGAGGGTTGTGCGAAAGGAATAAACCTGGCTGCCTCTCCCTCTCTTCTGTGCCATGGGTTTCTTGCTCCCACAGGTAGCCCTGCCATTGCTATCCACTATTTGTGACTCAGGTAAGGCACTGCTCTCTCCAGAGTCTGTGATATGCTGTTGGGACCATCAGCTTCCAAAGCTGTGAGCTGTGAGTTAAATGAGCCTCTTCCCTTTATAAAGGTATCCTGTGTCAAGTACTTGGCTAACATGCAAAAGAAGAAGCAATGTAAGCATTGGTACACGTGGATTACTTCAGCAGGCTCTAGGGAGATTAGGGTAGGAGAATATTGGCCCTGTGAAGACCCCATGAAGGAGGTAGTGAGGGCATCAGTCTGGGTTGGTTATTTTGTATATGAAGAGTATGGTCCTTTACACTCTAAAAATTGGCTTGGGATAGGGATTTAGCTCAAGTGGTACCATTTTGACTTTGCAAGCACAAGAGCCTGAGTTCAATCCCTGGTACTGCAAAATACAAACAAACACACAAATATATAAATAAATAGGCTAGCTGTAGGAGGGTCTGTCCAGGGTCAGCAAAGTTCTAAAATGTCCAAGTATTGGAAATATGGCAAAGGCTAGATTAATACAGAATGGTCAGTTACATCAGGACTTCTACAGCACCTATGAGGGCATCTTGATTAGGGTCAAGCCAACCTGGAGTTATCCTGTCAGCCTGAAGTCAAAGCCTCCAACAGGGACTGTGTGTGGGAAATGTGTCACATGAAGACCAAGTTTGGAAGGATACAAATCTTATACAACAAATATTTTAAAAACCTTTAGCAAGAATTATAAGAAGTATAAGAAGAATATAATGAGAACAAGGCAGAAAAGCACCAGACAGTTCAAGGGGTTTTGCTGGTCACGTCAATAAATCAGCAGTACTCGAGGATGAAAATACAATCTTTAGCTGCAGCCCAAAAAGGTCAGTTAGTGGTCCTGATAAAGATTTCTCCAAGGTATCTCCTTCAGGGGTGATGGAATTCTCAGGAATACCATTGAGAAGAGTTATAGTAAGCTTTAATAAGTGGAGACTAAAATATCTGAAACAGAGAAAGTAGCTAATAACTACTAATATTTAAACTGGAGAGGGAAATATTTGGAGGATATACAATAGCTACCTTCAAATATTCAAAGGGGTAATTATCTTAAAGAGATATTTGCTTTTATGGTTCACAGGATCCAAAGACCCAAACCATACATCAGTTAGAAGGAAGTAGGGTTTTGTTTGCTTCTATAACAGAAGAATTTCCTGATATTCAAAGATATCTGAAAATGGAGTGTGTTGCTCGTGAGATTCTGAGCTTCTTGCATGTGAAGGTATCCAAGTAGAAACTAGTCAGGCCCTGGAGAAATACACACATACAACCTCTTCTGTAAAAAGGCTTTGCAAGACATACATACCGCCTGTGTCCTAACTATTCAGCCCATCACTGCAGCATGAAAAGAGCCACTGGCAACACTTAGCAAATGAACATGGCTGCATCTTAATACATCTGTACTAAGGGGAAGAACATGGCAGGCAGAAGTTGGCGGCACAGGCCAATCCATCAATTCCTTTAGGTTACACTTTAGAAAATAATTTGAGTCTGAGTTTAATAGTCACCTGTAAAAAAAGACTATAAAGGGATAATCATATAGATACATAAACATTCAAGTAGTATTTATAGTTCCCAAATTAACATATCCAAAGAGACAAAAATAAAACCTTTTTAACTTTTTTCACTCTAAAAAAGCAGTTGTAATTGGAGGGTGGAGTGGGTCACCTCATCTCCAATATGCTGTGCCAGCTTCAGTAGGCACAGAAATTAGGCACATAGGTACTGGCCAAGTTGATCTAACGCAGATACTAAGCAAACCACTAGCAGGACTATGGGACCCAAGGAGGTACAATGGTGTAAACACAGCCGGAGGCAACGCGGAACAGCTGAGAGGGTCAGAGTTGCCCTGTGCAGGATGCAAGGAGAAGGCGGCCTTCATCTCCTGGAGGCAACAGAGTCACTCTAACCATTTCAACGGTTCACCATTTCCCCATTATCTACCTTCCTTCAGCCCATCCCATATCCCCCACAAAGGGACGTCTGTTTTGGGTCTTCTTGCTGCCACTCAGTATGGAGCACTCTGCTGAGCTCACACGCAAACCTCATGGCTGACTTGTGTGCCTCTCTACAAAGCCCACCTCCACACGATGGCAGGGTGGGGGTTCCCATCACAGAAAGAGAACGCAATATGCAGAACATAACTTTAATCAGTGAGGACAGGAGTGTCGGCACGCCCGTAGGCACCCTCCAAGGGCTGTGTGGATGCTCCTGGATTTCACAGCCAGACTTGGGGGAAAAACTTTACACTGGAAAACAAAACCAACAAACACCGTCTGTACGTATTCCTCAAAACCCAAGCTAGTCTCCTCTGTGACTGAATCCAGAAACTTTGACTATGTGCACAGGATTTATAATCTAGTGTCTACTCAGTGGCTTTATGAAAACATGGTGAGAAAAGATGGCAGTCAAAGAGCCTGTTAACTCACTGCCAGTTTGCCATGGTGGTTCTCGTTTCTTGTCCAGCGGGTCAGGCAATACTCCCACTGCCCAAAGCCCTGGCACCAGGCAAGCCTTTCAGAGCTCACACTGCCTACATGGCTCCACTCCCAGACTCAGTCCAGCAAAGTCAAGCCTTTCCTGGCTCCAAAGACCCTCAGCAGACAGAGTCCAGTCTCCATTACCCTAGGAAGGATGAATCCAAGCTTTCAACAGGAGGTCCTCAAGCCACATACAACCTTTGAGTACTGCTGGTTACCCCTGAGGATGCCTCCGCCTCCAGTCCATGCAGGGAAGTCATGAGTGTGTTCTTCTCCCCATCAGAACCTCATCACAACCACCTGACACCTGAGGAGTCGGGGCAATCAGGACAGGTGAGTGTCTTGAGCAGCCTCATGGCAGTTGTTAAAGAGTCCTCTCACATATACCTACCCTATAGTCCCTAAGTGAACCTGTAACTACATCAAAAGTGAAGACCATGAATGACTTAGAATGTCCTCTCAATAGATATGTATGAGATTTATCTATAATTTCTGACCCCATGTGGATAACACCGTGCTGTAATTTAGATCCTGAATGTCCCCAATGGCCTGCATATTAGAGGCTCGGTCCCCAGCTTGTCACACTCTTGTGGGATATGAAACCTTAAGGTGGTGTCTACTGGGAGGGTCTTCCAGTCCTTGGAGGCTCTTGAAGTGTGACCCTGGCTCATCTCTTCTCTTCCTTTGGTGTTCTTTGCTTCACCACATATCCTGCCATGACATGCTGCCCTTCCACAGGCCCAAAAGCAACAGGCCAACAGCTCATGAATGAACCTCAAAACTGTGAGCCAACATAAACCTTCCTTCTCTGTAAGCTGATCATCTTAGTATACTTTTAAGGGTAATGAAAGCTAAATAATACACACCAGTACACAGTCATTCCAAAAGGCTGAATAATCATTCTCAAACCTATGGCTCTTTTGATGCAAAACCAGTGTACAGCCAGTATTTTAAATCACTGAGAAATAATTATTCACAATGTATCCCAAAGCTGGAAACATTTTGTGAGAGAGATGAAAACAGTGTCAAGGAAATGGAAATCTTTCAATTTTAGGTCTTATATTAATAAATGTGCAAATTGAATTTGGCTATCTATCTTATTTTAACATTAATATGTCTTCTATCATCAAATGTGATTGTGCATTTAGTTTTTCTAAGCTCCTCACACAGAATGCCCCAGTGTTGTTCTTCCACATGCCAAGCTTGCCCCAATACTTCATGCACATATATATACATATAATATATATGTAATATCTATCTATCTATATATATATATATATTTGCTATAACAATATCATTACTGCATACAAATGGCACCTTAACATTCAAAAACTTGTGATTACTAAGACTGCTCTCACAGAATTTTCCAATTAGAAGGCGATGTTTATAAAAACAGCCCGTGGATCAAATAGAATAAATTCACAAATATGACTTTATTACTATCGCATAGTTTCTATTATTTCCTCTGGACTAACAATGTATGAACTATTTACAAAGTACCCTGTGCTACAGAAAGGAAAACAGTGAAGGGTCAGGACATTGGCATCGATGACAATGAACATATTGACAAAGCAAAGATACAGTCACATACTAAAATGGTGCATTGTTACGGCATAAGCCCTGTAGCGTACTCCTGCGGGCCAGTTCATTTAACTCTCACCAACACGAAAATCCTTCAGGATGGGCACTACCCTTAATGCCGTCTTACAGGGGAGACACAGGAGCACAGGTCTCAGGAGCTGCTGAGCCAAGATGGAAACCCACCCGGCAGCAGAGTGGGGGCTTGTGCTATCTACCTGATCTCAGAGTTCATTCGCATCAGAAGTCAAGTGGAGCATCAAATACAACTCTAACAAGCTCAGTATAATCCATATGCTTCCGACATCACAAAGCAACACAGCTACTGCACAATGCTGCACAACAGGAAAGTCTCTAGAGAGCTGCTGAACTTGCATGTTTACTACCAACATCCGGGCTAAGGAAAGTCCCAAAGGACAAAGAGTCGGTCAGCTGTGCACACGATCTGATTCATCTGTCAATACATCCGGGATACAGCCTACACGCAACACCCTATTTATAGGACTCTGAGCTTTATAAGCAGTATGTTTTCAGCTGCTAACATTACAACTACCTCCTAGTTATTTAGATTCATACAAATCCTACCATGCTACAACTTACAAAGCACTTCATGAAATAACTGAAAGCCATGAACCAAGGAGGGGCTGGGGGATAAGGACTCTGACTTCAGTGTCTAGGCCATTTAGGTGGCCCACACCCCCATGCACCATTATGATCATGGCCAGTTTAGGGTCAGCTCTGCCCTAAAACTCTGACATGAAAAGCCTTTTTTTCAGTTTTCTTTCCATGATTTAAGTTACCCACGGTTAAACACAGTGTGGAAATATTATACGGAAAATTCCAGACACAAAACAATTCATACCTTTTAAGGGGCATGCCATTTTTCACAATTGTCCTGTTCTTTGTGAACCATCCCTCTGTCTATAGTTCCAGGCTGTGTGTACAAACCACCCATCAGCCACTCAGAGGCTGTCTTGGTTATGAAATCCAGGGTGATAGTTTTGCCGAAGCAACATCCCCCTGTGGTGCTGTATTCAGGAAGTCTTATTTACCTAACAATGGTTCCAAAGTGCAAGATAATTGATGGTGACAGTTTTTATTACAATATCTCCTTAAAGTCATGTTATCATTAGTTACTGTTGTTAATTTTTACTGAATGTGTATAGATAGATAGATAGATAGATAGATAGGAGGAGAGAGAGAGAGAGAACCATAGTATATAAAGGACTTGATACTACCCATCATTCTGGATATCTGCTAGTGGTCTTGGAATATATCCATGTCATAGGGGGAATTATATCAATATTTTGCAGTACCTAGGCCTAACGCTGGCAATATAAACCCTTACTGATCTTTTCCTAATGTCAGCAAGTGACTTTTCTGACCACAGTGCTGGTTCTGGCTTTGAACACAGACTCATAAGAAGAACCAGGAAGAGCCCTGGGAGTCAGCCTCTCTTTGGAATGCTGAAAACATAATGAAAGAATCTGCATAGGAACTGTCCTGGTAACATGTACTTGAAGATGTTCATTTCATATTTATTCCCATTATAGAAAGGGCCCTGCTGTTCGACTGGAGCCTTCATTTTAAAGCTTCTGTAAGGAAATCACCAAAGGGGAAGGGAGACCTAAAGAAAGACAAACCTAAAGACACCAGCAGAAGCGGGAAAGGACAAGCGCAGCCAGTGAGTCACCAGCCAGCTTTGACATCACATGTACCCAACGTACCCCAATAAGGCTCTGCAGATGGGCATGGTTTTACAGCTGAATTCCTCCCTTTTTACACGACTTCTGCACAGGGGCTCCATCCCACCCGTCCCCACACCTCGGCCTGCGCTCCTCTTCTACTCAGCCATTCCAGGTCTAGCCTTCTTATTACACCAGAAATAGCAAACTGCTTTCTGTAGTTTTGCAAACTCTTCTAGCAAATGGGAGCCCAAAGGCCTTTCCCTGAGACTTTGTAGGCAAGTGTCATGCAAGTGCAGGCCCAGTGTTTCCACCTGGCGCTAGTGGGCAGAGCCTCTTGAGACCTTATACCCACAGAGTCTGATGCTGACTCTCAGTTGTCAGAGCTGGAACTGAGTCGGGTGATGTTTGCAGGGTTGGAATAGGGTTGTTGGTATGGAACCCCCCCCCCACACACACACACACACTTGGTCAGCAGTGCTATGAACAGAAATAGTTCAAGTCCTATGTAAGTTTACAGAAGAAATAATTGGGGCTGGGAATTTAGGTCAGTGGTTAAGGCATCTACCTTGCAATCACAAGGTCCCAAATTCGATCTCAGTAACCACATACCACAATGCTGGGCGTGGTGGCTCACGCCTGTAATTCCAGCACTTGGGAGGCAGAGGCAGGAGGATTGCTGTGTTTGAAGCTCGGCTGGGCTACGCAATGAGCTCAGGGCCAGCCTGAACTACAAAAGTGAGACCCTATCTCAAAAAAAAAAAAAAAAAAAAAAAACCCAAAAAACAAACAAACAAAAAAAGAAATAACTTATGATACTGATTTATCAGACTTACTTCAGGTTTTCAGAGTTTTTTTTAAGATCAAAGATTTAATCAGTTAAACAATCCAAGCAAGCCAAATGCTTCCTCCTGACCCTCCTTGAATGATCACATTCGCCATCGCTATCCAAAGGGCAATAAAAGCAGACTGCAGGGGAGGCTGCTGTACTCTGGGAGCAGAGAACAGGAGGGAGAGGGTGCAGTTAAAAAGTGCTCTGGAAGCTTGGAGTCATTCAGAGACACAAGAAAAGACAGCACACACAGGGCTCCTCCCAGAAGGGATGATTGTGAGAGCCATCAGGAAGAGCATGCCATTGGGCAATCTGTGGAAATGCAGAGAGAGTGGGTACAGGCTTCAGGGTGAGCAATTCCAGAGGAATGGCTCCGTGAACCACCAGAAACATCTCATGCTAAGTGAAAAGGAGTCTTTGTGGGCAGGAAGAGCATAAGACCTTTCAGAACACTCTCTACCTTTTGCTTAGCTTGTCAACTCTGGCAGCAAAAAGTTTTCAATTAGCAATAATCGTGCCTCGGATAAACCTCATTGGCTATGATACTGCCACTGCGCAAAGCTGGCAGCAAAAAGTTTTAACAGGAGTACCTTACGTTCAATTTTACTGCCATGCCTGTGACAGGCTTCATAATGCCCACTAATACTTCAAGACTTATGTTGTCTGTAAACTCAGACCTTAAATATACAACCATTCAAGAAAGAAACCATCAAATGTAATGATTCTAAACCCTGACAAATAATTACCCTATATTTCTTATCAGTAAGAAGCTACCATTTCTTTGAGAAGTTCTCTGTAACATAGTGTATCTTCTGATAAACGGTTGAGCCAATGTGCACAATGGTCTTAACCTTTGCCTTCCTATCTCAACCACAAATTCAAGGGCTCTGCATCATTTAGTGCATCTCCACCATCTCAAAGTCAAGTCAACCAGCAAACTACTGCCCTTCTTTTAAAAAGAAATCATGCGTTTATTTCTTCCCCTCCACTTTTGCCTCCTGCATCATCACTTCAGTCCTAAACCAGTCTTCAGTGAGCTGGCGACCTGCAACGCTGCACAGAAACAGAAGATGACCTTGCCAAGTGCCACGGTAATGCCCTGGCTAGACAGCTCATGGCATGCTAGAGGTACAAAGAAGAAAGACGGAAACTCCTTTACATAAATAATAATAAGTGTATGAAATAGGCTGCCCATTTCCTTCAGATACTTATATTACATCCAATAAACATGAGCACTGTTTTGTCAGCCTAGGACTACGGAATATATTAAATACATTTCCTGGATCTGGAAAATTAAAAATATCTTCAAGTTACTCAATCCAATTTCAGAAAGCCATACCAAACCAAAATGAAACCACTTTTCCAATGTGTTTCAAGTCAGCTACAATTTAAAAATCATTAGCTCAATGTCAACCTAAAATGGAAATTAAAAATTATTAATAGGATGTTACAAATGACACTTTTCATTTTCTTTAGCACAATCCCTATCTTAAAAAAACATAGGGAACTGTACACAGGAAAAGATAAAGAAACCAAAAATTCTCAGAGGAGGGGTCTGACTCACTCAAAACCACTAGCTTATGAAACACAAAAAGGAAGTGTTGTAAACAGCCATGCTTATATCCATTGACTCAGTAGATCCCACGTGCAGTTCATAGCCAAGTACTGTGTGTGATTATGGTAATGCTGTCTGAGGGACAAAATTCTAGGGCCTCAGCCATGAGACACTTGGCCACCAGCAAAAGTCTTCTGAGCTTGAAAATCACTGACAAGCTGATAGGTGCCTACTTTACTGAGAGACAGTTCATCTAAGATCAGAATTCATAATGCCGGAATACAGAAAGAATACACAAAATGCATTCAGTACAAATATGCACAGATGTCCAAAGCTGTCTTACTTAAGGAAAATCAATGTTCCTCACGTTCTGCTTCACAGAAGTGCTCTGGGTTACAGAGAAAAGGATCCATTATTAAAGACAGCTAAGTGCTGTCAATCAATAACAATTAAGAATTTTAATATCTTATTCTCTAAGAAGTAAGCTCAATTTTAATATCTTATTCTCTAAGAAGTAAGCGCAATTACTTGAGAAACCAACTCAAGCTAAAAACTGTTTCAATGATGCTAGATAAAACGTCGATCTGCGCATACACATATTAAGTGCAGCTACCACCAGATGTGTGATGTTGGCAAGAATTCACATACAAGCTGCCCCATTTTTTTACAGTGCTAAATTCAAGTCTATGCACATTTTACAAAGTTGCTGCGGGTCAAATGGTCTGTAAAACTCTTCTTGTGCTTGGCATTTGTGGCTCTCTTGATCTCATCCCAAACTAAAACCAATGCTTTCTGCAAGTCCTGAAGTTTTCCTTTTTGCTTCAGCTCATCCCCTTCCATCTTCTATGAGTCCTACAGCTGTCCTGCTTCAGCTGACAATAGAGTCCTGGACAATCCTCCTGGAGCTCTTGCTATGAAGTGCTTTTGTACATCCTGTATTTCTCGTTCCTCCTCGCCTAAATTAGAACTGTTTGTTCTCTATTCTTCTATGTTAACTTCTCTTTCAAAGGACCTCAAAATGCCCAGGGAACCTCAGCAGGAAGAATAAAGCTGGAAGCGTCACATGGGTTGACTTCAAAATACACTACAAAGCTACAACAGTCAAAGCAGCATGGCACTGACATAAAAAGATGAGACAGAACAAAAAGCTCAAAAATAAATACACCCACTTAGAGCACATTAATTCTCAACAAAGGCACAAAGAACACAGATTAAGGAGTCTCTTTAACAAATGATATTGGAAAACCTAGATATCCATTACCAATAGAATGAAATTAGACCATTCCCTCTTGTCACATAAAAATATCAATTCAAAATGGATTAAAGACTACTTTACTCTTCTCTGACCTCCATCCTTAAGTCTCAGGTCCTCTAGGTTCTGTCCAGGGCCTAGACTGGGGGCCAGCCTGATGGTGCCACAATGTGGCCTGTCACTATCGGCATGAGCACAATGACTAGAACCCTGTCTTATATCCACCAGCTGTACCATCTACCAGCTCACTGTAACCAACACCATTGCGCTTCACTTCATGTTCTCAGGATGCTGAGCACAGCAGTGCCATGTTGCCTATTACCAAAGAGTGGCAATGAAAACCTGAGACGAGGCATACTTGGTCATGGTGCCTTCTGTCCATTCCCTTTCAACCTACCCTTTTGGTGTAACTGCCATAAAATGACTCACAAAGAATCCTCCTCTTCCTCTCATCGAAAGAAAAGCCACTTGGTGTTGTCCATGCCTAAAACAGCCCAGATCCAACATTCAAGGTTTGGAAGAGTCATGTTATGGTGGTCGAGAAACCAGGGCTGCAGGGTAAGTGACTCTGTCGGGTCATAGTGCTTCCAATCATTAGCAGGTGTGTTTAGACAACACCAAAACAAGAACAACGGAACCGGATGCTCCATTTGCCAAGCTCTGGACATCTTTTGTCTATGTCAGTCAGGAGCTGAGGGTCGTACAGCATCCACTCTTTGTTGGCACTGCAGTTATGGCTGGGTTCTTTCAGTAGGGAGTTCTCAAGGCCTTTGGCAAAGAACTTTAAAGGTCTATATACTCCATATACATATTTACAATGCCTGCAGGGTGCTCTTTCCAAAGTCTCAGAGATACAAACTCACTACATCTGATTTGAGGGAGGACATTGCTATGGGAGGGGAGTAGGAAGAGCCAGTAGGGTTGGAGTCCTCTCTTCTTTGAACAGGGGGTGCTCTTGCTCCATGCACAAGATGGTCATCAAGGAAAGGTCTCTTCTGGGCCTCAAAGCACCCTCTGTGAGGAGCCAGGCATGCCATCAGGCTCACACAGGAAGCTATACCCAGGCTGCCCCTCTCTCTGGGTGTTTGTTTTGATAGAGGCTTATTTATGCCCAAGACAATGCCTGCACTCTTTGTCTGGCCCCTCACAGGAAGCAGTGGCCTGGAGAAGACCGGCACTGTCACACAGCTTCCAATTCATGTTCTGATGAGATCAACAACGGGACCTCGAGTGTCACAAATAAAGAGCCACCCACTGCACAAAAGGGGAGCAGGACAAAGGAACAGAGCAGCAGGATGGCACGGTTAGACCGGCGAACTCCAGGTAAATCTACTTCACTGCAGGCATCGAGAGCTCACGGGGCTGGCAGAGGAAAATCACCTCTTTTCAGGTGGCACAGAGAAGAGGAATAACAAGGCTCTCAGGGGTGACAAGGTTTCTCTGTCCTACTATTTCCCTCTACTATATGAAGGCATTTGAAAAACAATAATTAATATACACACAAGCTTGGTGTTCAAACGCACTGAGAGCTGCACAGAGCTAAGGAAAAGAGGTCTAATCTAAACCGCCAAAATGAATGCTGTTCTTTAACGTAAAGCCGGGGCTGGATGGCTGTGAGTGAATGAAATGTGTTACCCAAAGGCTGGTGTCAGGCCAGCCCTCTCCTCCCCCTCCTGGGCCTCATTCATAAAAAGCCCCAGCAGCTGCAGGAACCAGGACTGGATTTGTGTCCACATTTTCCAAGACAAAGCAGAAACAACTGAAACAAAGGGAGGGCATGCAGATACGGCCACCACCGAGTCTGCCTCCTCCGGGGAAGTTGCTGGGCCTTTGAGTGGTCGCCTGGTCTCCTACTCAAACAGGCCGAGGGCAAAGGGGCGCTGTGCATAGCTCTTGTTGGTGGTGGTTTTAATGCTATTGCCCAGCATGTTATTAAAGGAATTCCTATCTGCTGAGTCACACCCCATCTCCTCCCTCCCGACCACTTTATTAAAAAAAGAAAAAAAAAAAACAGAAAGGCTTCTCTTTGTTGACAGAATGGGGGCTGCCAGTTTATTAAAGACTGACAAATTCAGTGAGATCTGGTATCATAATTGCAAAAGAGATAGATTTTTTTTATCGACTGCTTTCAAATAGCTATTACCATACTTAAACTTTATACAGCCTGCTGGAAGTCTTAAAAGTTAGGAGACAACTGTAGTTCTTAATGTATTGTTTCTTCATATTTACAAACAAAACAACAGTCACTATGCTACATCCAAGCAAAAGTTCTCCCTATGCCAAATCTCCTTTCCCTGGCTACCCTCCCAGCGTTTACTTCCTGAGCAGCCCAGGGAGGCTGGGTTTTGCAACCCAAGTTCTTAGGAAGGTCAGCAATCTTTGTGATCAATGAGAAGCTATCAAACTTTGTAACTCATCAGCCTTGATCCAAACAGGGCCTGAATGCAGAAGCACCCTGTAATTTACTGGGAATGATTTAATGAGAGAATGAAAGGAACAACCTCAGAAAGGGAGAGAGAAATAAAACCATTCTTGTCCCAATACCAGAGCAGTCTTCTGGTGGATGGAGATAGAAACTGCAGAGACAGGATGACCACAGCTCTTCACCGGTCCTCTCCTAACCCTTGCAAGACACAAACAAGGCCTCAGAAATGTCTAACTTTAATACCACCGCACCCTTCCCAGAAGTGCTGGGGACCCTGCGTTCCTGTTCCTGGACAGAGAGCATCACACCCTCCATGAGTAAACACTGGCTTACTCAACGCAGATCTTCTCCTCCTCCTCTTCCTTCTCTGAGAAACAAGAAAATACTGGAGAGATACCAAATGACTCTTGTGAATTACACGGCCTGTGATTAAACTGAAATAATTCTATAACCTCTTCAAATGCAAAAATGTCACCATAGCAAGGTGAGACCAAAATAAACAAGACTTACAGAAACTATGTCAAATTTTATAAAGAACACAGACTGAAATTCAAGGTGGCTTTTTGTTTTGTTTTGTTTGTTTTTTAACTTGTCTTGGACTTGTGACTGTCCCTTAAGAGTTCCCACAAGGAGCCTTCATTTTCTGTAACCACAAACATACTTTGCAGGTGAGGGAAACATACCTGTGATTATGTTCATGAATTATATGATGGATAAAGAGTCAGTGAGATTTCAATAGCTAAGCAGTCTCTGGTTCCACGCTTAAACATCAGATAGCAATGACGGCGCCCCAGCCCTGGCACGGCTGTTGTTAAGAGGTGTTACACAGTAAATGATCAATAAATATGTGCTGCTGTAACTGACAGCATCACTGTGTCACTTCAACTCTCTACTCCATTTTCACCAGATTGAAATCCAAATTCCCCACCCCACCCCCTCCTTTCCTGGCTCCAGGCACAGACCTCTCCATCTCCTCCTCTTCTTTTTCCTCCTCCTCCTCCTCCCAGCTGGGCCATGCCATCTGCAAGGCCCCTGAGGAGCCAGTGAGTCCTGTCAGTGCTTCTCCCAACCTTTGGCACTATCACCCAGGTCTGAGACGCACCTTCTCTACTCTGTAAGATCTCGACTTCACTCTTACCCTAGAACCTCAGTTCCAAACGCAGCCTTCCCCTCTTGGGGCCCAGCACGAAGTGCTTCCCATGGCCCTGTGCCTGGCATTTGGCCTTTAGTAGGCCTGAGCCCTCTGTGAACCTTGCTTTCTCATGCCCCACCCAGAGACCCTCCCCTCCTTCCCTCTCCATAGGTCTCTGCCTACATGTCACCTCACAGACTCAAAACACCTGACATAAAACAGAACCTGTGCCTGCCACTCCCCAGGCCCCAGCACAGTCCTCTTTCCCCCTTCCGTACCTGATCAAGGGGCCTTGTATCCACTGCTATTTCCTGGCACCAGGAACCCTGGCTGGCACAAGGCAGATGCTCAACAAACATCTGTGGAGTGAATGAAGGACCCGGTGACGAGACTGCCCCACATCACGTTCCTTCCCACATCTCGTCAAGGCTCACCATGGCCTGAGAGCAAAGGTGCCCTCTGTGGAAGGCCTTCTCTGAAAACCCAACCTGAGGACCTCCCAACCAGTTGTCCCCTATATTGTTTTTAGTTCACAGCATTTACCACTGTCTGACATTAACTGCTTATTGTCTACTGTCTGTTTCCACCACTACAAGCTTTCTCCTGGTCTGGGCTTGGCTTTGTTCCCTTGGGGCCCCAGGGCCTCCGTCAGTACAGCAGCACGTCCCTCCCTTGTTTTCTGTATACACAGTGCTGCACACTCTGACACTTCTTACAAACTAAAGGCGAAGATCTGGGAGATAGGCTGGGAGGGCGTGTCTTCCCCCAGGTGACACAAACCCTGCAGGTTCCCTTCCAAAGGACACTTCTGGGACCTGAAAGCACCTCCATTAGGTCTGGAAGCACTTAGAACGCAGAGGTGGCTGTGCCCAGAGGAAAGCAAAGTTGCTAAATAAGTCACTAAATAACAGCCCAACATCTGTTACCACTGATGAGCAACTCTACTGGGCCGATGGTCCCCAGGCAGCACTAACTGTCCAAACACGAGAGGCGAGTTTACCTTCCCCTTGAATGGGCCCAAGAGTAGTCGTCATGGCTACCAGGGAGAGGAGGTCCGAAACAGGGCAGTGACTACAGCCAGGGCCCAGCTCTGCTGGCCTCCCAAGCACTGATGATGTCAGACAGTGACGGAAACACATCCTGCAGGACCACGGAAAGGCCTGGTGGGGCATTTAATGGCTCTGCTACCACCTGTGGGGAATCCAGGGACCATGTGTGGGACCACATGTGCCGCCTCAGGAGTGGCATTAACAACTCGGGCCAATTTCTACATCAGTATCCCACAAACAATGTGAACAAGCACAGCGCCCCCAGGCAGCCCAGCATGGGGCTTTCAGACTTAGGTGTGTGTTCAAGACTCTAGCAGGATCCGGACACTCATGCTAGTGCAGGGTGAACTGGATTCAGCAAACATTTGCTGAGCCTCCACCTGGCACCAGGCTCCGTGCTCAGGTTTGGGACACATGATGGAAAAAATCGTGCCTCTATCAATCTTGTATTTGTGTGCATGTGTGCACACACGTATGTGGTTGAGGGAGTAAGAATATACACGCGTCACAGTGATTAAGTCATATGCTAGAAAAGAAATCTGGCAGAGAAATCCGACAGAAACCAGCAATTACAGTAATCTTCTTTTACCCATGGGAGAGACACAGTCTAAGACACTCCTCCTAAGGCCCATATGGGGCTACACCCCACATAGCCTATGTTGTTAGGTGAGACCATGTGTTTTCCTATATATGCATAATCGTGACTAGTGTTCATTTATGCATTAGACACAGGAAAAGGTTGAACAATAACAATAATAAAATAAAACAATTCTAGCAGTACTCTATAATAAAAGCATTTTATTAAACTTTTGCATCTAATAGGTTTTGGCCATGGCTGACCCAAGGCCACCAAAACTGGAAGGTGAAATCGCAGATGAGGTTGTGGCTACTGTACCAACCACAGGACCACGGAGGCCAGGCAGAGGACACACAAGGCAGTGGGCAGACACAGCAAGCTGTGCCCTGAATGCCAAGTGGGCAGCAAAACCTAGAAGCCACCGCCTGGGCAGCATCTTTGCAATCTCGCCCTCCTGATCCCACAGGCACCATGGTCCCAGCAGCCAGCAATGCAGCAAAGGGATGCTCCAGCACAGTGCCACTCAGTGCCTAGTCATGCCACTCGGGTGTCCCCTGCCTGCCTCGTGCCGGACAGCTGCTTCTACCTGCACTTGCCAGTGCTCAGGGACCACATCTGGCTGAGGGCTGCATCACCTGCCTGGGACACACAGAGGGAGCAGATGGTATCCTCCTCCAGGCAGAGATGGGTGCAGGCAGCCTCAGAGAAGCAAGCAATGCAATGCTGCACTATAGGTATCTGGAGGTATATCGTAAATCAGTGATTTAGACATCCTAACTGTATGCTACAAACCTTCTGCCGTTGTTGTACTTGGGATTGAACCCAGGGCCTTCATGTGTGCTGTAACCACAGCCCTTTTTATTTTGAGATAAGGTCTCAGTAAGTTGCTAAACCGCTCAAGCTGGGCTTGAACTTGGGATCCCCCTGCCTCCTCCTGGGATCAGAGCTGAGGCAGGAGGGTGGAGCTGGAACCAAGCCTGGCGACTCAATAAGACCCTGTATCCCCCTCCACCAAAGAAAGCTAAAAAAAAAATTGATGGCGATTTGGATATTTTATTTGCCGATGGCAATTTACATATTTGTTTCAAATTAGTAGAAAGAAAACATGGATATTACAAACATCTCTAAACCTTGGGCACATTCCATGTAGAACCAACAGTTCTCAGGCAAGGGCACTCATAGAGCGTGTTTATCTAAGCTAAATCTTTTAATTAATTTATTAACTGAGACAGGGTCTCTCTTTGTAGCTCAGGCTGGTTCTAAACTCAGCAATCTTCCTGCCTCTACCTCCCAAGTGCTAGGATGACAGGTGTGAACCACCAGGCCCGGAACTGTGATATGTGGTACTGATTGCTGGTGGGAGTGAGTCACCATACCCGGCACTGTTGTATGTGGTAACCAGGGATCAAACCCAGGACCTTGCACTCATAAGGCAGGAACCGGAACCACTGAACTAAATCCTCAGCCCTCTTTCATTTCTCAGTACACATAATGCCACCTAAAAATATGTGACACTGTTTTTAATTTACTGATACGTGTGAATGTCGCTGAGGGGAAAAAACACATTGTTTAATCCAGGTCTAAAGAGCAAGGTTGTAACTATACAGCCTGCAATTCTGTCTTTCCTTTCCTTTCCTATTTTACACTCTACTTCTTTGAACTTTAAAGAAAAATGTGCCCTTAAATTATAACTAGACTATCTAGCACAGTATTTAGCTCTGCTGATAGAGTTGAGGGTGAAATGTTATGATTTAGGGCAGCTTTTTCCTTGAGCAGATTCACCCGTTACAAACGCTGAAGTCCAGGAAAGAGCCATGACCTCTGAACCCAGCCAGAGCAAGGCTGAGGTGACGGATACCTCAAAACCCGGGGGAGAAGGTCACCGATTACAGTCGGAATGCTGACGTCTACAAAACAAAGCTGAAGGCTCAAGCCTGAAACAGTGAGGGTTAAAAGACGAGAGATTCTGGCTTCAAGGATTCGGGCGGGCGGGCATTTTCCGGTTAGAGAGCTCTCTCTCATGAATGAAGATCGCTTGGTATTTCAAGTGTTTCCCAAACTACTGTAAATGAAGGGCCCTGAAAGTATTCCATTTTGAAATCCACTACTGATTTTGTAACAACCAACAGCAATGTGTTTATGGCAGTTTCCAGGAGGGGTATACAAGATGCTTTGCACCACATGACGGGGGGGAAACGGAATTTTTCACAAAGACAAATCAGCCGGCTGCTTGCCTCACCAGACAGTCTGCTCACTAATTAATTTTTCAAGTCCATTTTGTAAATAAAGCCAGCAATAGGCCCAGGATGGATAATCACGAAGCTGCCGAGTTCTCCTCCTCTCGCCTCTGGTCTTTAGCTTCTCCGACCTAATCTATCTGAGCCCCACCTAAACATCTCCAGCTCTCCAGCACAGAATGCATCCATCCGTTTGTTTTAGGGAAAATCATCTCAGACAGCTGGCATGAAATCAATGTCCACCTGAAAAGTACCTTGGAGAGCCATCTAATAAAACCCCAAACTGCAGCCATGAATCCCGAACTGTGGGAGTCTAGGCTGCCATTTCTAAATGAGCTACAGAGAGATATTGGTGTGCACCAGCCTATGAACCCAAGCTGCTTAGACAAGGTCTTTGAATCGTACAACTGAGCTCAGAGATCCCCGCCATTTTCAAAGAGCATTTGCTTTCTTGATAGGAATGCACGGTGCCTGTCACAGCCGAGATCAGGTGCACTTTGTTTCGTCTCAGAAATTAAAATATTAGTACATATTATACCTAAAATCACCCTCACTGCAAAAGTGAGGTTGGCCTATCCTAGCAAAAGACTACATACATGTACTTCAGAATATCCCAGCCTGCAGGATTCCAAAGACTCAAGAGTGTTCTCCTTTAGGACAGAATTTTATCTTTGCTGGAATAAAGGATATTAATAAAGCCTCTCCCACCCCACCCCTTGCAGACCTCTTGGTGTAAATTACAGACTGATGTCAACACTGTGGAAGTTTGTAAAATATTATTCATCAGAGTATATATTCAATGGTATAAATATTTAGCAAGGGATAATATAAGTTTACTAACACTTCTCTCAACAACATCCAAATAGTTACTTTACCAAGCTCGCTTCTCTTCTTGCTTCCAGAAGCATAGAGTAAAGTCTCTTTTCTTTATGAGGAAAAGAGTATGTATTCTGCTGCTCAAGCCAGGAGTAACTTGAGTCTGTAGCTTAAAGGGCAGAACCAAGCCCTAATACTGCAGTGATAACAGGAACAGCAGCGTCTGGTTACATGTAAGCTGGATTTCCATAAACCCTGTAACATTATAGCCCCCACTTTCATTACAAATGCTCGAAAGTGTTTTTAAAATGGATGAGTTTATTGATGATGCAAGATTTTTTTTAAAGAACTTATTTATTTGGAAGGGAAAGCATTTTGCTAATTGTTAATTTTTATGTGGCATCACTAGTAGCAGGATTTGCTGAATAAACAAGTCTTCCTTTTGACAAAGAAACTTTAATAGAAAATTCAACTCATATGGAATTTTATGACTAGTGCAAGAGAACTGCTCAGATTCACAGAGTAAGATCCAAGATCACCCATGTCCTAGAGGGTCTCTTCCAGAAACTCAGGAACAGACTAGTCTTTGTATCAACCAAGGACAGGCAGGCAAGAAGGAGCTTTGCAGAAGGAGGGAAAAAAAAAATCAATACAGCAATATACAGTGGTAGACAACGCTACATGTGTTTACAGAGTTTTAGCACATAGAGACAATACAGACGTAAGGCTTCCCTTCCTGGTGTGGCGCGGGCTGTGTACATAACACATCTTAATTTTTCTTACCTCCCTCCCTTCTGTGACCTCATCCCATGATCCCCTTCCTATTTAAGAAAGCTCTGCTTCCCTCTTATCTATCTTTTATTTTATTGTGTATCATTTGCATTTAAATCATGTCATATTTAAGCTTGTGTGTCTGATTTATTTCACTTAACATTATGACCTCAAGGTGCATCCATTTTTCCACATGTGATTAATCAAGAACCCAACACTCAACACCAGTGATCTGTCCCAGGCATTATTAGAGCATCTGAGCCCGGACTGGCCACTGTGAAAATGTCTTTAAAGGGAGTTTGGGGACCAGGTTTGATCTACAAGGCTTAGGAATGGTTCTATTTTGTATACAATATGATCTTTTCTTTATATTTAACCAACATAATTTCCTGCATTGGTTTTAAGTATTATAAATTAATTGAATACATATTAACTTAGGGTAATAAGTATAAACACCATCTTTTGATTCATTCAACATGAAATGAAAGGAAAAGAATAAAAAGAAAAGAAGTCGAATAATTCTGCAGAACAGCACAAGTTTTATATGTAGTTTTAATGCTCTTAATTTTTTTCCCCATTCTTATTTCTGCAAGGAGTTGGCTTGGTCAACTCCTCTTGCTTTCTCTGTCTACTCTCTCAAGGTACACGTGTGGAAAGTTCTTGCAATCGGAAGAAATCAGGAGAGCACAGGACTCTCCACGTGGATAAAAACAAAACTCCCAGCCAGCCAGGCACATCATCCCTGCGTCCACACGGCCCAGAGAGGGTCTGACTGGCTGGGTAATAGAGAGAGAGTGCAGGATCACACCCCACGGCCCTTCCATGAGCCCCTTTAAACAACATCAGTGATCCATCCTAGGCAAGGACACAAGTGGCCCCTTCACTTTAAACACCCCCAGCCCAGGCCGGTCCCATTGCTGTGGCACACCCAGCCTCTCCAAATGCCCCCGGAGCTGGGCCACTGCACATGGATAGCCAAGCATGACCATTCCTGGGTCAGTCCCCGGAATGTAGGGACGTATGCTCTGTATGGTCAATAGTTTTCCTCCCACTCCTTATTAAACTAGAGAACTGTTAGCCAATTTGAAATGCCCTCGCCTTCAAAGAAAGAGTTCACTGGAAAAACTGTAAAACTGTACTTTAAAAGTCATTGTTGCATGTTTAGAAATGGCATGTCATCTATTTTTGTCAGGTACAAAATGTTCAATTTTCCAATAAAAGATAACCACTTCCTCTAAAGGCAAGGCTCAAGAGAGTTGGGAACTGCGCAAATAAGACCTGGATTGCAGAGGCTGGAATCTGACATTTGATTTTCTGATAAATATACCACCTACCCAGGGAAAATGGTGACGGTATAAATTTAGGTTGTGGATTCTTTTGCATTCAAAAAGACTGCGCCACGAACACCAACGTTATCACCCCTGTGGTTCTGACGAAAAAAAAAAAGCGTCACAGGTGCAACTGTACGAGCCTAGAACAATGCGTCCTGGCAAACAGTGTGAGCTTTTGTTTTTCTCTTTCAAAGACAAATAAAGAAAGCACAACCCAGAAAAAAAAATGTAAGCACTTACGCACAAAGGAGAAAGTTGGCAGTGGCCATCCGGGTTGGCTTTGAGGGCTTGTTTGTCTTTCCACGTTATAGGAAGGTCAATGAGCAGGAGAGGGGGCTGGGACGAGTCAGCCATGAACCCACATATTCTCTTAGGGGCACCGTTTGCCTTCAAAAGCTTTTAAAATGGGGGGGGGGGGAAGCCACTGCATAGTTACACTTCTAAATTAAAGTCAGGGAAATTCATGTTTAATTGATCATAAAAGATTCTTATTTGCTTTAACCAACTGACAGATGCTAAAAGCGGCCGCGGAGAAACTGTGAAGATTGCCTGCGATACACACTGCTCACTGAAAGCCACACAGGTTTTGGGCAAAGCGGAAAAACGACACAGAGAGAAAGTGTAACTTGCGCAAAGATGAGCAGACCTGCTTCTGCACAGCCTCCACCCTGCGCAGTCCTGCTGCCCAGGCAGCAGGTCAGGTCAGGTCGGGCTGGGTGCTGGCCGTGTGTGTTCACCATGACAGGGCTCAGCGGGCCAGGGCACCCTCAGGAGCCCCAATCAAGCCCAGCAGTGAATGGACCACCTGAGGAACTGCACAAACTGCAAAGCGGTCTTCACCGACATGCAATCAGGAAAAAGATTCCTAGAGAGAATCTCAGATTTGACAAATGCCTCTAAAATGTCTGAAGGTGTACACATACTGGTCCCGTGGAGTTAAAAGCACCGTGGGTAAGTGATAGGACTCAGACTGCAAGGTGAGAGCTGAGGACTTGGCAGATGTGGCACCTCTTCCTTTGAGCTTGGCACTGCCTGCTACACTGAGAAGAGACCCTTCTCCCCTGCTCTAACGTCTCACATTTCCAAGATGTTCCTCTGAGCCCAGTATCAGGGTGGCCTGGGCACCAAGGCTCTGGGCAGGCTCCTTTCTACCGTGGAGGTGGCACTACTCAGACGCTTCAGCCTACCATCTAACCGTGTGAAGGGGCATTGAGTGTGTGCACAGCCCCCTTTGACACAACACCGGCACATACAGATCATCCTGGCAGTCCTCACTGACTCAGAACAAGCACTGTCCAGCTATCACAAAGGAAAACGGTACAGAAGAGAGTTCCTGGACTACTGGGGACCCAGAAGTAACCACGCCTTCACGCCTGCTGGTCTACAAGCTGGAAATAGCACTTCTCCTCAAGAAGACCCTGTCCTGAGCATCACACTCAACTCTTGTCTGCTTTCCTTTTTTTCAAATTAAACATTCTCTAACCATTAGTGGCCTCCAGCACATGTAAAAAGTACTTGCAATCCATTCAAAAAGTAAGCACATGTCCCTACCATTACTTTCCGTCCTTCCTTCTGACTGCAGGAGGCTACTTATTTCCATAGTGTTCCCCACCTGGAACCCATGCTGGTTAGGAATCTACCTGGGGCGAGTGGGGAGGGAAGCGTCTCCATGTCCGAGAGTCAGGGTTCTGGGACAGGTGGGCAGGAGTGGGCTGTGCCACTGTGAATTCGGATCAGAAAAGGCAAGGCTTTCTTTCATCGCTTTCCCTTGGCTCATACTCCAACACCTTCCCCCACATTTAGTCAATCCGAAATTTTTACCATTCTGTAGTGGGAGGTTTTGTGAACACGGACTTTTGGATTTATCTGAAGGTGTTGTACTTGAGAGGACTTTGGGGGCAGGTAATTTCTACATGTGACTCTAGCACATAAAAGTGAGGCGGCCAGAAGAACATACTCTATTCTGCCAGCCTGGAAGACCTAGCAGACAACGAAAGCAGAGAAACTTAAGGGCCCAAGTTCCACTGCTGTACCACATGGGCTTCCCGGGGGTCAAGACCAACTCAATGCCCCAGATATTCACCCTCCCTGAGAAGAGGCCAAGTCTCATGACCAGCTACTAACGGGTGCTGATGGATCTACAGCGTTCTTGCCGATATTCAAGCTGCGCCGCAGGCTTAGGGAATGTCATCATAAACCAGAAATAGCTTCGCCATTCTGAACCCCGGCTCTGAGCGAGCCTCAAGTGGGTGAGAGAAGGGAGGAATGCCTAAGTCGTGACAGTTCTCAGGACACCAGCAAAGGTTAGGACAGCGACAAGGCAGGGAGTCCCCATTCCCAGAGGTCTCCTGCTGTATCATCTTGTGCCCGGAGATGTGGCCCAATAGCCAGCCCAGGGACAGTATCCTCAGTACTAATTCCAAACAAGCCCTGACAGTGAAAAGAACCCACATAAACTTGTACTTTTTGGCCAGTGGTTTTTCCCTGTATGAAAGAGTCAACACAGATCACCTGTGCACCTTGGTTCCCCGGAATACCTGAAACACTGAGGGGCTCACAAGTGCTGACTGGGCTGCCTGTCTTCAAACACACAAATGAGCACAAAATGATCTCCCTCTTGCTAAGCTGTGGGGAATACTCAGTGGCTCTGAGGTAGCTTTCTGGTAGCTAGACAATCTGTTTAGAATGATGTGGTCTTTCTCTTTTTCTTTATTAATTTTGTTTTCTAACCCCATGGTTAATAATTAAACCAGAAAGTAAGGACAATCTGAAACAACACTAATTGTTTTTCAACTCCCTTAAATGAGTCAAAGTGACCAGGTTATACCTTTGAGTTTCTCCCACTTTGATCTAAATGTCCAAGATTCACACAGGGACCAGCCCCAATGCCTGGAGCAAATAAGACCTGCTTGGGGGTCACGTGGTAAAACTGTAGCCCCAGATCCTCTGCCCTCCGTGCCTGGAATTAATGAGGCTGAAACCCAGAAGTATGTGTGATTCTGGGTCCACCGTAGTCCAAGCACTGCGATGTGGAGTGACAGGCAGGGTCTGCCTTGGGACTGGAGGCAGCAGCTGCAAGCCTAGATCAGAGAGCCAAGACCAGCAGAAGCGGCACACACCAAGCTCTAGCACAAAGGTTCTGCAGGTGTGCTGGGTTGGTTTTTTTGTTTTGTTTTGCAGTACCAGGGAATGAACTCATGAGTTTGAGCTTACAAGTCAGGCACAGAACCAATGAGCTAAATCCACAGCCCAAGTGTGATAGGTTTTAAGGAAACTCAACAGACACACTGCAGATTTATCATACAGATTCTTTATTGGCATACCTTTCATAGTCAGACTATGGCACACCTTTCAGAGTCAGACTCTGATTGCCTGAACCAAGGACCAGAGCCAGGAGGAATTCCAAAGAAAAAGATCCCAGGTTACTGAGCATTAACATCAAGTTCACACTATGAGAGGAAAGGGAATCCATCTGCTCTGACAGTAATGGGAAACTGAGACAGGTGATAGAAAGGAGAAAGAAGCAGGTACAAAAGAACTACAGGGACCTATCTGGTAAAATTGATTCTTGTCACAAACTGTGTATACACTATATTGTTTTGAATAACATTTTGCATATAAGAAAATTAAGTTCAATTTCATCTAAAGAGATGCCATTCTTATGAATTGGATATTATTATAAAATACTAACCAATCTATTCAATTTCAGTTACAAAGCTGAATTTTAAAACCAAAATCATGCAACTACAAACAACAAGGAATTAGGAACTATTTTCCGTGTTTTACAGCTCACTCCTTTCTACACACACATGCAGTCACACATCACCTATGTGTATTCATACTCTTTCTGGTTTGATGCAAGTTGTTGAAAAACTAGACATGTTATAAATATGCAATTTCCTATAATAGATTAGATTCACAATAATTGGCAAAGACTGTCCACAACCTAGATCTTAAACCAGGACATACAGTCAAGTATGAGCTGACCTGGCCTAGAACTGTCCATAGGAAAGTTCTTATTTTGGCCAACTCTGACCACCTAGGTTGGTCCATCATTCTAATATTACTGTTTCTAGCACTGAAAGAGAAAAAGAGAGTCTCAGTTCTTCTGTATTCATCAAAGGGAAAGAGATCCCCCTGGGCCTCCTCTGAGGACAGGCGTGAGAGGAAAAATGTCAGACTCATGCAACTTAATGCTAAGTTGTAGAAAAACTTTTTATACTTAAAAATTGGACTTTAATGCTGTTTTATAAATGACAGCCCCATGAAAATTGTGTGTCTATATGGCACACTAATAACATCTAACCTAGTTCCAGAGAAGGAATTCGTATCTAGTACTATATCTAGTACATTCATGGTATAAAAACACCTCATGGCAGAATAGCCTCAGCATGCTCCACAAAATTTACCGAGTGTTATGGAATAAGAATAGAAAGAATTTGTATGTACTGACCATACACTCCTTCTGACTAAATTAAGTGCCACAGCAGGTGACAGGGCATCTGTGAGTATCATCTCCTGCACAGGAAGAAGCTCAGGAATGGAAAAACACTCTGTTCTACCTTCAAGAAAGGTTAGGTGTTCTCTTAAAGCTTAAAAGAAATATGAAAATGAACCAAAGATACCCAGTGAAGAGTATGCATATCCCTAGCAAATTCCCAGAAATAACTTCTAGGTGTAAATAAGATTATTCTCAAATTGACATTGCAAAGCAAAGGACTGAAAGAGCTAGAATAATTACAAAAAAAGATGAGTAAAGTGGGATGAAGTTTAGCTCACTTGGAAATTCAGGATACAGCTACACTACTCAAAACTATGTGGCCCTGGCAGAGAAAGAAACCCACAGCGTGGTGACCCCAGAATAAGGCCCACACAACGTGCACTGCCAAGTGCAGGCAAAGGTTCAGGCCCGTTTCAGCGGAGAACAGTCTTGGACAAGTGGTGTGTAAAGGCGAGGGCATTCCTGCTGGAAACAAACAAAAGCTCTCAACCTAATTCTCACAAGTTATAAAAAATTAACTCAAAATAGATATGAATTCAACGTAACATGTTAAATTATAAGACTACTAAGGGAAAAACAGAAGAAAAGCTTTGGGATCTACTAGGAGGCAGAGTTCTTAATCTGAACATTCTAATTTCTGAAGGCAGAAATTAGAAAACCATGCCAGGAGTCATGGTGCAGGCCTGCCCTGCCACCACTCTGAGAGGTGGAGGCAGGATGGTCAACAGTTCAAGCCCAATCTGGGCAACCCTGTGAGACCCCTTCTTTAAAATCTAAAAGTCACTGGGACACAGTTCAGGGCACAGGCCCTGGGTTCAATCTCTAGTACCACAAAATACATAATTAAAATCTATAAACATCATACAGGAATAACTGAGAAGTCAGACTTTCATCAAATAAAACCTTTTATTGTGTTAAAGGTCCTACTAAGACAAAATTTATAATCCATGTATCTGAAAAAAGGCTACAATCTCGAATACATGAGGCACTCTGAAAGCTCAACACTGTTTTGCAGTCCAATTAGAACAAAAGGCATGAACAGATGTTCAGCAAAGAGGATATATAAATAGTAAACAAACACGTGTAAAGGTGTTTGACATCATTAGCCGTCAGGGGAATGCAAATTAAAACCACAATGAGGTATCACTTCACATCTCTCAGAAGGGCTTAAAAAAAAGAATGACAAAATGAAATGCTAACAAGGGTACAGAGAAACTAGGTCACTCATGGTTTGCCAGGGGGAGTGTAAAATGGTACAGCCACTCTGAAAACTCCCTGCCAGTTTCTTTAAAAATAAACACGCATCTACTATGTAATCTAGCAATCAGATCCGGGGACATGTAAACTCTCAGAAAAGAAAATTTACCTTCACACAAAAACTTGAACACTAATGGCTGGAGAGTTAAACTCTGGGATACCTATACCACGGATTACCATTTTGCAATAAAGGGGAACAGCTATTGGTACATTCAACGATCTAGATGAATTCACACAGAATTATGTTAAAAGAAATAAATCACAAAAGATTATGTATATGATTCCATTTACAGAACAGCTTGACAACATTCTATAAACAGAGAACAGATTAATTATAACCAATGGTTAAGAAAGGAGAGGGTAAGTGTGACTGTAAAAGGCAACCTGAGGTACCTGTGTGTGTGCTGACTGTATTATGTCAACAACTTCTTATCCTATTATACCACAGTTTCACAAAATGTTTCTACTGAAGGAGAAATTGTGCATGGAAATCTATTCTTGCTTAAAACTGCACTTGAGTTTAAGTATCTTAAAAGTTTGGGGGCTACTTTATAGGAAGACAAATATCTCAACATGAAAGAAGTTAACTTGACACACTAACAGCCTCGGCAAACATCTTCTTGCAAACCTCATTATCCTGTCCGATGTGGAACATACTCTGCCGGTGCATCAACACTTTATCAGGAAATCACAGCTCCAGTGAGGTTAATTTTAAAGTCTATCTATAAGTCTCATCTTCAAGCTAAACTGCCTTCTTAGCAGAAGTACTATCCTAGTTATAATAGTTTAGGATCATATAATATGAAAAGAAGAAAGGAAGAATTCATAATAAGCCATCAGTAATTAGCACAAAAGAATTTCTAAGTCGATTACTGAGCAACTGCCTGATAGAACATGACTGTTTTAAATGAAAAGAATACATATCCAAGACATGTTTATTATAGGGTTATTTATAATACTAAAAAACTGGAAATAC
>PVIR01000356.1:0-190704 GCA_004026965.1 Petromus typicus
TCCTGCCTCTGCCTCCCGAGTGCTGGGATTACAGGCGTGAGCCACCACGCCCGGCACTGTGGTATGTGGTACTGGTTGCTGCTGGGTGTGGGTCTCCACACCCAGTATTGTTATGTGGTTACCGGGGAATCGAACCCGGGTCCTTGCGCTTGCAAGACAGGCGCCGGAACCACTGAGCTAACTCCCCGGCCCTGCAAAAAAAAATTTAATATACAAGTCAAAGAAGAAACCTCAGAGAAATTAAATATTTGCTCTAAACAAAATATGATTTGCAAAAATTAGTAAATTCAGCAAAAGCAGTGCTTTGAGAGGAATTTATGGTTCCAAAATATATATCAGAAAGGGAGAAAGATCTAACATCAGTATTCTAGGTTTCCATTTTAGAAAACTAAAGAAAAAGAGCAATTTAACTTTAGAGCACACAGCAGACAAAAACAATAAAAATCAGAGCAAAATCAATAATATTGTAAAGAAGAAAATGGTAAAGAAAATCAACAAGACCTTTGAAAGACCATTACACTGATAAATCTTTTGCCAGGATTATCTGAGAGGACACAGACACGGCTGGAATGAGGGGATAGAAGGGAAGCCCTGTTTTTCTGCGTGGCTATGGGGAGGGGCCGTGTGCACATCTGTGCCCACGAGTGCGATAACTTTCATAGAGCCACCCAGGAGTTGACATGAACTGCCACAGCTCACAGCGGGAGAAATGGGAGGAGGAGCCTTCTCTTCTCAGCACTGAGGAGTGACCCAGGACCAGAAAGCCCAGCCCTTTCTTACTTTTAAATTCTAAGACAAGGTCTCTGCGAATCATAAGATTGCCTAAGCTGGATTCAAACCTATGACCCTCCTGCCTCAGCTTCCCAGAGTTCTAGGATTACAGATGTGTGCCACAACTTTCAGCCAAGAGGGGTTGAACTCTTCAACTAGGGAGAGCACACAAAAAATCTGACAACGAGGATCACAGCTAAGAGTGAGCCCGAACACATCAGCCCTGGGATCAGGGAGAAGGCAAGCTCCTGTCCTGTGGCCTGGTGAATGCTGAGAAAAGGAAAGAGAGGACACATATTAAGAAGGGGCAGTCCCAGGACTGTCCACCCTGGAGCTAAGGACAGCATTCTGGAAACAGCCCAGAGATATGAGGTAGCTCCACAGCATCAATTACATAAAACTCTTTCAGCTGTGCTGAAGTTCTGACCACAGCTCAGAATGTGACCTTCTCAGCAAAGCTTGCTCAGGCCGCTTGCTCAGAGGCTCAGCCTTGTCCAGCTGACCAGCATCCCCATAGAACAGCTGTGCAGAGTAAGAGATGCCACTGGGAAGGAGACCTGAGACCACAGAGCCGGCGAGCCAGAGAGCACAGGGCTGGAAGCTGGGACAAGGCTGGCCCCTTCTTGCAGCGCTACCAGAAGGGGCCACCCCTGTGGTCACCTTGGGCTCTGACTTCCGGCCTCCAGACTGTACAATAAATTGCTGTCACTTAAGCCACTTGGTTTATGGAACTTTATTATACGGTTGCTAGAAAACCAATACATGGTAACGCAAGGAAGGAAGGAAGGAAGGAGGCGGGGAGGAGGGAGGATAATACTGTGAGGTATCTAACAAAGTATAAGCAGGATCCATACAGGATTTGAAAACTACAGATCTTTCCTGAAAGATGTCACAGACCTAAATAAAGCAAGCTGAGCTCCCCATCCATGGATGGAAAGCTTAACATTGTGAAGACGTTAGTTCTTTCTACCTTGACAGGCACACATTCCTGAACCCCCTCCCCACATGTAATAGAATAGGACCAGCCACATACTTGGAAAATATTTGCAAATCACAGAACTGCAAAGCACTTGAATTAGAAAATATACAAAAAACCTCTTTAAACTCAATAGTTACAAAACCATTCAATTTAAAAAATGTGTGAAGATGTGGTTCTTTTACAGAATGGAGTATTATTCTGCCATTAAAAATGATAAGATGGAGTCATTCATACTCAAATGGATGTACCTTGAGGACATCCTCATAAGTGAAAAAATAGGTCACAGATGTATAAATATCATATCTTTTCTTTAGTATGAGAAAATGAAGTTGTAAATGAATTATAGTATGTATAGTTGATATTGTGAAATAGAAAATATTTAAAAGGAAAGAAGGTGTAGGGGTAAATAATGAGGGGGAAAAGAATGTGACAGTAACAAAGAAAGAAGGAAACAGATTATGTATATTGCGGGTGGGGTGGGGGTGCAGGGTGGGAGGAAAGGGGAAAAATGAGAATCAAGTCATGTCATATTCTGGTACAAATTCTCCATGTTTAGTGCTATGATGATGTGCATTCATAATGTACCAATAAAGATTTAAATAAAAAAAAAAAACAATGAAAATTGTTTGAAAGAGCCGAACAGACACCACAGCAAAGATGCACGGGCAGCCGGTGTGTGCTCTGACGTCACCCATGACACGATGCCACCAGGAGCAGCAAACCACAACTTGAATGAGGCCTACTGCCACCTCTCAGGCTGCCTGGCATGGAGTTCACAGAGTGTTACCATGTGACTCTGCGGGCACGTGGCCTGGGTTTATCTGGCCCCTTTGAGACTCTCGTCCACACACACTCCTATGCCCCTGCGATGACCTAGTCCATGGCCACCAAACATCCAAGTAACAGAGACGTGTTTCCACAGGGAAAGGGTGAGCAACCACTGAGGCCACATCGTGGAGTTCTAGTCAGTGCTGAAGAGCAGCGATACCACAAGCAGGCACAAGGTGACCAGTGGGGCCAGTGGCTCAGGAGAGGAGTGCAGGGCTAGATGGACAAGTCTAGTGTTTTCGGTGATAAAACTAATCTAAAAGGTTCTTCTCTCAGGGCCCTCAAAAGAGGTCAACCCTACTGTGAACCTGCATTCTGACATCTGGCCTCCAAAACTGCTACGGGGGTAAATTTCTGCTGTCCAAGTCATTCAGTTTGATACTGTTTATGGCAGCTCTAGAAAACTAAAGAGAGAAAGAGAGAGGGGAGCTGAGAAGTACTCAACTAGAATGGGTACAGAAGGTACATTGGTCACTGAGGTGTGAACAGTTTTGTTACTACCCAAGGAGAAGATTCTAGAGAGATCCATGGTATACCAGGTGAGGAGTTGAGCTACTAGTATAAAGTCACATGATACTTAACACAAGTATAAATGGCCACATGTGGAAACATGTATGGACACACGGCCATGTATGGATTAGAACGCACCACGTGTTTCCATGCTCTGCCCATGTGGTGGGCCAAGGCAGTGAGACTGCAGTAACGAGCTCCACACGCACCCAGATTTTGGCTCCTAAAGCTATTTTCCCACCAGGACTCCTTGGCAAACAATTCCATGATGGGGATGGGGTCAGAAAGCTTACAAGATAAAGCTGGGCATCTTGTAGTATCTGCAGGTAAAGGTCACAGAGATGGGGACACAGCATCCACTTAGGGACCCAAATGACAGAAGCTGCAGCAGGTTGAGCTTCCAGATTTAAACTTGGAACACAAAACCAATGTTCACCCAGCCCACAGTGATACAGCCGGTGGCGGAATTGATAAAGGGGCCCTGGGGCTAAAAACCTCTTGGACAGGAGAAGTGTAAATGTCTCCGGGAGCCCACCAAAAGGTGGGCACAGTCCCTCCTCCCACCGTGCAGCTGCCACAGTGATGACTGGCTGCAAATGCCCAGCACAGAGCAGGAAAAACAGCTTCATGGTGAACAGCTCAGCACACACTTCCCTGCCGGGGGCTGAGGCCACCATCGTGTTCATAGGACATGTCTTTCTGATGACGCAAATGTCCTGTGTGACCTTCTCCCTGACTCACAAGTCCAGTCTGATCAGGGAGAAGCCATTAGGAAAATCCAGCAGGAGGACAGGCTACAAAGTTGCTGGACAGTCCTCCCCAAACCATCGGGGTCCAGGTATCCAAAGCAAGGAAAGTCTGAGACTGACCATTCAGAAGCCCAAGGAAACATGGAAACAAAATATGACATGGTACCCTGGATGGAATTTTGGATAAAAAAGAACTTTAGGGAAAAAACAAGGGAATCTGAGTAAAAGAGGAGCAAGGCGTTTTTTCACAGCTCTGGAGGATGGAGCCCCTGCGGTCCAGGCTGCCGTACTGTATGTGATGGCAGAGGGCTCCCAAGGTGAGGCTGTGGCATCTGCTAGCCCAGGGCCCACTCTCTTCTGCACCAGTGCGATCTTGGGACTCCTTGACCTCATCTAACTTTATTCCACACCAAGACGCACCATTCACATGACTGTGGGATCAAGTCTTCCTCTGTGGGGTTTTGGGGAACACCTGCAAACATGGCAGTCATATCCAGGGAAGCTTCTACAGACAGAACCCTCTGCTTTCTTATTTGCAATGTTATTATTATTATTATTTTTTGCCTTTTCTAGACTGCTGGTGTCAGCTAGGTGGGGTGGCCAGGGCCACATTCCCCAAAACACTGTCGAGGAAGTGCATCAGGCCAGATCTGCACTGAGCTAAGTGCAGCGGAAGTCCAGATCCTCAAAAATTAGTGTGATCATAATATTTCTTTTGAACTATGAAGACAATATGTTACAGAACTTGCAAAAATAGATAAAAATACCATCTGCTGTTCTATCACGTTAACAAAACATTTTTTTTGAGTTTTTCCTTTAAACATTCCAATCTGTGCCATAATGCATCTGTGTAAAATAACACCAACATGAAATAAAAAGGAAATGTTTCTATTCACTTTGCGAGTTCTTTATTCTCCTCGCGCAGATCAAAGCTGGGGGTCAAAAACATCATCATACCCTTGATCATTTCCTTAGAAAAGTAGAAATGGTAGGATTTCCCCAATCTGGCTGTTTTCTGAGGGAAATTGGTTTCTTCCAGACTATTAGGAGAAGCTGCATCTTCTGATAAGTGTCTGCATGCTGTACATTATTCCATAATGTGGAACTTTTCTTCTAGAATTCATTTGCAAACATGTATCTTCCCCCATAAAGTTACCCTGCATACATATTTAGAGGTTGCATATGTGGCCTATAGCGAGCAGGGAAGGACACGTTTCCTCTCGGGCCCAGGCAGCATGAGGATGGAATGATAAGCTCTTGCCAGAAAAGCAACGAGGACTTGACGGAAATTTACACTGGCCCATTAGCAGCCCTGCAGCTCAAGCCCGCAGCAGCCCAGAGTCCAGCATCTACTTGGGCCATGAAGAAAGGACAGCTTCTTGCCCTGATAGTACCTTCTTCTGGTACCTTCTGGTACCTTCTTCTGATAGTACCTATCTTCTCCTGAAGATAGAATCTTCAGGAGAATTACGGCGCTCGAAGGGCTGTGCGGGACTCAAAGCAGCCTGAAGTCTTCAAATCTGTCACTTGCTTGAATCACAGAGAGACAGCTCTTCATTAATGACCTCGAGCTCTGTCTCTCCTGAATCAGCACCTTCTGAGTTCCTGGGCCTCACTCCTCTTTGATATCTAGAAAACCCCTTTCTCCGTTGTATTGTTCTTGGTAGTTTTTACTCATAAAAATGGTAGACAAGGATTGGAAGTCCCATTTGACCCAGCCATCGCTCTGCTAGGTATATACACAAAACTATTAAAAGATTCATATCATAGCGACATATATGCACCTATGTTTATAGCAGCTTTGTTTGTGATTGCTAAATCTTGGAAACAACCAAAATGTCCATCAGCTGGAGTCTGGATAAAGAAGATGTGGTTCTTTTGTAGAATGGAGTATTATTCTGCCATTAAACAATGGTAAGATTGAGTTATTCATACTCAAATGGATGTACCTTGAGGACATCCTCATCAGTGAAGTAAATAGGTCACAGATGTGTAAATATCATATCTTTTCTCTGGTATGAGAAAATGAAGATGTAAATGAATTCTAGTATATATAGTTGATATTGTGAAATAGAAAATATTTAAAAAGAAAGAGGGTGAGGGGTAAATGAGGGGGAAAAGAATGTGATAATAATAAAGGAAACAAAGCTTATGCATATAGGGAGTGGAGGGCAGCAGGGTGGGTGGGGAAAGGGGAGAAATAAGAATCAAGTCATGTCATATTCTGGTACAAACTCTCAATGTTGAATACAGTGATGATGTGTATTCATAATGTATCAATAAAGACTTGAATTTTTGAAAAATGGTAGACAAGGGTCTGGGATGTAACTCGGTGATGCCACACCTGCCTGGTAAGTGCAAGCTCCTGAGTTTGATTTCTACCCCCCCAAACGTAGAAGCTTTGTATGGATTTATACATATAATCCCCCCCTTTATTAATGTGGTGTATTATATTGATTTTCAAAAATTAAACCATCCTTTTATCTAGTGCCTTTATATTATAGGGTTAAAATCAATTTGGTAATTAAAAGAAAGTTGTTGTTATCTGTAGGCATAGATATTGGCCTATAACTTCCCTGCCTTGAACTGTTATTTTTTTTTCTTCTGGTTGTAGGGCTCCCTTGAGTATCATTCGCAAGCCACTTGGTGGTGACAAGTCCCCTGAGTGCTCAAGTGGCCCAGGAGTCCTCATTCATCACTCATCTCTGATGGGTGATGGCTGGGTGGGGGCTCTTGAGCAGCATTTACTCTCTTCTGGTCTTGGAATGTATTGTCCCATTACCGCCCGCACCTGCGTCAGAACGTTTCCACTGAGAAATCCGCAGGTTTCTTAATGCGTGGCTCTCAGTGTGACTCAGCACTTTTCTCCTGCTGTTTTTGGAATTCTCTTTTTTTTTTCCTTGAATTTTTGACAGTTTGACTATAACCTGCCACAGTAAGGCTGTTTTTCAGCACGTGCACTTGAAATCCTAGAGGACTTTGGCAGGTGGAAGCCTGACCTTCCCCACAGTTAGGGCAGCGTTCAGCAACCAAAACATTGAACGTGTTTTCTCTGCCTTTTAACTTTCACTTCGGAAAATTAAACATGTTAACATTCACTCATTTAATGTTGTCCCTAAATGTCTTGATGTTATTCTTCATTTCTCTTTCCTTTATCCTCTCCTTTTTCCTACCCTCCTGCCCCCTCTCCCTTTCTTTTTTTTTTGTCTGGTTAGCATATTTCAAAATATCTATCCAGATATTTTTTTCTGCTTGATCCAATCTTTTGTTTAGGCTTTCTACGTATTTTTTTTTATTCAACTTATCGAGCTCTTTATTTCCCAACATTTTTATTTCATTTACTTTCCATACCGCTATCTCTGCCAAATTTCTCGTTCATATCATGCACTGTCTCCATCTTCTCTTGGTCTCTTGAGCTTCTCTATGGTCATTTTTGAAGCTCTCAGGTCCTGCTATGGCCCATCACATGGCTCCCTGCAGGGCCAGCCACTATCCTGTCCTCAGCATGTGCCCTGCTCAGGCTGGTGGTGAGAGTCACAGAAGGTGCTATGGCTGCCTTTACTGCCTCTGCCCACCCATGTGCAGCCTGATCCCAGGAGGGCAGCTCCAGGTCCCCCACTTCCACCAGGGCTGCCGGTGGCTTCAGACTCACCGGCCTGGTATTCACTAAGATGTTACCCAAGGGAGCCCCGCCCCCATCAGGAGCCCACTTCTCTTGGGGATGGTGACCCAACAGACCTGCCTCCCACTGCCACTGATGCCACACTGTCAGAGCTGCTGAAGACTGCAGAGACCAGGGTGTCTTTGACTCTGATGTGCTCCACATGGCCCCAGATGTCACGGACTACAAACCAGCAGGGAGACCACACTCCAGGGCCCCACCGGAAAAAAGGCAGCATTGTACATCCAGTGAGCAAGCAGCCCAGACCTGCCTGAAGCAGAAGCTGCTGTGATGTTCCCATCACCTTGCAAAGATCGACTTGCTAACAGGGGACTTCCAAGGGACACTTCGGATGTAAACCACAATGGCTGCTTCCTGTTATTCAAGCTCATTTCTAATTTTTTTTTCTTTGTTTGAAGTTGGGATTCGTATGCCCAACTACAGTATCTCAAGACTCCTCATCCTGTGGAGCTTCTGCTGTCTGTTCTGGGTCTGGGGCTTAATGTCTGCTACTCTGTGGCATCATCATCATTTCTTTTGTTCTATTCTGTCTCTTGTTCTGTTGCTCCGATTGTACATATGTTATACCTTTGAAAAGGTATGACGCTTTCTGGGTATTTTTTTCCCACAATTTTTTCTCTCTGTAATTCAGCTTAGCAAGTTTTTATTGACTTTTCCTAAAGTTAATTAACATGTTGCCATAGCATCTACTGATGAAACCATCAAAATATCTTTAATTTTGTTTAAAAGATTTTTTCCTAACATTTAAACAGTTCTTTCATAGAACTTTTTACTTTCTGTTATCATTATCCACACATATTTGTCTACCTTCCCTATGAGATACTTTAACATAAATAACTTTTTTTTTTTTTTTTGAAATTGAACTCAGGCCTTTGCCCTTTTGAGACTGGCATGGTGCCTTTGAGCTGAATCCCCAGCCCAACGTGAATATTTTAACAGACAGTCTGATGATTTCATTGTCTGTATTGTAACTGAGTTTGGTTGTGACGCTGGCTTTGTCCTTTTAGTTTGTGCCCTTGTTTGTCTTTCTGTAGGGCCTACAATGTTTTGTTGAAAGCTGAGGTGAGGGGTCAGTGACAAGAGCGGTGATAACAGGACCCTAGTGCAGGTCATATGCTAATCAGGTAAGAGTTCAGCTGTGCCTGATACTTGCCCCAGCTGTAGGGGCCGGAGGCTTCTATCATTGTTATTTCAGGCTTCCAGTGTCAGTTTTCCTGCCCAGTTGAGCATGGACTTTCCTGGGTGCTCCTGCTGGCGTAGAACACTGGGACTGTGGTTAGTGAGAATCAAGCCTCAGCTTCAAGTCATGTCCAGAGTCCAGCCATGTGATAAAATAATTGGCATCATCATTTCTTCTAGAAGGAACGTTTCTGTTTCTGGAGTTCAGTTCCTTGGGTCTTCCACATTTCCATACGCTCCTTGTCATTTGTGTTGGCCAATTTAATATAAACAGAATTTTTTTCCTCACGGTTCAGGAGGGAAGAGGTCCATGATCAGTCTGCCAGCATCTGCCAGGAGTCCCCTCGGTGAGTTGTTGCCACGTGGTGAATGGAGACAGGACAAGAGGGCAGGACAGAGAGCTGCTCCCACGAAATCTCATAGCAGCATTGACCGACTCGTGTGACATTCACCTCCCATGTGGCCATGATGTGAGTCTTATGTTTCTGGCACATGGAATGAATTCAGTCTCCTAAAACTAGAAATAGTGTGGTTGATCTGATTTTTATACAACTATTGTATGGTAGTAGCAGTCAGCTGTGTTCTACCACATTGCTTGAAGGCAGAAGGCACTGGCCATTATTTATTTATTTATTTATTTATTTTAGGGTTTTTTTTGAGACAAGTTCTCACTTTGTAGTTCAGACTGGTCCTGAATTCAGCCTTGAACTCAGCAATCCTCCTGCCTCTGCCTCCCAAGGGCTGAAGTTATAGGCATGAGCCACCACACCTGGCACTGGGGCATGTAGTACTAATTGTTAGTGGGTGTGAGTCACCAAGCCCAGCACTGTTGTATGTGGTTACCGGGGACTGAACCTGGGACCTTGGGCTTGCAAGGCAAGTGCCAAAACTACTGTGCTAAATCTTCGGCCCAATGGTTATTATTTTTAAGAAGAAATATTTTAATTCTTTCACTTTGGTGCACATGTACGACATCAGCAAAGCTGCTGGATTCTCATTTACTGGCTCATCATTTTAATTGGTCCTATCAATCATTCCAAAATTCCCAGTGCTGGACTATTAAGATTAGGGACCCAGGGTTTGCACTTCACACTCTGGGAGGTATAATGTACATACGTCAGCGGGTCTTGTGGGTGTTTAAGGGAACACAGGAGAGCAGAAATCGCAATAAAAATTTCACAGTATTACACGTAGCAGAGAAAACTGGAGGATCCTCCAAGATACTTTAATTAGAGCCTAGAAAACTACAATTTCTTCAGGAACAATGAAGCCAACAAAAAATGTCCAGTGTTGAGTCACAGAAGACCACTTAGATGGAGGCTAGAAAAGCTATGCTGGAAATAGCAGACAGGAGAGAGAAACTCAGGAATGAATGAAATAAGAAAAGTTGACTTCAAAAACATCTCAAAGTGCTTTAGCATTATAGACAGTGCTAATTAGGTCAGTGTGCTGCACAAAAAGAAAGAACTGCTCTTTCATTTCTTGACACCCCAGCAAAGATGGGAACCTGGCAAGCGTTTGACAAAACTGGAGCAGAGGTCACAAATTGGGTTCGCTACGTGCAGGGTAAACAGGGAGAGGGCTGGCCTATGTCCGTGGTGCCAAACAAATTTTCATTCCTTTTAAAAGTTTCTTAGGTTTGAGTTATCTACTTGTCCTAAAAGTGAAGGTGTATTACACATATGTACATGTGTGCACAAGTATATGTGCAAAAGCAAATGATGAAGATCACATGTTCTAATTTTATATAGATTTTGGTGTTCTCTCTTCCACATATAATCTGACATCTAGAATGCATACTAAATGATTACCAGGGGGTGGAGTGTTGAAATCATTAATGCCTCACCCAGCAAAGGAACATGGAAATGGCATCGGGCAGTCAATCAGACATGGCTTCTGGAGTGTGATTACCGCTCGATGAGCTCACAGAAGTCAGTTTCTCTGAGCGTTAGCCTCCTTATGGGTGGAGTAGAGAGATGCTGACTTCATAAGGCTAGAGTGGGTATGAGACACGTGGTTAATACCAAGCAAATGCTGGGCAGCTGGTGCAATTCCATAAATGAAGGTGCACAGGGAGTGGGAGTCACCAGGTGTCATAGGCAGAGGTGTGATTAGAGGGGTGACCTTTTAAACTGAAGGAGAAAGAGGCAGCGGTGAGGTGTGGACCCAATGAAGTCACCCAGGGACTGTAGGCAGGGACTGAGCAAATGGGAGAAGCCTGGAGCTGGTGGCTGGTGGGAGACACAGGCACTGGAAGAAGATGGGGGGCAGGTTCTGGACCCAGGGGGGAACGTGGTGATGGGTCTCCCGGGAGCTCCTGATGTGGGTCTCTCTGAGCAGATGTGCTGCCTTTTCACCAGTCACAGAGCAGTCACCGTCCTTCAGGCAACCCACGGTTTCTCTCTGGGACCAGCTCTCCTCTCTGTCACCCTGCTGCCCACCCTGAGCCAACGTGTTCTTTGGTGCCTGCTGAGGCTGCCCAGGCAGCTCAGGGAGAGGCCTTGCCAGGAAGACAGACTAGATTCCTCACTCACAGGTCTCCTCAGTGGAGAGAAGGAAGGTGACCCTAGAGGGCGGAGCATGAGGTGTGGTGGGGAGACCCACCCTGTTTCCCAGGGCCTGCAGTCTCCGGTTAGGAGTGCTTCTGGTCAGGGGTGTGGAGATGAGACCAGGCCCTTGGAAGCCTTCAGTGGCAAAGGCGGTACTGGGACAGGATCCCATGACACAGACCTTGAGTGTGGGGGAGTTTTGTAGGTAAACATGCTGGAGATTCTTTTCATCTCTTAAGACCAAGACCTTCTGGAGCACCTTGACTGCAGCCAATGTGGAAGGAAGCAGCGCTTTTGTATTGGTATGTGTTTGCAAGACAAAATGTTGGTGTTGGTTTGGGGGAAACATCTCAATAATTTTCAGATTCTTTATTCCTTCTCCTCACTCCTCTTTCCCCAAATCCCCTTCCCCATCTCCAAAAATTAAGAGGAGACGATGTTTTTAAAAATTTGTCCTTCTTCCTCCTCTTCCTCTTCTTTCTCCTGTCACCTTCTGTGACCTTCAGATTCTGAGATGGAAGCTTTGCCAGCTCCAGTGCCCAGTTGATCATGCATGCAAAAGCAAAATCCTGCAGTCTGGGCATCGACCTCAGCGCATCTCTGGTGGCACCCACAGTGCACAGCGGGACGGGTGGAACCAGACAGGGCCTCATTTTACAACAGCTCAGTAATTAAGAGTTGAAAAATAGGTCATATGGGTGCTTGAAGATAGAATGCCTCCTTACTGAGATTTCAATACCATTTCTCCCGAATTCTGTGCAGCAGAACAGGGTCTTTCCAGGTGGGTTTGATGTGCTCTGACAGCACTGACAGCTGTGATAACACAGAGCCGGCCCAGCTCCCGAGTCTCAGGCTCTGGCCTCATGGTCCCAGGCACAGACTTGCAACCTGCACCCTTTGTGTGTGTGAGAGAAGGTAAACGTGGGCTGTTACTCCTGTGGTCCTGCATTAATGCTGATGTGCCTCGGGAGGAATCTCATTATGTTCCTTATTTCAGAGTCAAAGTGCTTATGCTCTAGAGGAGCTAAAGTTTCACCTGTAGGGAAATTGGCACCATTTCCTACTTTACAGTCCTCAGTGCCAAGCGTAAAACATGCACTTTCCGTGTGGGTAATTGTTGTGCACAGCAGGAACTTTGCATTATTTACAGCTTTTCTTATCTACAACAAAGGAGAGAGGGCACTTTGCACAGTACAATTCATACTAGAAAATGTTCTTAGGGAAAAATGGTGCTAATGCCTGACGTGCCCAAGAGTGGCGGAAGAGCAGGAAGGTGTTGCCACCGAGGGGTCTTTTCTTGGACCTTCCAGAGCAAGGACCTCAACAGAACCAGAAGCTGCAGTGTGTCAGGTGACACAGCAGGATGGCTCCCTATAGCTTCTGTGACTGACCCAAACCTCGGTGGAGAGCACAGAGCTGGGTTGTGCCCGAAAGTCGCCCACAGTGTGTGGCTTGGTCCTAGTTTCCTGGGTGTCTGCAGACCAAAGACACCCTCTCTCTCTCCCTCCTCTCTCTCTTTCTCGTTCTCTCTTTTCTTTTTTTTTGAGATAGGGTTCGTGCTGGCCCTGAATTCAGCCTTGAATTCACAGCAATCCTCCTGACTCTGCCTCCCAAGTGCTGGGATTACAGGCGTGAAGCACCACGCCCGGTACTGTGGTCTGTGGTTCTGATTGGTGGTGGGTGTGAATTTCCATGCCTGGCATTGTGTGTGGTTACCAGGGATCGAACCTGGGCCCTTGCACTTGTAAGGCAGGTGCCAGAACCACTGAGCTAAATCCAGACCTCTTCCCTTCCTCTCTTCAGCTCCGAAGTCACCTCCCAGCCCTCAGGCCTCCCCTTGCTGGGCGTCCCCTGGAGAGTGTCTTTTACACAGGGCTGGGAAACATCACCAAGTGCTGCCCAGCTCCATCCTGCTGTGGATGAGGAAGCCACATCCTGAGTGTATATGTCCGACTCCCTGCTACAGAAGCAATCAGCAGATACTGCAAACATGCGCCAAGAAGGTAAAGTGTAGCAAAAGGATGCCATGTCCTACCCTCCTCTAGTTTCCTGCCCCTTTTTTAGTGGCTGTGCATCCATTAAGACTCAGTTGCTAGACTCATGTGGCTTGAGACCTGACCTTGCAGGACGAGGCCTAGAGCCATTTGAATTCTATTAATTGAACAGCAGTAACAGTAAAAGCTGGGACTCACTGGTGAGTGTCCTGATTAGTGTCAAAGAAGGTCCTCCCCACTCCCCTGCCCACTTCAGCTGAGCACACAGGCTAATGCATAGGTTACTGGTGGAGAAGCTGGAGACCTAAAGAGGTGTCCGGGGATCTGGACTGTGGACCTGCCTTCCTGATGCTTTACTGGACTTGTAAGCAGCAGGCTGAGTACCCAGAAGCAGCTCTTGAGGCAATGTAGAAGTTCTTCCTGGCTAATATTAACAGTAGAATCACTGTGGCACGACTTATACAGAGTGTCTTCTCAATTCTGCAAGTCCCACAGCAGGTGCTCTGGTAGATGGGACCATTGTTTTAACACCAATTTATGAGAGAATGTCTTGACTCCATGTGCCCAAGTCCTGAAGAGTACTGAGAACTGAGTACTCCAAGCCCCAGGCCCGGCACGTCTCTCTGCTCCTTACTATCTCTCCATCTCTTGAGGATCTCCCTGACTGTAATTTCTATCAGCCCAGGAGAGATAATGGCTGGCTGGATTAATGAACCCAGGTTAGTAATCCTGGGTCAAAAGCAAACCTTTTCCTTCCTAGACCATGGCCAGGGAACTCCTATGCATAGGTCGATCAAGGAAAACTTTTTCTTTCAAGAAATAGGGAGAAATGTAAGACAGGAAGGTCAAAAGGAAGTTCACATAGGACATATGCAAGATGAGGCTCAGCTGCAGAAAATGTTCAAGAAGCAGAAGAAGAACGCCCATGGTAGGAATACAATACATACCGCTTATGGAGCAAACAGGAAACCCATGCGGAAACTCTTGGCCAGCAATGCCGTGACAGGACCAAGAAAGATTCAGACCAGTGCTGCTGCAGAGCTGTACCAGGGTGTCCTCCAGCGGCACAGAGGTTGGGAGCCACAGAAAGAAAACCCATCAGTGGTTCCAACACAGTAGGACATGTGTGGGGTTAAACTACAAGTGCTGAAGCTCGTGATGAAGAAAGCACCCGAATGCCATGAAGCATGACAACATAGGCTGATCACTGGCAAATTATTCTCTGCTTGGACAGAAAATTCAGTTTTATAAAATTGTTGGTTCTCCCGTGGTTAATTCACACATTGAACATCATCTCAATAAAGATCTAATAGAAATTATTTTCAAGGCAAGAACAAACAAGGTTCCCAACAAAGAATATTTACATAAAATTACAATAATTAAATCAATGTGACATTGGCATTAGAAAAGACAGACAAATACACTCATAAATAGGCCCAATCAGATACTGGAATTTTTAAATATTACTTTAAATAAGAGAGGAAAACATTAATTATTAAACAATGACTGTGGAAATAACCAGGTAATGTTTGGAAAAAATAAACTGTAGAAAGCAAATATTCAAACTACAAACTATTAAAGGGAAGAAAACAAACAAATCAAAAAGCATGAAAAGAAAATGACAATGAGGAATTCCTCTTCAAGTATTCCCTAAAAACTAGGTTGATAAATGTGACTATATAAAGTCCTAAAACCAGGAAAATTTGTGACGAATAGTTTCAAAAGACAAGCTAATCTGGCAAAAACTTTTTCTAATATTTTTTGTGATAATTTGATTATTTTTCCTAACGTGAAAACCATAAAGTTGAATGACCAGAGTTCTGGTTAATCTTCATTGTCAGTTTGATAGAATCGGGAGTATTCTGGAGAGGAGCTTGGAGTGTGAGGGCATGAACCTGGTCAGTGAGTTAACCCAATGAGGAGTGTACTGATGGGCTACTAGAAGGTCAGGTCTAGGTGAAGGAGGTAGGTCACGAGGCTGGACCCTGAGGGTTGTGTCTGCTCCCTGGACTCTCTCTCTGGCTCTTCCCCTGCGGTGTGTTTCCTGGGTGCCGTGAGGTGAGCAGCTTTCCTCCCATTGTCCTTCCACTGTAATATTCCTGCCTTGAAGTCAGCAGACCATGGACTGAAACTTCTGGAATTATGACCCAAATCAAACCTCTCCTTGAAGTTTTGGATGTCAGGTATTTTTTGCCTGTGATGGGAAAGCTGACCAGTACAACATATACACCTATGGTCTCCACCATTCCTCCAGCTGCAAATACAAAGAGCTTCCACCAGACACACGCAAAGCTGTTCCTCCTCACTCAAGCTAAAATCCCACAAGTCTGGCCTTTGTCACGGTATTGGTGCTCACTTACCAGGCTGACGTAGATCAAGACATACCTTTTGGGGAGCATAAGAAGAAAGAGACCAGACCTTCTACTGGAGCTGGGATGCTTTATGTGTATTTGACAGAGTCATTGCCCAGCATGTATCTTTAGACCTTATGTGCCAGACTGGAACCTGATCTTTGTGTCTTCTCACTCTGCCCTCACTAAGCCTTCTTTTCACTGTGTGCAGTTTGTGATGCACCCTACAATTTTCCTCATTTTGCTGACCCAAAAACCCAACACATCATACAAATGCTTTTTACAATTAAAACTAATGGTCAGTGCCTCAGACATGTAAATATGGCCCTTTTTTTGGGACTATCTTTAACTAATTCATAACCCTCTCATAAAGTTTAAGAGACGCAAGTGTATGATGCATCTTAATGAAGGATACCCTGCTCCTCCCCTCCCATGTGTTCCCTACCTCTCATCTCTTCTTCTGTGTCCTCACTTCTCCTTTCTTCTATCTGCACCCACTAGTTGAGTGCCTGCTGCCCCTGGTCGTGGCCCTCATCTCTCTGGGATTTGCAAATGTGAGGTCTTCCCAGCCACGTGGTCTGGCTTTCACTTCCTCCTTATTTCTGGGTGGGTCACAGAGGCATGACCTTAGCTACTGCATTTGGTCTTAGCTTCCTTCTGGTACTGTTCCCTGCTCAGCTTCCCATTTACTATGAACCTACTCAGCACCTCGACTCCATTATGCCCTTCTGCCTTGTTCCTCCTGCACTGGAGCCATTAACCATGGACTGATGTCCCGAAACCATGAGCCAAATTAATCTTCTCCTTTCAGCTGTGTTTGTTGTGTCTCAGCAATGGGAAAGTGATTAATTCACATGACAGTAGACTCACATATATACATACACATGTGTGTTCTGAGTTGTGAAGAGAGATAGATGTTTTTCCATGGACTGTGGTCAGAAATGTTTATGAAATGCTGTCCTAAGAGACATCATGTCCCACCTGTGCCACAGGTGGGATCTGGAGGAACATGTGGCTCAAGATCATCTATTATTATGTTTAGAAATTTAATGATATTTTTAAAAAAATGTAATGAAATAGGCATAATATAAGCAAATTAATGTTTTAAATGAACAGATGAAATATTAAACAACTTTGTGTAAACACTGAAAGCCTCTTCCTCTCGATTTGCCATCATCTATCAAATTTGAGTTTCTAATATCTTAGATTTAAAAACTCTACATTTTTCATAGGACCCCAGTGTTCTTGTGACCCTCCTGTTGAGGTGTCAGATGACTCACTCAGGATCTGCCCCTTGCAGCCTGTGGGCTTGGAGGCTGAGGTGACCCAGCTCCCTGCTCACACAGAAGCCTATCAAAGTGGAGAACAAGATGGCCTCAGGAGCTGACATGGACCTGCGTTTCTGCAGAACCCCAGGCTGGCACGCCATGGGCTTGGGACACAGGACAGTTCAACACAGCTGCTTGACTTGCTGGGTACCCTGATGCCACTGTATGACATTAGCTTGGTCCAGATGAGTTTGTCTACAGGTAAAATCCCTGTTCCTTAAGCAGCCTTGACCACCTCTCTCACCTTTGCTGGAAAGTATTTCCATTTCCAATTATAACATTTCCCATGGTTCTTCCTTCTTTCCTGAAAATGTATTGATTCCTTAGACATTTTATTTATTTATTTATGATTTTATTAGTGTATGTTTGACATGCACGACGATCAGCTTCTATGTGAGGAGTTTGTACACATACTCAATGAATCTTGCTGCTTTTTTTCCCCATTCCCATCCCTTCCTTCGACACTCTTCCTACCCAACTTATAAAAGCTTTATTTTTATTTTTCTTTCATTTCTTTCTTTTTTTTTTTTAAAAAAAAAAATTCTTTTCCTTTCTTCTCCCTCATAATCAGAGGATAAAGATTTTTTTAGTTTGCTAAAATTGGGTTCACTGCTAAAAGGCACCAGTCTAGTTGCTTAAAACCATAATTTTTAAAGGGGTTATATAATTTTAATTATATTATAGAAAATATAGCAAAGTTATTTTACCATCAAGTGGGGGTTTCTTTTCACATCAAGTCCCAGAATAACAAAAAATAGTGTGGAAAATTGTGCTTTTTGTTTTATACTCCCAGCCCAGTGGCTAAAATTTATGTATGTGTTCCACCCAAAGGGGACATGACTATGAGCTCACTTCTCTGGCCATAGCCCCGCCCTCCTCAGAGTTACTGAGGTCATTAAGAATACTGCAGAGCTGCTGTACACACACGCAAGCTAAAAAGAGTGTGGGTGTGTTTACGTGAGTGTGCGTGTCAGTATATGTACAGACATACAGTGCATGGACCCGTTAACACGGGAGTGTGTAGACCTACAGTTCACACTGTGAACATGGGCTCAACACCTTTGTCTGAGTCGAGGTGACTCTACATGTGCCTCATGCTTTGGGTCACAGCCATTCCTATGTCCACAGCGACCCGAGACTCCTGCCAGCTGATGTCATTAGTCCCAAATTCCTTAAGAAGATACTGTTACTTTATGTGCTGCCAAAAAAGAGAAAAAGAGCCACCAGATAAAACAGGTCAGAACGTCAGTGGCAAACTCATCCCCATTTCTGCATTACAACTTAAAGCACAGATTCCAGGAGGTGTAACTATAAGTCCTGACTGTAGGTTTGCTTAGAATCTGTGCACCCAGAGCTGTTCACAGACACCCTGTCCTTTACACCACAGCAGCCGATGTGTAAAAATACTATTTTTCTGCATATTGTCAAATTTAATATACAACAAATGTTTTCATCTGATGGTAAAAACAGTACCTCAGTATAATTATCTTCTGCATATTTTTCTTATAAAATGTGGTAACGACTGTCACTCAGCCATCTGGATTTTCTTTTCTGAGAACCATTACATCCTTTGCCTATTTTATTATTGACTTTTCGAATTTTATGTGGTTTACACTTTCTTTTTCCATTTTTAGGAAGTTATCCTTTGACTGACTTGAGTTGTTCTTTTTTTCTTAGAGTTATCAATTTCTTTTACTTTGATTATGGTGTTTTTGTATGAAGTTTAATTTTTTTTCTTATACAGTCAAATTTCTCCATCACTTCTTTATGGCGTTTAAGTTTACATGACACTTACAAGTCTTCTGAACTTCCAGAAAATTAAAAATAGTTTACCTGGACTTATATAGACTTTCTTAATTTCTTTTTCTTTTTAAAAATTACTTAAGAAGATTTTCTGGAAATTGTTTTGATTTTTGGTTTTAAATGTAGACTGGTATTTCTGGATGGCCACTGAGTTTCTCTTGTGTTTTAAAATGTCACCACAAACATATAGTAACATTCCTCATGAATCTGGGTCTATTTTAGTATTACAATTTTAGCTGCCGAGGGTTTAAAACTCCTTTAATCTTGTCTGGAAATACAGGTGTCCTGACATTCCTTCACTTTCAAGTTTCCATTGTTTATTCCTCCTTATTTTTTTTTATGAACTATGGAAATATGTAGTTTAATTAGCAAACTTTCCTGCTGGATTTTTGGAAATGTGACTATAAAGTGAAGTCTTTTATCCAAGGACATTATTAGCCTTTCATTGTTCCAATTCTTTTCTCCTTTGAAGCATTTTAGAATTTTTTTCACATAGCTTCATTGCATTTCTTGTTAAGCTGAATTCTTTTAAAAATAATATTTTATATTTCATCTGTAAGAATTATTAGCATTACAGTCATTTTAAAGCCATGCTCTTGGATCTTTTCCTATATAAAGGTACAGCAGGACTGTAAGCACTCTTGTTTTCCTATATAAACCCATCTTTGATAAACATTATTTTCATTTTTGTTGTACATCCATCAAGCATACAACATGTAGTTTGCTTCTTGAGCACTGTGTGTCTTAACCTCCACAGTCACGTCCTGATAAACTCATTGTAAGTTTAAACACGTGAGTTAGTGATGCAGGCCGTGACCAGGCCACAGTGAAGCCTGCCCAGCTTTCCCAGGCCAGCGCAGGGCGAAGTAACCGTGGAGTCCTGCAACTGCCCAGATTCAGTGCATAGTTTCCACCCATTGTAAAGCACTTTGGAAACCTCAGGAAGTTGAAAAATCCTAAGTTCAATCATTTTGAGTTGGACACTCTGTAGATAGAGAAATTTATCTTGTTCTCTTTCTGTATAACCGTCCTCTCCCCTCCAGACCTGTCCTCTCTGCCCATTGCATGTGGGTCCAGGTTCTTCTCCTTCGTAGGGAGCTATCTTCCTGTCCACAGCCTCTTCTACTCACAAGCCAATGCGTTGCTGCTCTATTTCTCCCCTCCTGCTCTTTCCCCCGGCTCTGGACTTACATATGTGATTAGCCACGGTGGTCCTGCCCTGGAGAGGTTTGCTGAGGCGCTGGCCCTAACCCATGGCCCGTACCCAGCCCTCACCCCGATGTGTGCACCACTGTGCTTCACCTGAGCCATGCAGCTTCTGGCCAGACGCGTCCCTCAGTGTCTGAGATCATTCCTAAGACCTCCCTTTCTGTACTAGTCTGTGAAAGAGCTGGCTCGTGTTGACCCCAGAGAACTGGTGCTTATTTTTTCTGGGATGTTGCAAGTTGTTTGTTAAATATGAAATTGTAAAAGCCTAACTGTTGAAAGTTAAATTCTATCAGCCTCCAACTAAATAAATTATACCAAGGAAAAGATAACACAAAGTCTCTCATTTCTAACTTTTCTACAGCTGCTCTCCCCGCTTTCGAGGCAGAGGCTCCGTCCCACAGGGCTTCCTGTCTCTTCCCTGGTCCTTGGTGGGGTCGCAACGGCAGTGCACACCCTGCCACCCAGGGGCAGTCACCATGCCAACCGCCAAATGTTAGCGGCTACCCCTAGACATCTTGCTTTGTTTGTTAGGGTTTTCCAGAGTATCAGAGAAAATAAGTGGGTGAAAGTGTTGTGAGCCATCGTGGTGAGAAGAGCAAAGAATCTGAGGACACAGACTTCCAGGGTTCCAAACTGGTTAGAAGCTCAGCAAGCACTCAGGGAGCCTCCCAGGCTAGAGGGAAGATCTGCCATGTGGCTGTGAGACTGCGTTTTGGCCTCTCCTATAGTAAAACAAAGATCAAGTTGTTATCTCGTCAAAACCCAGCTCTCCTGTCACCTCAGCTGATACAGGTTCTCTAAGGGTGTATAAATCCAGCCAAAATGAGGAAAAATTGTAAGAGTGAATTTGCTGTGTGGAATTTTCATAAAGATTCACGTATATGTTACTATTTGTAAGTTGTGCGCTATGGTCTTTTATAGGAACGAAATTCAGAATTGAGTTCTGCACGTGTCACACATGTGCGTTCACTTCTGAGAGCTGTGTGGTCACACTCACCATGACGCCAGGCTTTGGCAGTTACCAGTCCTGCTGCTGTTCCACCTGCACATCGCTCACCTAAACCAATCCTCCCCAGCAAGCTGCTCACTCTACTCAGTCCTCTGCCCAAAGCGAGTGCTCCACTCACCTCGCACATCTCCCTTGCCTGTTCCAGTTCTTTGAAATTCGAACATGATCATTCATCTTTCTTTTCCTCCCTTGGATGTTTTACTGACCGCCTCCTATGAGCGCTCCTCCCGGGCCTCAATACGAGGAGTGTAGTTGAAATGGTCACACATCTTGTCTTCCTGGAGTTTTTGCTCTGAAGAATTAGCAACTAGTTAGTTCTCTAAGAAAAAAATAGAGCAGAGATAAAAGAAAAAGTGGTCAGGTAAGAGAGTTGCAGCAAAAATATTGCAAGCCCAGCAGGACGGCTGAGTGCCATCTACATGGGGACGGATGCCTGGCTCCCCCACCAATGTCACCCGGGCCAGTTACCTCCTCCGATCTGATCTCCGACCTGCGCCTCCCCAGGCTCTAATCTGCCATAACCAGGAGCTTTCTTTCCTCCCCCATCTGAGTCCCCACTGAGTCACTCGAAACCCTCCTGGGTGAAAGCCCCAGGCTTACAGTTTGCTTGGGGGGAAATTTGAATAAAAATGGGAGCCTTCATCTAATTTCCTGTAAAATTTGTTACCCAACAGTGAGTGCTAGAGGGGAAATGTCTGGAGTGAACTAAAATGTCACTGAAAGTGCACATATTTTAAACAAAGGGAGTAGGATTAGACTGAGCTGCACAGCACAGCTGCAGAAATCTAGGCTTAAGCAATTGCATCTGCATCTCAAAGCTGCTCACCTCTGTCCCGAGCTAGGAGTGACCCAAGAGTGGGTCGCCTTGGCCAGTGAGAAGACGGGCCTGTTCTGTCACACAGCTGAGGAGGCGTGTTCGGGTTTTTTTTTTTTTTTTATAGCTACTGTAAAAAATTACCATAAACATCATGACTTACTATGCAAATCTTTTACCTGACAGTTCTGCAGATTAGAAATGTAGCACCATGTATCTGGACAAGGTTGAGGTCAGGGTCTGGTCACTGGGCTCCCACATGGGGGCCATGAAAGGACTCTTTGCTTGGCTCACTTGGCTCTGGAGAAGCTGGATCCTGAGCTTCTGAGACTGGCTGCTCTTGGCTACGGCTGGCTCTGCCTTCAAAGGTGGCCATAGCCTCGGGCAGCTCTGCCTCCACTCACTCTACCTTCTTCATTTGCTTCTGAGTCCTCACCTCATGAGGATAATACTCCCTGACCCTCCACTTTAAGGTCCTCTGATGAGCACCCAGAACATCGGCAAAGCCCCTTTGGGAGTCCACCGTAACCATTATTGGCCTAAAATCAGGTGTCAAAATAACAGAGGCTCAGGCTGGGGATTTAGCTCAGTGGTTCCGGTGCCTGCCTTGCAGGTGCAAGGTCCTTAGTTCCATCCTCAGTAACTACATACCACATGCCAGGCATGGAGACTCATGTCCACCAGCAATTAATACCACACACCATAATGCTCGGCATAGTGGCTTCAGACTATAATCCCAGCACTGCAGTCCTCAGGAGGATTGCTGTGAGTTCGAGGCTCACCCTTGCTACATAGTGAGCTCAGGGCCAACCTGAACTACAAAGCAAGACCCTGTCTCAAAACAAACCAACAAACTACCCCCAAAACAAAACAAAACAAAAAACCAAAACAAAAAAATCACAGAGGTTCAAATTCTGCCCCACTGATCTCCTCCCTGGGTTTCCTGAAGTCCTCACAAGTCTCATCCCATTTCAGGACCAACTCGGATTCTGAATCTTGCTGGCTCAAAAGTTCCAAATCTCATCATACAGAGCAGTGATGCCATGAGAAATCCCAGTAGCGCAGCTCTTGGGACCCAGTTATTCCCCACCATGGGCCATGACACCAAAGTACAGTTATCTGTCCCCAGGAGACAGTGGTGGGACAGACAGGCGAGTAGCTACCTTCCCAGTCAAAATGGTGGGGAGGAAAAGTACAGTCACAGGTCCAGAGCAGTTCTGGAGGCTGACAAGGCAGCCCGATAGATTTGTAGGCTGGGGACAGTGGTCAGGGCTCTCACTGGGCCCCTTGGCCCTCTGGAATGGTCACATTCTCTTCCACTAAATGCTCGATGCACCTGCCTCCTGACTGTCGGAGTGTGAGAGTCTGAGGCCCCGCCATTTCACCACCTCCATTCCTTCAGGGTGTGGGTTTGATCTAGAACTGTGGCATGGGATTTGCACATCACTGAAACTTGAAGTGCTCTTGCTGGTAGAAGAGCACTTCAGTGGACACTGCCAGCATGTGCCAGCACCGTCAGGCCTTTGGGGGGTCAGGGAGTTTATTCACAACTCCCTTGTTCTAGTGTGTGGCTGTAACCCAGATTATCCCCACTGAGACTCCTGTTTGGAATGCTGTCTTTCCTTTGCTAATATTTTAGTCCACAAATCCAAGAGTAAAGTGAAAAGACAGGTGTTCTTAGCTGTGAACGGATTTGATCTCTGGGAACCCGACTTTGGAAACATGACAGGGAAGGAGGGAACTGACCCCTGGGTGTTCCCCTCACCATGGAGTTTGTGCAGCCACAAACCCCAAGTTTGTTTCCATTTGTCCTTTGCTATTCACATCTATAGACTGTATAAATAAGAATATCACAGAGTATCAGTCACGACCCCACTGCAGAATCGCTGGCTGACAATCAGTACTCAAATTTCCTGCAGGTAAGCCACACAGACTCAAAGTAAATCTGTCGGTGACTGTCCTTTAAACAGTGAGAGATTTGAAACCAGTGGCCACTGAGTCATCAGGACATCCAGTGTGCGAGGGAAGAGTGGTTGGTCTAAGAAACACCCCGCCATGGCATGGGAGGAGGCTGTGAAATGGAAGGGAAGGCTTCTCTGCAGCACAAGAGAACTCACAGAGCCAGGGGACAAGTTGTTACCAAAGTGTCTGGCTCAGGGAGTAGATGCTCGCTACTCACTGTCATGGGCAGTACACTGCAGACGGTAGCTTTCTCACTTTGATCCTTCATTAGAAATTCTCTGAAAATGAGAAAAAGCATCCAAGGATTATTAAGTAGAAGCCAAACTAAGTAAAATGAAAGAGTAAGTATTGGGACCTTGACAAATTAGACAAATTGTGTGTGTGTGTGTGTGTGTGTGTGTGTGTGTGTGTGTTTTCAATTATGTCTCCATGTGCAAATGTGCAAGCACACACCATCTCCAGATGTTTGAGTGTGTGATTTCCTGTGCTTTTTTTTTTTTTAGGTTTTTTGAGACAAGGTCTCACTTTGTAGTTCAGGCTGGCCCTGAGCTCAGCCTCAAATTCACATCACAGCAATCCTCCTGCCTCTGCCTCCTGAGTGCTGGGATTACAGGCGTGAGCCACCATGCTTCGCACTGTGGTATGCGGTATGTGGTAGTGGTTGCTGCTGGGCATGAGTCTCCACGCCCAGTATTGTATGTGGTTACTGAGGATTGATCCTGGGTCCTTGCGCTCACAAGACAGGCGCCAGAACCACTGAGCTAAATCCCCAGCCCTTCCTGTGCTTTTTTTGGTGTGCAGTCTGTGCTTGGTATGAGACTAGTAGGAAAACTTCCACCTCTCCTCTCCAAGAGGTGATATCAGGCTAGACATTTGTCACTGTGTCTCAGGAATGTTTGAGGATCTTACATTATGGTGCTAAGACAATTTCAGCGGTGTTCAGGCCAGAGATGCTGATGTTCAAGGTCACAGAAGTTTCCAGCTGCTGTGGCAGATGAGTCTGCAAAATGCTGGGTGAATTGGGCCTGACGGTAGATTTTCCTTCTTATCTGTGTGAGGAAAACTATCCTTCTGAGTTGCTTTCTTATGATGTGTGTGCAAAAGATCCCACTGACAGAGAAAAATTGGAGTTTCATCGTCTTTTTTTCCCCTGCGGTTAAGGAGATTCATTTTAAGCTTTGGAGGAAGCGGTTCAAACGCTAGGAGTCCAGATGCTTCGAAACATTCCCATTGGAGAGAGTGTTGGGGTTACTTAGAGGAGGGAAGGAAGAATAGAAGAGTCGGTGTGGGTGATGTTAGAAGGACCGTGGGGCGTTTACAGAGAGGCCTGGGGTGGACACTGCCAGCATGTGCCAGATACCCCGTGTCTGGGCCACGTGGTGGTGCCCAAAAGAACTGGGCGGTGCAGATATAATCTACTTTGGTAAAAGGGTCTGTGCAGGTGACGGAAGGTGAGAGACGGCAGAGCGGAAGCCCTTGCTCAGGGCAGACCCTTGATGGGGGAGGGTTTTGTGAGAGAATAGGACGTGTGAGCAAGCAGATGGGAGCTGATGAAGGCAAGGTGGAGGCAGAGATTAGAGTGAGGATCTTCCAGCCCGGGAACACTACGGGTTGCCAATGGCAACACAAGCTAAGAGAGGCCTGGACGAGATTCCACCTCAGAGTCTCCGGGAAGAGTCAGTCAGCCCTGCTGGAGCCTTCAGACTCCTTCCACTGCCTTGAGCGAGTCCGCGTTTTTGCTACCTCACTCAGTGTGTGGCGAATTATTACAGCAGCACTGAGAACTGAGGCGATGGTATATAGGGTAAGAGCAACATGGGGTGGGGGACTGGGGCCAGCGTTAAGAGAGGCAGAAGAAATAGCAACGCGTGTCGAGCTACCACCCTTTCAGAGGTGTCAGTAAATGTCTTTCTTTTCAGCGCTGTCATAGTCCATTTTGTGCTGTTACAGAATAGCACTGACTCCTACCTATAAACAGTAGAAGTTAGTTTTTCATGCTTGTGGGTCTGAGATGTCCGGTGCGCAGGCCAGCTCCAGGGAAGGCCTTGCTGCTGCAGCCTGTGGATGCTTTAGACGACGGAAGAGGATGGCCTCAATCCATGCACCGGTTGATGGGCGGAGCCTCGTGACCTAGAGACCGCCCACGAGTCCCGCCCCCCACGCCCTTGCTGGGGATCCCGTTCCAGCCACATGGAGGTTCACACTCTTTCAGTGATTGGTTTTCCAGTTCCTGATGTGCCCGGACTACCTGAGTGCGTGGCACTTGACAGCTCAGGTAAGAAGCCCAGGAGCCTCCAGTGCATCTCAGGCGTCAGGCTGTCCTAAAGGGAGGAAGAGAATATTCCCGTCGATGTGGGCAACATCGCAGAGCCTCTCCGGTGACTCTGACTTCAAGTGCACCCCGCCCGCTGTCTGCAGTTACCAGCAGCCCGGAGGCAGTGTGACCATGCAGGGGACGGTACCACAGCACAGAGTGACCCCGTGAGCCCTGGAGGGAGAGCTGGCAGAAAACCATGAAAATGATCAGAGCTAAGCAAGACAACGCTTCAAAGATAGACAGCTCCAGCGCGACTCTGCCCTGCGCGGATTCCTCCTGCTGAGTGCGGCTTCCGCCCTTCTTGGCGGTTCTGTCTGCAGCTCCGGGTTAACTACACTCCGTGGACACCCAATCTCCTACGAGATGAGCGCTGGGTCTTTTCTGGACAGGGATGGAGGCTCCCAGCCCACGAGGGGATCACCGCCGGGCAAAGCACGGAGGTCCCTGGCGTGGGACCAGCGCACAGATGACGAGCAGACCGCTGGATCTGCACAGAAACTATGGGGGTGCTTGTCAGGACGGACTCGGGGGCTGGTCACACAAGCGTCAGGCAACCGGACTTCTCCCAGAAAGGAGAGAAAGGGGAGGAAGATCCAAGACTGGGAGGAGGCTGCCAGAGTGAGAGAAGGCTTCAGGTGGAGGAGGCGTGAGACTGAGGACCCCAAGAGAATCGGAACCTGCTGGGTTAGGTGAAAGCAGGAAGTTTGCAGCCAAAATTTACCAGACCCGCCGAAGATTCGCTCGCACGCTGAAATGTTTCAGGACTGCTGCAGATGTTACACAAAGCGGTGACCAAAACCAGAATCGGCTTCAGAAATCTGAAATCAAGGCGTTGGGACCAGGTTCTGGCGCTGTTCTTGTCTCTGCAGGTACCGCGTTCCTCCGTGTCCATCGGCTCTGATCTCTGCCTGTGTTCGCAGGGCTTCCTCCTGTTACAGCCATCCCCCCTCTCATAAGGGTGCTGGTCACTGGGGTGAGGTCAGCTGTCTGCCAGGGTGACCTCATCCTGAATCATAACATCGGCGATGCGACTCCATCTCCAGAAGCGGCCTGCTCTCAGGTGGGGGGGGGGGAGGGGGGAGTACTTGAGCCTCGGGGCAAGTGTTGTAACCCAGGGCGCTTTTCATAAGGCAGCAGCGTGGGCTCCAAAGGGCGAGAATTAGAAGGCAGCAGAGTGCTCAGACGCTACAGTGGTTCTTAGACTTTGAAGCTCAACACTCCCCAACAAACCTCATTCCTATTTGATTTTTTTCTTTAAGGAATTGAGCTTTACTTTTTCTCCTGGGTAGGTGACAGCCTGGCAGACTTCTAAGATACCCTGAAGAGAACATATGCTATACAAGGCCTCCACCTTCGAGTCAGGCTCCATGCCCGGGAGGGACCTGGGAAGTGGGGAACTTGGAGCCGAGAGCAGAGCTGGCTGACAGCCCCTGCAGAAATGGAGGCCTCTGACCCCCACCGCAGGGCCACGCCCACCGATCCCCGCTGTGGGTGGAGCTGGACTTGTACAGGAGACCTCAGCCTGGGCTGATACAGTGCTCCCGCCCTGAATCCTTACCAGAGTCCTGATGTGCCCAGCTGGGACCCGACCTGCAGAAGCCGCGAGACATAGCGTTTCTGGTGTTCAGCTGCCGAGTCTGGGCTCAAATTTGTGACCCTCTTGCCTCAGCTTCCTGAGGATTGCAGACATGTGACACCACACCCGGCTGGATTTTCTATACTCTCTAAGATTTTTCTTCACATCTTCAGAGTGGGCACTCAGGATCTGAGTCCTGGATTCTCTTTCGAACCCTTTGTCTATATCCCGTTCCCATATCTCAGATAGCATCTGCCCGACCTCATGGCCAGGTCTCGACTGGCATCTCTTAGAGAATGACCCCTGAATTGCAGCCGCCACCCTCAAGCTAACGAAAGAAGAAGCTGGCTCTCTGGGCCGGACGCATACCAAGAAGTCCTTACTCGTCTCCATAAGGACAAGTGTTGCAAATGAGAGTGTTAGTGGCGGTTTCGTCCTGTGAGTGAATGGCGGATTCCCTCTGCATCGCACTTGCCACCCAGTCTGTGCCCCTCCCTCCCTCTGCACGTGTGCCTTGCCCTCCTGCCATGTACAGTTTGCCTGAGCTGGTGCGCTTGGAGCTCTGCAACCGGCTCCTTCCTATTGCAGGGCTCATCCATTCTCTCCTGTCTTGCTTGACAGTGTCATTTAGTTTTTTATTCATTCCAAAGCATTTGTTAAAATCTGAGTTCACTTCTACTTTTCTGAATAAAGTTAATAGTTGTAATCATAAGAGGTCAAGCTGATTTCATATATGAAAAGTTTAACTTGCTGGCCAATTTTGGTGCCACATGTTTAATGCAGATTTTTAAAGTGTCTAAATGTGACCAGAAAAATTGAAAAAGAGGAATAGAGAACCTGGGCACATTGTGCCTCTCAATGACCTTGGAAACCTGTTATAAAAACCTTTTAACTTTTCAAAGGATGAAATGAGTGGTTAGAGAGAGATATTAAAAAAATTATATACAGTAGTAACAATACAGTCAGCAAACTAATTGGGACCTGTTTGCAGTAATGAACCAACTTGTCGTCCATCACCAATGTGCCAGTCAACATGAACAATAGTGACATTGTGTGTTCCTGGGACCAGGAAGGCGGTGATGTAAAAATTATCCTTCAGCTGCTCCTTCAGCCTTAGTTCTAAATTGAAGCCTTAGAGAAATATTTGGTTAGGTTTGTGCTTTCAAAATAAAGTAAATGCATTTTAAAAAAATAAAATAAATCAGAGACAATGGTTTTATCAAAATCATGTGGATTCGGTGAGTTGAACTATAATTTTAGACAAATAAGGTTAGTTTCAGGGTAGTTCTCACCAGGAGTTTTAAAAAGTTGAACAACACAAACTAAAGTGATGGAATTCTGTGCTGGCTGCCAGCGTCAAAGTGAAAAAGTGACCTCAGAGAAGACTGGTTCAGAACATTAGTAAATGACTTTTAGGTCCAGAGGCCATCAAAAGACAGGGGCGGTGTCTAGAGTTTCTCTAAGAGTTTAGAAGTTTTCATCAGACATGACCATTATCTGTTAAAAAGAAATTAAAATTCACATCAAGTCTTTAGGGAAACCAAAGCAAGTGTTGGGCACTATAGGTCAAGTGGAAAAAAAGCAAAAATTAAAAATGAGTCATTTTTCCTGAAGAAGTCAGTCTAATTCCACATACTGACATCACAGCAATATGGGCACAATCAAGATCACCAGGTTGTTAGCGGCAAGTCCCTCCCAAGAGTTTGCTATTTTCCCCTGACAGTCACATATGACCCTTGCTCCCTGGTAGCAGTGCAGAATCCCCCGCCAGCACCTCATGCCCACCCCCTCACCTCTCCTCCCTGCGTACATCACACCAACAGGCTAATCTCTGTCTGTTTCATTCCTGCCTGGCTGCTTTCTGTCTTTCCTCTCTTATTCATTTGATTTAGTTCTTTTTAGTTTTCACTTTTGATTTTGCCAGTCCCTGTTTGCAGTCCATGCCGATCACATCTGCCCGGGGAGTGGGTGCAGGCACAGGGCGGGTGCATCTTAATTCTCCTCCTGTCCGGCTCCCTCCTCCACCCGCCCCTCCATCTCGTGGTCCCAGATCCTTTCTGTCTTTCCTCTCACCCTGGCCCCAGCGTGTTCCCTGGACCCTGCTCAGCCTCAAATCCCTTGCTCTTTCTGAGTCCAATCCCTGCTCACGATGGCTCTGTACTGATTTCTTGTTGAACTTGTAACAAATTAACCTGACTCTGTGGCTCCTGACAGCACCACCTAATTCTCTCAGGAGGTGGGAGTTCTGCAGTGCTTCGTACATGGCTAAAGGCAGGCAGTCACGGGGTCTCTTCCTTCTGAAATCTGTTCTCTTGTCCTTTGGTCTCCTAGAGCTCTGCTGTCTGTTTCTTGGCTTGTGCCCTTTCCTGTGCTTTACTCCAACCTGTGGCTTTTGTAGCCACTGCTGTTCTTCTCCTGCATGTACTTTGTAGGACCCTGCATTAGCTTTAATCTTGGCGGCAAACCGGATTGAGTTGTGAGCAGCTTAGCACAGCCACTGGCCTTTGGGACAGCGCCCAGTGGGCTGACTCACTTTTCCGCTATGTTGTTGCACTTTCTTTCAAACACTTGCATTTCATTCTCCATGTTATATTCTCTTCATCAAGTTATCTGACAGGGATTTTTGTTTCCCTGATTTGATGATAACAGTGGGGTGGAGACAGAAAGGGAAATAACTTGGTCCTCGCTCTCAGAGGCTGTAATATGGCTTGAGGACAGCTCAGAACAACGTCCTGCAGAACGTGAGGGAGTCATGGCTGCCACAGTGCATTGAAAGGGTATGATGGGGACACAGAGATGGGGCTCTTCACTGGGACCTTGTCATGGTACTTTTCTCACTGCTGAGATAAAATACCTGACCCCCACAGTGAAAGGGGGAAAGGTTTACTTAGCTCACAGTCTGTAGAGGTTTCAGTCCATATTGCTGGTTTCAAGGCAGGGTGGCCTAGCAGAGTAGAAACAGCTCACGGTGGGCAGAAGGTAGCAAAACAACAAGGGAACCGCAGCTCTCCCTATCTCTTATACACTACCAGATCACCCACCTGTAGGGCAGGGAGCACTCACCCCTTTAATCCTAGAGCCCTTGATCGTAGCCCTCCACCATGAATCGGTAACACTGTCCAGATCCAGCTCTACCTGTGACTATGTGAGGCTTTGGGAGACATTCAGCAGACTTCCAGCTGAGTGGGGATGGGGTGTGGAAGGACGGAGAGGATCCAGCCCTACCTGTGACTGTGTGAGGCTTTGGGAGACATTCAGCAGACTTCCATCTGAGTGGGGTTGGGGTGTGGAAGGACCGAGAGGCACATCCCGAGTATGCCTTGGTTTGTGGCTGCCTCACTCCAACCTGCCTCTGCTGTCACGAGGTGTTCTTCTTGTTTGTGTCCTTGTGCACAAACTCCTCCTTCGTGGCAACTCTAGTCATTGAGCTTAGGGCTCATGTTAATGAGATTTGACTTCATCTTGATTATACCTGCACAGACCCTGTTTCCAAGCAAGGTCACACTCAGAGGTGCTGAAGGTTAGAGCTTGTAGCATTTGGGGGAAAATCATAACTCTACCCGCAGTGGCCTGGTCTGTGGAGACCCTCCCACGCCATCTGAAGTGGGATGTGAGCTGAGGGACTGTGTTTTCAGCAGGGGACGGGCATGAGGACCTCTCATCACTACCAGGAGGTTGTCATGTCATTCAAACCCAACCCAACCTCTCCTTTCTTTGGCTGATAAATGAGAAAAAGAAAAGCAAATCAGCTAACAGCCCCTGGGTCTCTTGGCTCCATAGGACCGCACTGTCACCCTCACTGGCTCACATTTTCTTCCTGGTCACCTTGTTACCACCGGAGCTCTGTTCTGTGTCCCTCCCTCCGTGTGCTCCCTGTGCCATCTGCTGCTGTCTTTCCACTGCTTGCTGACTGTGCTCCAGCCTGCCGAGTGGCACCATGCACCGCCCTGCCCCTTCTAGGCCTCTCCTGCCCTCTCCTCTCCCTCCGTAGTGCGAACAAGTTCCCTCATGCCGGAGCCTCAGACTGGAGCCTGCAAGACCCCTCAATGCTGCTTCTCATCCTGCAGCACTAGGGTCACCCTCTCAAGGTCTCTGCAAGCGTGTTGTGTTTATGGGATCCTGTCTCTTGCAGCCGAGGTGACCTTTTACATACATGGACCTGGCCACAGCCTACTGCTCAGAACCACCCCTGCCTGGCACTGCTGGCCCACTCTGCAGGGCCTGGCTGATGGAGGGCTGGCTTATATTTCTTACCACTCCGGACAAATGGAGTCTACGCACCCTCATGCAGCTGCTGACTCTCACTCTGCTGCTTCTCTCCCAGGAGCTCTTTGTGCCACAGAAAACTCCTCTCCCTTCTCTTTGCCCAGCTGATGCCTGCATCTCATGCCAATGAAGAACCAAGCAGAGAGAGCAAGTGAAAACCTGCACACTGTGATTTATTTCCATAAGTACACGAAGGTTACCAAAAGTACAGTGGTGTCCGCTTTGGCAAGGCCCAGGCAAGGAATAACTCCAAAGGAAAATGAGTCAACCAAACAAAGGTGACAGGAGACAGGAGCTTATGCGTTTGTTCTAAGGCGAGAAGCATGGGAAGGGCCAGACCAGGTCCTTCTACCAACAGGTCTCTGCCAGACCCTTGAGTTAGCTCAGGGGCCCCCACACCCTTGCAGAAGGTGCCAAGAATAGCTGTTCAGCAGCTGTAGCTCAGCCTGGAGCTGAGACTACCCTGCTGCCAACCCTCACAGCCAAGGGTCTCTGTCTCAAGATACTTGGTGTGATCCTCTTCCTTCACCTTTAAAAGCTCTCCCTCGCCCCAGCCCTGAGCACGCTTGCAGTTTACTAGATACGCGTGCTCTCTTCCCAGTGTGCTCCATTCCCCAAGACACACCGTGTGTCCTTGCTTCCTCTCTGCCCTCCAGGTCTCTCCATGGATGTCCAGCCCAGGGACCCCACCCCCAACCAGGATGGAACTGAAGTGGACGTGGACCCCGTGACAGGCACTTCGAGAGGCAAGGTAAGTTCTCAATGCCGGGCATTTTAAGTACTCATCAGATCCCAAATGCACAGGCCCGCACTGCAGTTCAAACAGGGCTTTGATTTTCAAGCCAAGAAGATGCAATTACATCAGTGGCAGAAAATGAGTCCTCCTTGACATCAAAGCCTTGTTGGTCCGGCAACGGACCTGACCATCTGCGGCGGGCTAACAGGCAGCAGCCCTGCTCCGAGCATGTCTCGGAGATGTCATACCAGTGTCGAGAAGGCCGCTGCTAACTCCAGTCCAGCCTCCTTGCCCTCTCTAGGCCAGGGCAGACACATGAAGCAGATAACTCCTTCTGGGAGCCTGGGTCGCCCCGGTCCAGGCGGGGTGTGGTGGCGGGGTAGGGGTGGGGCGCTCCCGCTCATTCCGGCATGGAACCGATTCCGTCTAACCCATGAACTGCTCGCCAGCTCTGCGATCGCAGGAGGCCACCTGTCCAAGCGCAGAGGGCCTGTCTGTGCCTGCGGGGTAGGAATCTCTCCTGTCACCCTGCTTGCGTCTATTATTCTTTTTTTTTTTTTTTTTTAGGTTTTTTTTTTTTTTTTTTTTTTGAGACAGGGTCTCGCTTTGTGGTTCAGGCTGGCCCTGAGCTCAGCCTCAAACTCACATCACAATCCTCCTGCCTCTGCCTCCCGAGTGCTGGGATTACAGGTGTGAGCCATCACGCCGGCACTGTGGTATGTGGCACTGGTTGCTGCTGGGTGTGAGTCTCCACACCCAGTATTGTTATGTGGTTACCGGGGAATCGAACCCGGGCCCTTGCGCTTGCAAGACAGGCGCCGGAACCACTGAGCTAACTCCCCGGCCCTTGCGTCTATTATTCTTGCGTCATCGTCTGCTGCACCTGGGTCCGCCCCCGCCAGGCACAAGAGGAGTGCTCCTGCGTGGAGGTGGAGTCCCTGGTTGCCGCGCCCTGATTTCTCACCGCTGGCTCTTTGGAGCTTCAGTTTCCTCGACACTCTGGGAAACCATGTTGTCAAAGATGCACCAGCCCGTGCTTCTACCTGACAGCTCTGCTCAGGGGCTGCAGCTGGACAGCACGACCTGAGGGCCGGACAGACAGACACTCAGGTTTTCGAAGTCCCGGAGGCTGAATCCTGGGACCAAGGCGCGGGCAGACTGGAATCGGTGTAGGAATTCCACTGGGGAACACAGGCCCCTGAGTCCCTGACACCCCGAAAGGGCGGCTAGTATTTGGGGTGTCTGATAATTTTTCTGCTGCCAAATTAGTTTATTCTGTGATGTGGACACCACATTCTTGGTGCTTCCCTCTGAACAACTGTTCTTTTAGCCTTTAGTCCTTATTTGTAAAAAAATAAAATAAAATGAAATTTTAAAAAGCAGAAATCTTCCACTTGTTTCTCTTCAGAATGAGCTTTTCTTTGTGACCATCTCTCCTGGGTTGAAGAGGTGCACACCGGCTGGAGGGAGCCGGGACAGCGGAGACTCGCCCAGTTTCAAGGCAGTGCGCCCAGTTTCAAGGCCGCACTGCCGTGCTCGGAAGAAACGTCATTTCCCAGCCTATTTTCTGCAGAAGAAAGTGTGCGGCAGGTAGGTAAACTAAACAGGTAGGTAAACTAAACAGATCTTTTCCACAAAAGCAGACCTGCATGGTGGGGAAGGGCTGAAATGCGGTGCCAGGTTACTATCCAGCGGGGGCCCCAAAGCTTCCTGTGAGTGGGGTGCGGGTGCTGCTGATAGCTGGCTGACCTTCCGGGGGAGGTAGGAGGTGGGGCCTGGTCAGGAGCAGGGGTCACTGGGCGGGGCCTGGAGGTGCCGCCTCCCTCCCCCGCTCCTCCCTGGAGCCGCTGCTTCCTGGTCGCCATGCCGGGGCTCTTTCTCCTCCACCTGGCCCTCTGCCACCCCTGGACTGACGTCTCCACAAACTGTGAGCAGAAACGCATCCTTCTGCCATGAAGTCGTGCGTGCTGCGCATTGTTCTCAGCGACAAGAAAATAAATAAGGTAAATGGGAGCGCATGTGGTGACAAGCATGTCCATGAGCTGAGCTAGGAATGAAGTCCAAGGACATCCGCACCGTCCTCGCAGGACAAGGGTGATGCAGACGGTGCCAGCTGGCTCCCTGCCACCTCACCCACCTCCCGGGCTGCTGGGTGCTGAGACTGGCACTGAGGCCCGAGTGGGGACTCCAGAGAGGGAAGACTCTGGGGGCCCTGGCACAGCCCCGAGCTCGTGGGGGCACCAGGGACCAGTTGCTCATAGGCCTCCCAGGAGCGGTGGGTCTGTCTGGGCAGAGCCCTGGGCTGTGGGGAGACCGGACGGGCAACCCTCTGAATGGCAGAATGTAGGGACACAGCACGTGATGTGAGCGTGAGCGGCTTTCCCCCCCTTTCCAGCTCCAATCTTATAGCGTCATCATTGATGAATTTCTCCCCAAGTGTTATAGTGGCTGACTTTTTTCTATATTTAATACATTGATTCTGCCTGTTCTAGAAGTTGCTGCCCTACCTAGATTCATAAATTACCAGCTTCCCTAAGATCCATGCTTAACTCTGAGTTTCTTGCATCCTGTTCTTGTTTTTGTAGCAAAATGGAACATTTTCAGACAGTATAGAAGTATAGTATTATATTTTCCCAAATACTTCTTTGGATAATGGTAAAACAGCAGAGTAACCCTGAAGTTAGAACTAAGTGGAGTTATGCTTCGTGATATTTGTGAGATGCAACGGAAGCAGTATCTAGGCGCACACTGCTCCCTGTAAAATATTCAATCAGGCCAATATAGTATTTCATCTATTTTGACTCATACATGTTATACAAATATACAAATGATCAACACATTATTTAAACACTCAACTCAAGAAAGGAGATAAGTATGGATGAGGAGAGGTGCACCAGGAGATGACACAGTCCAGGGTACTTGCTCGGTGGCATCTCGGGGGTGGTTGAATTATACAGAGCGGTGGACACAATCTGATGCTATCAACAAAATGCTTTATCTGGAGGGTGGTGACTTCCAGCAACCCATCTGCCTGGCTGGGTTCTTCTCTAGAGCTCTGCCATGGCTGGGACAGAGGGCAGGTTGGAAGTGTTGGGCAGACAACGTGTGCCCACAGTTGGAGGAGAACTTGACTGCACGGTGAAGTGACTCTTGTTCATGACAACGTGTCCTAGTCTTGAGAAGCGTAAAGTCTGTGTGAGGTCTCCCTGTAGAGTCGATGCTCATGAGGCATTGTGAGAACTGACTGCCCATTACATATGTATGTCACAATATCACATTACATGAGAGAAAATACAGTTCTCTGTCAACTTTAAAAAAATTTTAAAGATTGGAGTAAAAAGCATGGCAAATTATTTAGAAATTCTTTGGAAACTGAGAATGCATAATCTAGACAAGTAGTCAGCAGGAAGAGTAGTGGAAGGATGTATTAGACTCAGCTTGTGTGATAATTCAGGAGTAAACATAGCTTGATTGTTGAGAGTCATGAGAAGTCAAATTCCTGGCTGATGGCTGTTGATCAGGGATGTGGGCAGTGAAGAGGTTTCCTGGTATTGGTAAATCCTCCTGGTTCTTCCCTGAAATAATTCAGAAAGTTTGGGCCCTTTTGAGCAGTAGAGGAGCAATTTTCCACACTCGAGCCTCCTCCACCAACAGCAGTGCCTAAGCCCCCCTCCGCCAGTAGTCTCTGCCCTTGGCCTTCTCCGTGCACCATTTGCTCCTCTGCTCCCCAGCAGTGGCCCTGGGTGCCTGGTCACAGACCGCACATGGCGGGTGCAGGACCGACACATGTGGGACTGTGTCTGGAGCCCCAGCCTGTGGGTCTGTTCTTGGCTTTCTCCAGCCCTACATCTGCACTGCGTCTGCCACCTGCAGGCTTTACCATCACTCCAGTGGGCCCAGGCCCAGCAGAGTTGAGAGCAGGGTGGGGTTCTGTTCCTCAGAACTCAGCAGAGGTGGTAGATATGTACTGCTGAGTGCAGCTTTGACACTGTGCAGGTGACCCAGGCCTTGGTCCTCTGCAAAGCTGGGCGCTCAGCCTTGATTTTGCCATCGGAGGACATCCCTCTCCTGCTGCATTGCAGGGTTATTGCAGGTTAAGTAGAAGCAGAGACCAGCAGGGTGGCTCCTGGAGCCTCCTTGTCAGCCAGCACCAAGAGACACTGCTCAAGGGTGAAAATATGACTCGAGGTGCCCTTTCCACTCTGCCCCTTAACCTGGAGTGAGAGAAAGAGTAAGTGGAGCTGAGTATGGTGGCATGTTGCCTATAATCCCAGCACTCTGGGAGGCTGAGGCAGGAAGACCTCAAATTAAGGCCCAGCCCAGGCAATTTAGTGGTTTATGGGGACCTTGTCTTAGAAAATAAAAAGAGTTGTAGATGTATGTAGGTTGGTGCAAAAAAATCATTTAAAAAAAAAAAAAAAACAGAGTTAAGAGGGATGTTTTAAATTCTAGGGGCAGAGGTAAAGTGGGGGATTTTTCAACTTGTTAGAAAAACAAAACCCACTTAGGACGGGAACCAAATTGACATGCTAGAGGACACACTGGGCTTGTCCTCTGTGGCATCTGCTGACCTCTGGGACTTTTGGTGTGAAAGGGAGGCCTAGGGCTGGCGTCTCTTTGAGGTGCAGAAGAGATTTCAGCTCTGGGCACAGCACAGTATGTGGCAGCCAGCAGCATTTCTGAGACGCTGGTTTAAATAGGTCCTTTTAGAATGGCATGGGGGCCCTGTAACTTAAACTCGATAGGAGCAAATACAGGGGAGTGTGAGTAGAGAGAACTTGAGGTACAGCCCTGTGCACCCAGGAGCTATTTGTCATGTCGTCTTCGTTGGCGCTGCCCAGGTCCCATCTGCACTAGTGCATGTCTGGGGACCAGACCTCCCTCCTGCAGGCCCCGCCCACCCTGGCCTCCCTGGGCCCAGTGTCCTGCAGTGCCGCGGCCTCTCTTCCTTGGGCTGGACCAAGGCTCTGCTTCTCAGCACTTTTCTTTCTCCCCTCTTGGCCCAGCTTTTCCATTTTCCTTCTACTGCTATGAATGGCATTTGTAGAGCACTGGTTTCCCAGGGGAAACAGAATTCCACCCCATTCCTCTAAAGCCACTTTGGAGAGGAGGCTTTGTCCATAGTTACATGGCCCAGAGTTTCTGCATTTGGACTTGACTTTGGTGGTCTGTTGGAGTGGTTAAAGTGTTCTCCTGTGATAGGGTAGCCAATGCCATTGCTGTGGGCACTCCCCAAGCCCAGGGCCCGTGCACCTCCATGGGGCAGAGCCATCCTTTGTGACCAAGCCTCAGAGGCTCCTGAGTTCATGACCATCCTGATGGTTGCTCCTCAGACTCCCTGTCAGGCTGTGCTGCTTCCTGGAAGAATTCAAGTGAGATGAAAACACCATCAGAGCTGTCTCTGCTTTGCATATTGACTGTCCTTCCCGTCTGGGAACTCACAGAGCTATGGGCCAGGATGGGCACCGGAGCTCCAAGTACTGTCCAAAATTAACAGCTGAGAGAGAACAAGGTCCTCCTTGAATTCCAAGAGTTGCTTCCCTATAAACTTAAAGGAAATTCCTTCTGTAGACCCAAACAGGACAACTGGTCAACCAGACACAAAAAAGGTGCCCAGAGGCAAAGAGACAGAGACCAAGGCCAGGAAACACTTCTTGGTACTCCCAGGCAGGAAACGTATTTACTTTTTGCATTTCTAGAGTCATTCGAAACAATTCCTGAACATTAAAAATCGTGCACCCATTTGGAATAATTGAAACTGAAATGGGAATGGAATTACATCTCACTAATCCATTTACAATGCTATGAATTGCTTCTCATAGCCAACTGCCAGATGGGCTGCTTCATTTAATAACTTGAATGCTGACATTCCCCGGGGCGAAGAGACAGTTTTACCACCAACTGTGGAGCTTCTCCCCTTTCTCCTTTTTCCTGAGGTGGCCTGGCTCCAGTCCAGGGCTTCTAAGCTCTCGGCCAAGGGGAGGAGCTCCTGCTGGTGTCTTCCCTGCTCCACGTGGCCCATGCATCTGCAGGGCACAAAAAGGGTACGAAGAAGGTGGCCTGCTTTGTTCCCCCACAGTGACGGCTCAATCCCTCCTGACTCACAGGAGTCCCAATATGCCCAGCTGTCACACCTGCAGAGCAGACGCCAGGTAGAACCGTCAGAAAAGCTTCTAAACCCAGGGCACCTGGGAGATGCTGTTGGGAGAAAGTGGTAGCCCTGCAGTGAGATGGGACCTGGGAACTGCTTCTCCAGGGACTGGAGAGTGAGGTGACCACCTGGCGTCTTCTTCTCATCACCAGGTGTGCTAGATTCCCCTCATCTGCCCTGTCGTGAAGGTCAAAGACTGCAGAGGTGGCAGAGGGAGCCAGGTGGGCCCAGACTGAGACCTCCAAGACCCTCAAAAGTGATGATGTGCTGAATGGGACACTAAGATGCCACTGGCCTTGTTTCTCCACAGTGTAGACACTGTGTTGATGGTAGGGAAAGAATGGTGGGGTCTTAGTGTCCTTCAGGGGACAGAACTGGGGAGAGGGGACAGGACCATGCAGACAGGCATGACCCTCATGATGGATGGTAAATAGGTGATTAATTCATAGAAGTGGCTCGGGTTGAAATCTTTGGTGCTGTGAACCTGAAGTCAAAAAAAGGAAGAAATAAGATGAAAGAAAGCCACTGAAAGATATTCCCTGAAGAATACCTGAAGTTATACTATCTAATTAATTAATAACTTATTAAACCTCGAGATAGAGGTGGGTGATGGAGGGAAGGTGAAGATGACAAAGCTGTGTGAAGTTGGGGTACTGACTCCCCATGAGGCCTATGGTGCTTGTGCTCTGCACACAGACTAACAATAGCACGGAACAGAACACCTCAGCCCCTGGGTTGATGTCTTGCAATGCACTAGGAGGACATGGGAGGCACATGGAAGGCTCTCCTGGAGTGTGCTGAGGTGACACAGCTGTTTCCAGGACAACCACTCATGAGATTCTTTGAGCTGCAAGCTAAAATAGTCGCCACACCTGTGTCCCCCTGGGACACCTTCCCTGACGGACAAAGAGCTGGAAGCCCAGACTCAGCAGGCTGGGCACTGTTGTGAGAGCAACATGCAGAGCTGATTTCCATAGAAAACAACCAGCATCTTTTGTTTCCAAAGATGAAAATCAGTCTTTTATGTAAAACATGAGATTTCCCCTCAAAATTTGAGCTTGATATTTTTCAAAGGTGCCCATAATGCCAAATGAATGAACAACAATTGCATTTTGATGTCTTATCACACAAATGACCAGTGCAGGGCTCCAGGAGTATGGAAGGCCATGGCCCTAGCCTCAGTAGAGAGGACAATGACATTGCATCCAGGGCTGGGTTTCCAGGACAGAGCTCTACAGTGCTGGGATGTGCTGTGTAAGCCTCATCTGGTTGTGAGAGACAGAAAACTACTTAGACCTAGAGGAATTTTCTAAGATGATGCTGGGTCCTTTTTTAGCAACTTATTTAAAAACAGTGAACCTTTGAGTTATGACAGTGTGACATACAAACAACTTGGACTGTGGCCAGAGTTTTAGATTTAACTTACAATCAGTCTTCAGTTACAACCTAAATGTCTGCTGTTGGTGGTGCCACATGGTCTCAGTTATGGATTTAACCTTCAAAGAGTTCTCGAAGGAACATGACAGCATCTTCTTCTGTGTGGGGCTATTGAAAAATCCTGGGCCAGTGTCTCTCTGAGGACACTGCGATCTGCCTGTGGACAGGAGAGAGAACTTGGGGGCTGTGAGAGGAGCCTGAGAATTCACTGACCAGCTTCAGTTACAACCAGCCCTCGAAGACAAATTGAGTTCACATGTCAAGGACCCACTGTAATTATTTTTAACTGTGGCAGTAATGCATGGATATTGCAGACATTTAAAAAAACTGTAGAAACTCAATTTTTAATGTTATTTGATAAACATGTGTAAGCTTGCCCTGCGCTATCTAGTCTTCTGAACACCTGTAAAGGTAGGTACTATTCTAATCATCCGTTTACCTAGAAGGAAACTGAGGCAGGGAGGATATGTGATGTGCTGGGGTCAAATGGCTTTCAGGAGGACAGGTGGGCAGATGAGATTTAAAGCAAATGCTGCCTTCCAGTCTGTGCTCTCCAACGCTGTGTGGGCATAAAGTAAAAATCACGTGATCCCCTCCTCCTCCTCCTCCTTCTCCCTCTCCCTCCTGTGCACCAGCTCTCTCTAGCATGGACCTTTGTCTGGAGACTGACTCTCAGATGCCACCACCAACCTCAGACTCCCGTTGGTTCACTACCCACCAGGCCACTCTCCTCTCGGGACATCTCTGCTGGACAGAGCTCTAAGTGCTGGAATGTGCTGTGTCAATCAGTATGTTTACTCTTTCTGTCACTTGCTGGGGAAGATAAGTCTCAACACCTGTTTTATTCTTGATCAGGAATGGGAATTGATTAGGCTCAAAGCATTTACTTTTTCACATCCAACCATACATCCACCCTAAACATTCTTGTCACCGCTTAGGGATGAGTGGATAGAAGCTTTGCTGATGTGCTGCAAGCACTTCCTGAGTGGCCGGAGCTTTGATTAGGAAAGGGCTGCAGGACTGAATGCGCCTGTGGTGTGAAATACTGAGTGTGTGTTTCCCCATGTGATCTTCACTTTACGAGTGTGACACTGTTCGTGGTGACATCATGGATGTCACAGGTTAAGCTCCTCTGCACCAACACACAGTCACTGGGACCTGTGAATAGTTAAGCCTGGTTTCCATCCTTATGTCACCACTGTGCCCTTGGGCTGGCTTGGGAGCTACATGGGAGAGTACAGCACACTTCCAGTGTCCAGGGGTCGTGGAGTGTGACCTGAGCATCCACACCGGGCAGGACCAGCACCTTCCTGTCCGGCGCTGTTCCTCTGCTCTGCTTCCCCAGTGCCCAGAACCGAACATCTTTATGTGGCCACACCCTTGGAGCCCGGTGACCATGGACTGCAGCTGCTGGAACTGTGAGCCAACATCTTCCTTAAGGGGTGGTACCCTCTCAGGAGAGGAAACCAGGTACAGAAGCAAGAAAGGCAAGGAGCTCCTGCCAAACACAGACTGGGGAGCCATATCCAAGAGGCAGAGACTCCCAGCTGCATGGAACAGGGAGCCTGCAGCTTCACCCCACTAGTGCATGCTGGAAACTGGGGTTCACCCAGGGTCTCCAGCTCCATATGCATGTCCAACTGTATCTATGCTTCTTGCTTAACAATTCTTCCTTTTAATGATTTTCATCGATTTCTTCAGTAAAATTTCTGATTTTTTTGTGTAGTTCATAGCAAAATCAATAGTATTTTAAAATATTGAGGTCTGATTTCAGGTCATCAAGCCCCCAAAAATAAATTTATGGTTTGGCCAGGGATATAGCTCAGTGGTTCCGGCACCTGTCTTGAAAGCGCAAGGGCCCGGGTTCGATCCCCGGTAACCACACAATACTGGGCATGGAGACTCATCCCAGCAGCAATCAGTACCACATACCACAGTGCCACGCATGGTGGCTCACGCCTGTAATCTCAGCATGCGGGAGGCAGAGGCGGGAGGAGTGCTATATGAGTTTGAGGCTGAGCTCAGGGCTAGCCTGAACTACAAAGCGAGACTCTGTCTCAAAATAACCTAAAAAAAAAAAAAAATTGTGGTCATTTGTCTAATCTAAAATGTTCCTTAATTTTATTCTGATTATTTATATTAATGGTTGAAATAACTTGGCCTTTTTCACAGTGGTAGAACTAGTACACTAGCAGTCTTATCCGAAACACATTTTAAACTTTAAAAAGCAAATTAAATTGATTATCATATAAAATGAAACATTTTTAGCATATTTAAATATGTGGTAAAAGTTGTATGGTACCCATATGCCTTGTCAGTATAATTTATTTGTTGCTTTCTTGGCAAATGAGTTATTCAACCAACCTTAGTTTAATACAGGATTTCCATTTGGATTTGTATGTAATCAAAATGACTAGAAGGTCCCACTTCATGAGTTGTTGTCACTAAATTTCTGACAACATGTATATTAAAAATACTCTAAACATGAAAGCATCTGCTGACACCCTGCCTATGTGTGTTCCTACTGCGCACTCACCAGGAACAAACTGAACGTGTCCCCCAAGTTTGTCACAAGAGGTAGCAGATCTAACCACAGGCTTCAAGCTCACCCTCTGAAAATAATTTACTGTGATAAACCTATTTCTCTTACTTGCGACTGTCTTTATCATTTGCATTTTTGCATTGTGGTAATGGACATATAACATAAATTTACCATTTTAACGATCATTAGGTGAGGATGGCACCAAGCACCGTTGAGATGTCAAGCCTCCATCACCGCCATCCATCTCCAGAGTCTCCTCCTGACAGAGGGTACCCATGCCCTGTGACGGTGTCTGAAAGCGTGGCTTGACCCTCAGTGTCATATTTGCCTACACCAGCTCATGCCATGGCACCTAGGGCCAAGCCCACGGCCCTGGCCCAGAAGTCACACATGATTCATTCATGTAGATGCCAGAAGTCAAGATCATGGTCCTTTCTGTACCAGGGGAGAGCCACTGATCTCGTGAACAACCCAGGGGCAGCCCTCCAGCTAAGATGCCCATCTTCTCTAGGACCTCAAGGTTGCTCTGAAGTCTCCCCCGGCATCCTCCATTGTGCGTACAGCACATGGGAAGTCTTTGTCACAGGGCATTCTGAACTCCAGCTCAGGTCTCTCTGGAATCTCACCTGGGACTGAGTGCTCAGATTCTCCTGGTCTGACAGATCTGAACTAACAAACCAGAAATCAAGAGGGGAGGAGGTACCCAGGCAGGATGTGCTCCACATGACCCTGTGCCAGCTGTGCACTGGTCACCTGTTCCTGCTCACACCTTCAGACCCACCGTGTGCAGCATGTGCGGCATTTCCCTCAGCCTGCCTGCTGGTCCACACCATCACGCCAGGACCACAGTGTCCTCCTCACCCACAGCCAGCCGCCCACGGCCTGGCCTGGCACAGTGTCCTGGCAGGTCTGGACCCTCACACCTTACCTGTTCACCATCTTGGCATCTCTCAGTCACCACCACCATGCAGCCGTGAGACACTGACTCCACAGGCTGAAGTAGGCCGCACAAGGCTGGCATCACCCAGGGCTGGGGATAGCTGCACCCTGTGCTGTGTGCTCTCCTGGCAGACCAATGGCCCGAAAGTCTTCTTTGTTTCCTCTGAATCCTTTAGAGGGTAAGTTTCCAGGACCATGGGAAGCCGACAAGTAGACAGAGGCCCTAGCTCACACAGAGGGACTTCCTCTGAGGCGTGTACCCAGAAATCCCTGGTGCCACAGCTGCAGGAGCTCGGAGGGTGCCTTCCTGACATGCAGTCAGGATGGCCCTGGTGTCTTCCTCAGCCCACGCTCCTCGCTGGTCCTTGTCACCCCCATTTTCTCACACTCATTTCGTGGACTTTCCAGCTGCCCAGTGCTGTCCAGAAGCAGAGGGTTGGAAGCAACCTCTGCAGCTCAGTCCCGATCTGAATAGTAATAAAGCAAGAGCGCCGTGTCCCGGTGAGCTGCTCTCATCTATGATCTGAAAGCACCAATATTCTAGGGCTAGTACCCAGACCTCTTGCCTCTCTGCCTCTCTTTTCTCACCTCTGCAATGGGCTGGAGAGCTTGTAAGGTCAGCGTGTGAATAATCAGAGGATGTCAGCCGATTGCAGAGCTATGCAGGGCTCAGGCACCATCACGGCGCTGTGCCCTTCCAGAAGTGATTCGAAGGACAGTTTCACTCGAACATAACGAGCAGATTTTCTTGGAATTTTTTTTTTTTTGAACCTAACTACTTAACTCAAATAAGCTCTTAAACTCCATTTGCCTTGGAATGCAGCCCTGGAGGCAGGAGGGCGGGAGAAGTCAGTGCCTACTGTATGTATGAATGAAATAGTCCAGAGAGTTACTGAGGTTTAAAAAACAAAGGATGGGCTGGAGTGTAGCTCAGCAGCGCTGCACCTGCCTGGCAAGCACAAGCCCTGAGCTCAGTCCCCAGCACCAAAACCAAACCCAAAATATCAAGGACAAACACAGTCTCCCGAGTCTTAGAGTTTGGGACTAAAACTCAAAGCTTTGATAATGATGGAGAACCCTCTTAATGAGAGCATGATTTCTCACTTTTGTGATCTCAGCCGCTGGCTGCTCCGAGGTTACTTGGAGAGTGAGTATGGTATGACTATGACTATGGTGTCCTTTCTGAGAGATCTGTGATGAACAGATCCTGCTGGGTGATGCATTCTCACTTGAGAGGTCAAGTTTTCACACCCATTTTACAGATTCACAAGTGAAGGCTCTCGACTCACCCAGACTGGGGCGGGGTCTGGCTCAGACAGCAGGAGGAGGGCTCAGACACTGGAGGAGGCAGGAGCCCCCTGCGCAGAGCACCGCAGGGCTCGACTACCCTGGCAGAGCGGCTTGGGCTCCTCAGACTAGGCTTTTCTATCCTCTGGGCTGGCGCACCGGCTGACGGTGTACTCCCGCCCAGGGTGGGGGCTGTCTGCAGCTAAGTGCAGACTGGAAACAGCACAGCAGTGCGTGGTCCATTCAGTGTCCCTGGGAGTGCGGAGTGAACACCCCGAAGTCCTGTGATTTCCATGGCCCACAGAAGGCACGGCTCCAGCCCAACTCAGGGCCTTAAAAAACCAAACAAACAGAGAAGATGCGATTCCCACAGGCTGGCACCGGCTGTCCTCTTGCTGTGAGCTTGTGCCCCGGACAAAGCCCTTGAACAGCGAGGCGGCCCATCCCTGCGGCCACTCTGGGAGGTGCCGGGCGACTGCCCGCAGGTGAGCCCTGGTGGAGCGTCATGTGTCCTTGCAGGCCCGGGCTCTGCTCGGTGCGTGTCTGTAAGAACCGCCATGTCTGCGGGGACAGGGGTGTTGGGTTCTCTACATGGGCATCAGACCACAAGGGTGGTGACTCTGAGGGCCCAGTGGCAGCCTGGCCAGGGCACAGGGACACATTGGGGCCAGTGGGGGGAGTGTGGCAAGGTCTTTACTGGGGGCCAAGCAAGCACTGAGTGCGCTGAGCATCAAGAGGGTGTACTTTTAATTAAATTTCAGTTTATTTTAGTTGTACCTGGGACTGAATACAGGGCCTTCACACAACAACTCCTCCTTCCCTCCCTCTTGTGTTTCCCTTCCTTCTTTCCCTCCTTTCTCTCTTTCTTTTATCTCTCTCTCTTTCTTCTTTCTTTCTAGGCCCTTCCTAAATTGCAAAATTTTCCATGCTGGGCTTGAACTTGGGATCCTCCTGCCTCAGCCTTCTGGAGTGCTGGGATCACAGGCATGTGCCACCATGGCCAGGTTGTAGGCCTGATTTTTAAAGATAGAACTGGGCAGTAAGGTTGAAGACAGCTGCCCTCCCCTCACAGAGGGTCTCCTCCCCTCCCCCTGCACCCTCTGAATGCCATGGCCAGTCCCTACCCAGCTGGGACCATCACATGCCCGCTGGTGACATTTATGAGGTTGCCAGCTGTGCTTGAGAAGAAAGCAAATTCTGTTTTTCCTTTGTGTAGAGAAGAGAAGGAAAACATGGAGCCCAGGCTGAGAGGACAAACACTCAGGTGGCACTGTGCCATGCTGGCACAAAAGGAGGCACAGAGAGATGCCAAGGACAGCACAGTGGCTGCAGTGGGGAGGGCACCAGGGACTGGGAGGACAATGGCAAGAAACAAGGCAGAAGCCAAGTAGAGGACAAATGTCCCACTGACATGTGGACATGCACCACAGGAGCAGACTGGCCCTGCGTCCTGCCTGTCCCCACAGCGCTGTCGTGCCTCGAATTCAGAGCAAACACTTTCTCTCCAGTGCACACATCAGGGTGCTGGGCGCAGCACTTCGAAGGACACAGCCTGGGCTCAGGTTTAGTCCCTGCCATAAATGGCACAGTCTCTGTCCTGCACAGTGCATATTTCTGGGACCCGGGTTCTCAGCTTCCTCTCTTTTCAGCCTTGGTCTGCTAAGCTGACTATAGTGAATGGTCTGCTGTGACGATCTTGGCAGTGCCCTCGTGGCTTGGCACACTCACCTCTTCCCCATCGGCACTGGGAGATAACCACCGGGTTCCAGCAGGATGAGGCCCGGGCTCCTGTCCAACCTGGCAGCCCATGGCTGTCCTCGGCAGCATGCCGGAAACTCCTCGCCGACCCCAGTGATGATTGCACTGTGAAAAACCAAACAACTTCAGACTCCAGAGTGGTGAGAAGTAAACATCTACAACGTGCAAGTGCCCCAGCCTGAGTGTTCTGTGACAGCAGCAGCACAAATGAGCCCAGACAGGGACACAGCCCAGACAGGCTTCACTGGAAAGAGCAGTGCTGCAAACAAAGAAAATAAATCCGGAAGAGAGGACCAAGTGGTCTTTCTGTGTTCGATCTGTTGCTGGTGCAAATGAGAAACTGACCACAAGGCCAGCAGGTGTCCTCCTCTGAGAGCCCAAGGAGGCTACTGCGGTTTAGGTCTAAACTTCCCCTGTGTGTGGCAGGAGATTGCATCCTGGGGACGCTGTAGGAGGCAGGGCCTGCTTAAGGGCAGGTCTGTGGGGCGTGGCCTAGAAGAGCACATCTGCCACCTTGGCTCCTCCCTCCCTTTCTGTTTCCTGGCCACCATGCCCTGAGCAGCTCTCTGCCTGCACCTTCCAGCAGGCTGCTTCTGCATGGAGCCAATGATCAGACCAGGTGTGATCAGCCAATGATCAGACTGATGTGAGCTGGAGCACAGCTCCTGCTACAGTGCTGGGTGTTGAGAATTGCTTCCCTGAGATGACAAGTGACTAAGACATGGCATAACTGGTCTGAAAGTAGACTCTGGGTTACACAGCCAGGTGCAGCTGGGCCAGTCGGCCCAGCAATGGGAGTCACAGCAGCTCTCCTACCTGAGTTCTGCTTTGCCTCTGTCTAATGAGGGCTCCCATAGCAGGTGACTTCAATTAAATCTGAACAGCGGTTTGCCAGCATGCTGGGATGCCACGCTTGCCTTTCACACATGCACCCCATTGGACGCTGAGTAGGAGATATCTTGTGGATGAGCCCTTTGCACTTGGAAGCTGAACTCTCTGGAGCAGCAGAAGTGAGAGATCAGTTGGGGATGTGTCTGATTTTTCTGAGGTATGATGTGCTAGTGTCCATTATAATCCTTCTGCATCTCTAAGCTTCCCCTCTAGGCAGGCTCTCATGGTACCCCCTGTGCTCACAGGAAGGAGGCCCAGTTGCCATTTCCAGGCCTGTCCCCGGGGTGCTGAGTGGGCTGGCTGTTTCCTTGCTCCTGTGATGTTGAAGTGTTGCCTAGTAGATGTGTAGTCAGACTATGGGGCTGAGAACACTGGATACCACAAAGCTGCTGCCGTTCATCAACACCGCCCACCTCATGCGCTGCTCTGCACATGCTCCAAGAACAAACTCACTTCCCCTCCCGGTGCTGCACAGCCAGGTGTTAGGGCTGATCAGGACAGTGGAGATGTCCCAGAGCCATCAGTGCTGTCACTGCCTCGGTGCCCCTCATGGCTGGGGCACTGCCTCAGGCACCCCTCATGGCTATGACAACCTCTATAGGCAGAAGCTACCTGGAGACCCCAGCAGAAAATGGAATGGGGGTGATTTTGCCCTTGCAGCAAAGGGGGAGGGACTGTGAGAGTGGCCACACACTGAGGGTGACATACTGTATCCAGAGCACTGCAGCGCTAGGGCTATCTGCATTGTACAGAGGGGAAACTGAGGCACAGAGAGGACAAATAACTTGTGACTGTCCAACTATCTCTAGTGGGCACCAAGTCTAGGTGGTTAGCATGGAAGTCCATGCCTCCGACCACTTGGGACACGCTACCTTTCTGCTGGGCACAGGTCCTGTGTCAGAGCCCTGCCCCTTAAGGCAGCCAAGGAGGCAGAAGCAAAGGGAAGCACAACTGTCCCTCTGTAGAAACGAGGGAGGATGCCCTGGTACCATCATGCTGGGCGGCCTCTTTATCAGCAAAAGACGATGAGTGTTACCGACTCAGGGCAGAGTCCACAGGTGTGGAGCTAAATGTTGTCACAAAATGATGTCCCCTGGCACAAAAACGCTGAAGGTCAGCCCCAGTGAGCTCCATCTCAAGGCCTCCTGGCTGGTGGGGATGGTGAAGGGCATGGGGCAAGTTTCTGAAAAACCTGCAAAAGAGCCTGAGGAGCAGAAGGTCCTCTGAGCAGAAGCATGGTGTTCTGAAGGACCATGGACAGCGCCCGGGGAAGCTGGATGCTCCTCTGCGCCTTTCTTCCCAGGGTTCCTGGAGGACCAGGAAGACACACCTGCTGCCTTTCTCATCCAATACTAAGCCAAAATCACGATGGAATTGAAGGAAAGCACAGTATGATCAAAATGTAAGGTAAATGACTTGATTGAAAATGCATCGCAGCTCTGGAAATCCTCTTTCAGGAATTTCTTTAGAAGTCACAATACAAAATACAGTGACTGCTGCTGCTTAGCACCAGCCATTGGCAAATCAGCCTCATAAAAACATGGCGCTGTGTCCTCATCCATTTAATTCACCGGATCTGGCGCTGTGTCTGACTATTCCTCAAAGTCCCACGACAGGGAAGTATATTGAACTGATTCAGGACATCGAGAATTTAGTCTTTGGAACAACCAAAGACACTCAGGAAAGAAGACTCCAGAACTGCTTCAGAAAAGCAAGGATGATGGGATGAGTGTGTCTGGGGTTAGCAGGGATATTTCTACAAAATGTATAACAATGTCTTTTGCTATATGAATTTTTTAAAAAGTAAATATTCACCATACTTTTGATCATATCTTTTACACAAAACATTGAAATCTGGGAATTGAACTGGATTTTTTTTCTGAGACAGGGTCTCACTATGTAGTTCAGGTTGTCTCAAACTCGCTATACAGACCAGGCTGGCTGTGAACTCACAGCCCTTTTGCCTCAGCCTTCCGAATGTTGAGCTATGCACTATCATACCCAGCTCTGATTTTTTTTAATATCCCAAAATGTGACTTTATAAATACTCAAAGCTAATTAGGAAAAGTAGCTTTCTTATATTTTTGGACTGCAACATGTGGAGAAATGAGGATGAATTTTAATATCACAGTGAGTTAAAAGTACATCTATTTCCTAGGTACACCTTTCCCAGTTCAGTGTCTCCCATAAATCTTATCAGCCTGTATTATCTCAGAGGGCTCTTGGGGACAGAACATTTCCCAGACGATGGAAAAGGGGCTTAAAGAATGAACCAACTCGCCGGACATGAGGTCACAACTTACACCCAAGCCAGACTGGCACCTTCCACTGGGCAACAGCAGTGAGGGGGGCAGACACCAGGATCTGGTTTTGCCTTTTTGTTTCTCCTGAGAAGCTTGGTGCCTGTGTGGGCTTAGGACCACTGGCTACAGTGTTGTAATAAATTCTCTCTCTTTTTTTTTTTGAGACAAGGTCTCGCTTTGTGGTTCAGGCTGACCCTGAGCTCAGCCTCAAACTCACATCACAGGAATCCTCCTGCCTCGGCCTCCCAAGTGCTGGGATTACAGGCGTGAGCCACCACGCCTGGCACTGTAGTATGTGGTACTGATTGCTACTGGGCGTGAGTCTCCACACTCAGTCTTGTATGTGGTTACCAGAGAATTGAACCTGGTCCTTGTGCTTGCAAGACAGGCGCCGGAACCACTGAGCTAACTCCTCGGCCCCTGTAATAAATTCTTATGCAAAAACCATCTCAGCACTTGATGAGAGGCTGGTACATAGTTAATGAACTCCTGAGACCCCAGTCAAGCTGCCACTGAGGGAAAAGCACTCATGGCTGAGGTGCTGTGGCACTAAGGCTTGAGTCTGATGTTGACCTATCAGACGGGCACAGAGGGTGGTGCTTCATCCCTTAGCACTGAAGTGACGAACCAGGAAATCTAGTTTTCTGGGGATCAGTAATCACTTGGGGAAAAGAACAGTTTTGCACACAGTAAGAGCAGAAAGACAGTTCCACCCAGGATGGTGATGTGGATCAGAACCTGGCCCTTTGACACTTGGACTCTAAGATAGGACATGGTGGCAGTGCCTGCTGTTACTGAGAGCCAAGCACCCCACTTGCTGAGTGCCATTTGCAGCTGCTTTAGCACCCGTGCCATTTTGGATTGGGGAGCAAAGAGTTGGGGAAGGGGGAGCTGAGGTCAACTTGGCTCTGAGAGGTTGCGGTGTTTGACCCATTGGTAAGACTCGGAGAGATCTCAGGATATTGTGGATCATGCCCATTTGCACATTGATTTGCCCTGAACATGTCACTGTTGTCAATATCACCACTGTCTCTACTGTCCGATGGTCTTTGTCATTACGAAGACCCCTGTCCTGCCATAGGAACACGTGTACTTTCTCATCATTAAGTTATATCAGTGCTGGAAGTCACCTGATTGCGTTCTGCTGAAAATGCCTACAAACCCTAAAGAGCAGAATTGTTCACAAATCCTTTAAAAGCTTAGAAGTTAACTTTATAAATCAATATGATGTAGTGTACTGTAACATCACACGGACTAGAGCATTAAAAGTGAACTGTGCTGCATGGTATGGAAGAAAACTGGATGTTCACTTCAATATAAAGGAAAGTACAAAGAATAGGACTGAGAAGCCAAAACCGAATATTATTTTCAAGACCCCATATGCTGCTCCATTTGTAGGCAGCCTTATATATTTGAAGTTATGTTCTTATAAAATAACATGAACATATCTTCAGGGAGGATTGCCTAATTTTAAGTAAATATTTAAAATTATCACTAAAATGGAAGTATTCAGTATGAATGGCAGTGTTCTTAATTTTGAACTCAAGGTCTTAAACAGACTTTTAAGTCATACCAAAACAGGCTTGGCAGGGCTGCAGCTGACAGCACCAGGCTGGGTGCAGCCCATTAGCTTCACTCGAGTCCTGGATGCAGTTCGGACCTCTCTGCCCCGTGTTCTAGAGCCTCTCAAGTCCTTGTCTCTCGGTAAGTCACTCCAACTCTGCCTGCCCAGTGGCCCATGCCTACCTTCACGGCACTGAACTTGTGCACAAACAGAAATGAGTCAAAAGCTACCATTGTCAGAATGGCTTAAACATTTTTAAATGACTGGAAAAGAGAGAAAGAAAAATTGCCCTTTAGGATGCCTACACATTACGTGGGCTTTAGTTTTGGCAGAAGATAAAGATCTGCCAGAGTGGTCCTGACTGCTCGTTTCCAAGGTGGCATTGGGTGATGGTAGCACCAGGCACATCAGGCTTCCAAATTTGTGATGTCTCTTTCTGTGACTTCGCTTACCTGCAGGGTCCAAAATATCCACAATTCCAGAAGTAAGCAGTACCTCAGCTTGATCTTAGCCACCATCCTGAGTATGTGGCGAATGACGTGAGGCCCTGCTCCACCCTGTCTGTGACCAGCATCTTCCTTCATCCTGCACATCCACACTGGATTAATACTTGGGAGCTGTGTAAAGTACCACAACAGAAAAGCACATGGTGGTCATCCTTCACTTCTAAGAAATACACCCGCAGGTGACTTATGAGCATTGCAGCACGTGTTCACACAAACTTAACAGGCCATACCACCACTGGGTGATACATACAGTCTGACTGGGCCATCTCTGTATACGGGGCCACTTTTAACCAGAGTATCCCTGGGTGATGCAGGGCTATACACAAGGCATGATCAAAATATAGGTTGAATGTTTATATCTTAAAAAGAACTATGGTAAGAGACAGATTGCCCCTGGCCTCCTCTATCCCCTCCCCCTCCCCTCAGACACATTGTCCCCTCATTCTTTCCACTTTTTGCAGCAGCTCCTAGTCCTTTTTCCTGTGGGTCTTTGTGATGTGTGATAAAGGAATACAGTAACTGCATCTCTGAGCGCCATGCAGGAGAAAGCCAGCTCATAAACACGTGATGCTCTATGCCAAGCCACCTTAGTTATGGGACCTGGTGCAATGTGACTTTCGGCTCTTCCACGCAGTCAAAATTACCATGTACACTTTGAGTTTTGGACTGATTTGGGTCACTGAGGCAGCCAGGGCAGCACAGTGGAGGGTGCTCTTAGCTGAGGTCAGCTAGTCAGCTGCAGAGACAGAGTTTGAGATCAGGTTGCCTGGATCTGAAAACACTGTTCTTAGCTTCTTTGCTGTGTTGCCTGCAGACTTAGGTGAACAGTGAGAGGCCGAGTTAAGTACACCCTCCCTGTGACCTTGATCTCCTGCAGTAAGGTCAGAGTTTCTACACAGCTTACTATGGAGTTACAGAAATGTGCTGTCTTCGGACTTCTTCACAGACCCCACTCAGTAGATGAGGGTCATATCTCAGTGATCTATGGACTTTATAAAATTTCCAAATGTCTGGAAACATTTACCCTCGATTTGAAATGGGCTACAGTCACCCTTTGACATCTGGAGGGTGGTTCCAGGACCACCTTCAAATACTCAAATTTACATATTGTCAAGGTCTTCATATGGCATTATGTAGCATTTCTACATAACCTACCCACACCCTTCCTTATACTTCAAAACATCATACCTATTGTCATAAATGTAATGTAAAGAGTTGTACTTTATTGCCTTAGGAATATTGACAAGAAAAATGTCTCTGTTCTTCAAATCTTTTCTAAGATTGCTTAAATCTGTAGATGTGGAATCCACAAATGCAACTGGCCAATTGAATCTCTGTATGTCTTTACTACATTGGTTTTCTAAAATAATTTTTAATTTTATCAGTACAATGTAGAGTAACATAATGATCACATTCATCACAGGGAATTGGTACCTTCCTGTGCTGTATCTTGATTCCTTTTTTCCCATTCCCCTCTCCTCCCTTCAACTCCTCTTTCTCCTTCCTTACTTAAAAAAGCTCCATTTCCACTTTTTCTTTCTTTCTTATTTTTTTTCCTGTTCCTTCCTTCCCCTCTATATTTTTTGGTTCATTCATTTTCTGTTTCTCAGTTTTTTTTTTTTTATATAATCATTGCAGTGTAATTGTATGTCAGTATGGACAGCGGGACTGCAGTTTAGCACATGCATAATTGTGTAGTGATCAAATGGGGAGCCTGGAATCTCTGGCCAACCCAGAAATGGTGGTGTCTCTGTGCTGGGTGCATTCAGGACCCTCTCCATGTGTTTCTGGCCTGAGCCCTCACTCTCCCAACCTTCATCCTCACGAGCCATGTGGTGTCTGAGGATCTGTGCCCCAGCTGCACACCTCTTGCAGCTATACTCAGAGAGACCCCCATTGCCTGAGCTGTGCTGGGCCCAGGCACACATTCCACGCTATACACCCCTTGCCACAAGGTTACAGAAAGCCCCTTGTTGCCCCAGCTGCTGCTGCACCTGAGGACATACTTCTGTGGCTGCAGAAATGTCCACACACCTCTCCACCCTCTTGAGACCAATAGGTGAGTGCCTCACACCTGCTGTTGTATATGTCATATGACCCAAAATACAATGATTGTTTACATTTTTGAATTTATCAAAGAACATGTTGCCACAAATCTCCCTGAAAATGTTTCCTTTGCTTTGAGCGCCCTTCTCCCACTGTCCTGGCTACTTTCTGCAGCAGCTTTGGAGTCCTCTTTTTGATTGTCTGTAGTTGCACTGTCCTGGATGCACTGATGTCCTAAATGGATTCAAAACATTTCCCTTTTGTGGCCATTTTGATTTTGAGGAAGAGCTAGAAGTCCACAGTGCCAGCTCTGGGGACTAAGGTGGCTGAGGATACAGTGCCATGATTCCATGGCTGCCTTTCTGCTGAGTGGTGCTGCGCAGTAGTGCTCACCATAGTTTTGATCACACTGTGTGAAGACACTCAGAGAAGAGGGCTCCAGAGACGCTGCAGGAATTCCTAGTACAATGGGAGGGGTGTGTTCTAAGAGGAGAGGATTTTGAGGAGGATTAATGGTGATATACCTTTCGCTGTTATAAATATTTTTAAAGGTTCGCGCTATATTTCACACCTGGCTCACCACATCACCTGGGTTACAAGGGGACTTCTCACATCATCCCTAGAGACAGAGGGCTCTCCAACTTTAGCACAGGCCTCCACACCAATTATAGCTGAGAAAGCTACTGGGAAACTCTCTTGGGGACCCCAAAGAACCAGAGCACACACAACATACCTAACTAACGTCCCGAGTCACTTCTTCAGGAGAAATCCTTTTACCAGTGCATCCGCTTTATAATCCAGTACAGAACTTGAGGCAGTCTGAGCAAAGAAGGCAACAGGGGTAACACTCTGCCCCCAAAGACACAGAAGAACTCTAGCAACAGAACATAAGAAAAATAAGCTATCCACAAAACATGGACACAGGATTTAAAATACAGATCAGAAAGAAATTCTCCACAGCACAGGAGAACACTGACAAACAATTCAATGAAATCAGGAAAACATGACAGAAATCACAAATTCAGCAAAGAGATAGAGATCATAAAAAAAATGAAACGGAGGTCATGGCTTTGAATTCAGTAAGCCAAATACAAATACAGCTGAAAGCCTCAAGAACGGACCAGATGAACCAGAAGAAAGAACATTCACACTTGCAGAGAGGTCTTTTGAAGTATTTCTGTCAAACAAAAAAAATAAAATAAAAAAGTAAAGAAGGCAGCCTCTGAGACCTTTGGAAACCATTAAACAGATATTTGATTTGGAGGATATTTGGAGGCAGTGACTAGAGGAAGTGATAAGAATAACCTACTCAATGAAATAATAGGCAAAAATCCCTCTGATTTTTGAAAAGCTGTGGACATCTAGGCCTAGAGGCTGCACAGGCCCCAAAGAGACAAGACCAGAAAAGGCCTCACGGTGGCACGTTACAGTCCAGCTGTCAAAGTACAAGACAAAGGAGAATCCTAACACCAGTGAATAGCAGCACCAGTTCACGTTTCAGGACGCTCCCTCTATAATAGCATCATAAAGGATGGTGTGTGCATGTGCATGCGTGTGCATGTGTGTGTGTGCATGTGCACACATGCGTGTGTGTGACATACTCCGAGACCAGAAGGTAAAACAATGACAATGGGACTATTATATTCCGAAAAACTATTCTTCAAAATGACAGAAAAATAAAGACTTTTCAAGACAAGGAAAAATAGAGGGAATTCATCACCCTCAGAGCAACTTTACAAGATGCTTGTGGCAGTCCTAAATCCAGAGGTGAGAGGGCAGCAACCACCATGGAAGTACAAGGAAGGACAGACTGACCAGGGGGAGCAGGACACAGAGAGAGAGGGGAAATCATCCGAAGCTGGCAGTGCAGTAACCCACCAGAGCACAGAGATGGCAGAAAAGGACACAGGATATTCAAAACTTAGAAGAAATCAACAAAACTACAGGAGCAATTCTTTATCAATAACTTTGACTAGAAACAGACTGGAGCCTTCAGTTAAGAGTGGGGTATAAGGATAAGTAATGAGGGGGAAAATGTGATGGTAATTAAAAAAAGGAAACAAAGCTTATGTTTATGGGGGAAGTTGTAGGGTGGGCAGAGGAATGAGAAAAAAATGAGAATTAAGTCGTCTCATATACCAGTACAAATTCTCAATGTTGAGTGTGATCATGATGTGTATATATAATGTGTCAATAAAGATTCAAATTAAAAAAAGAGATACCGGCTTTCTCACTGCTAAAAGTGCAAGAATCAACAATGACTGTTGTATATTAGAGATTCACACCAGTGAAGACATGCAGAGTGAAAAGAAAAGATGTTCCACATAAATGAAATCAAAGTGAGCAGGAATCATTATACTTACATCAGATAAAATAGACTTTAAGACAAAAAATATGAAAACATGCAGAGGAAGTCACAGTATAGTCATCAAGGGATCCTTCTGACAGGAGGAGGCGACGATTTTAGAAGTTCTTTTAAGCCGCAGCAGCCAGTGTTAGAAATGACCACTGTGAAATGCAGGAGGAAAGGTTCAGTACAGAGACACTGGGAGGCTCACACCCTGCTAACTGGGCAAATCCATTACACACGGTATCTACTGAGGAGCACCCTGTGTGCTATGGACCAGGTATCCTAACAGACCTTTGTGGAGCAACTCACAGGAGAGCCGAAGGCATGTTCTTGTGTAGGCACTTGGAATATTGCCTGGAACAGAATATACATTAGGTCACAAAATAATGGTCTTAACAATTTAAAAAAACTAATATCATATCATGTATCTTTTCTGTTGCCATGGGACAAAACTCGAATTCAGCAACAACAGAAAGATTGCTTTTGCAAATGAATTTTATAAATACACAGAGTCTTAACTATGTGCTTTTGAAAGAACAAGAGATCACTAAAGAAATCAAAAGGGGAATTTTAGACATGAGACAAAAGAAAATAGAAATACAACAAAGTAAAACTTATGGGTGACAACAAATACAATACTAAGAAAAAACATTATAGCAATAAGCAGATACTTAAAAATTGAAAGATTTCATAAAATAACTCAGCACTGGAACTCAAGGACTTAAAAAAGCAAGAAAAACCAATACTAAAGGTAGTTAAAAATGGATAAGTGGTAGACATTTCTCAAAAGATAAAGTAAAAATGATCAGTAATGAAGCTAAGTATGTAATCAACCGAAGTGCTCATTACAGGGAAGGTGTAGGAAATGTGGTGTGTGTGTACAATGGGATATTATTGAGTCATAAAGAAGGAAATCCTGTCCTTTGCAGCAAAATGAACTGAAGGACATCACATTAGTGAAATAAGCCAGGGAAGGATTGCCTAGACACCTGGCCAGGCCAGTTTAGCACAGCCGCTCAGTAGCTTTGTACAGATCTACCGCCCCGCCTTCGCTCTCAATGTCTATGCTCTTCATTTCCTTAAATATTTTTTAGATGCTATTTTACACTGCCATTCTTGGAGTGAAAAAATTGCAAATTGCATTGGTCCCTCCGGTGAGCTCCAGGATCTCTGGGGCATCATGGGAGAGGGGATTGAAGGCCTGAGTGTGAGGAACTCAGCCACCGGTGAGACGTGGCCCGGATGGAGAGTGACCTCCCCCCCTTCCCCCACTCTTGCTAAATCCGAGAGATTATCCACTCCCAGAATTCATTTCCTCACAGCTCTGCCTGTGACCAGGATGTCACACAGCAGGCAGAGGACCACAGAGTCTCTTTGATAAAGAATAAATTTCACACCAGTGCTCTATCCTTGTGCCCGGATCACCCCCAAATCCTCACCTGCTAACACTGTTACATTAGGGGCCGGGCTTTATTGTATCTTTCCCTGACCAGGCTGGACTTGAATCTGTGATCCTCCTGCCTTAGCCTCCTAGAGTGCTGAGATTATAGGTGTGAGCCACCACTTTTTCATCTTTTCTTTTCTTTCTTTTTAGGTTTTTTGAGACAGGGTCTTGCTTTGTGGTTCAGGTTGGCCCTGAGCTCAGCCTCCAATTCACATCACAGCAATCCTCCTGCCTCTACCTCCCGGGTGCTGGGATTACAGGCGTGAGCCACACGCCCAGCACTGTGGTATGTGATACTGGTTGCTGCTGGGGTGAATCTCCACGCCCAGTACCGTATGTGGTTACCGGGGAGCGAACCCGGGCCCTTGCGCTTGCAAGACAGGCGCCAGAACCACTGAGCTAACTCCTCGGCCCTTTTTCATCTTTTGATGGAAACTTTTGTGATACAAAAACTTTAACTTTTGTGAAAGTTTGATTTGTGAATTTTTTGTTTTATTATTTGTGCTTTTAGTGTTATCTAAGAAGACTTTGCCCAAACACAAGGCCACAAAGATTCACTCTTCCATTTTCTCCTCAGAGTTTTACATAGATTCTCCATCTAGCTCTATGATCTATTTTAAATACATTTTTGTGGATGGTGTAAGAAAAGGGATCTGACTTCTCTCTTCAGCATGTTGTATCCAGCCACTGGCTGAAGATATGATTCTTTCCCCCTTGTCATGTCTCAAGGTCTCTTTTGAAAACAAACTGTCTGTAATGACTATGGTTTATTTATGGGCTCTTGATCCTTTCCCATCGATGTGTAAGTCTTTACACCTATACTACCATAGCTTGATTCCATACCTGTGTAGTAAGTTCAGGAATTTGAAATAACTTTATTATTCCTTTAAAATTGTTTTGACTATTCTGGTTTTTTGTGTTTCCATATGAATTTTAAGATCAACTTGTTAGTTTTTGTAAAAAAACAAAAACAAAATCCAACTAATATTTTGAAAGTAACTACGCTGAGTCTTTAGGTCATTTGGGGGGAGTGCTGCTTTATATCAGTCCAAGATCTTCTGAGGAAGGGGATGAGCAAGGGAAATTCACTCCTGTGACTGCAAGGCTGAAAACCATGATAGTGCAAGCTTGGAAGTCTAGGATGAGGCTGAAGCCCAAGAGGAACTAGACAGCTGCAGAATTAAGTGGCAGAGTTGAAAGGCCAAAGAATCTGGGATTTGACGTTCAGGGCCTACAGCAGAAATGCACCTCTCCCCAGGAGGGAAAGCAGAGAGAAAATGGCTCAGCCTTCCCTTTAAGGGTCTGGCTTCCAGCCAGCTGGCGGGTGGAGTTGGCAGAGAGGGGTCTGGCTGTCATCTGCTGAGTCACGCCCCAGTCTTCCCTGGAAGCACCTGGGGATGCCCTGGGACACAGCTCCCCCTGCTGCTGGGGCATGTGGGCACCTGGCATCCACCATCACATACTCTCCTGATGGCATTGTTCTCTAGTTTATGGACACAGGATATTTCCCATTTATTCAGGTTTTCTTTAAAGGTATATGTTTTGGATTTCTTAAATACGTTCCCAAAGAGATTATTCTTTTTGATGCTATTACCACTAGAATTGTTTTCTTGATTTCACTTTCAAATTACTCATTGAATACAGTTTAGTTTTGTGTATTGATCTAATACCTTAGAACATTGCTCAAACTGTTCCCTTATTTTGGTACTTGTCATAACTTCTTATGTTTTTTTATACAACTTTGAATTACTGCTGGATGTCACTTGTGCTGACTGAGAAGAAACTCCTGTAGTGTTTCTACTATGACTGGTCTGCCGGCAAGTGATCTTTTTTTTTTCTTGAAATATCTTTCATAATGATGGTTAGATGTACAATTCTTGAATGTGAGTGTCTTTTTTTTCCATATTGAAAAATGTCATTCCTTGCTTTGGCTTCCATTGTTTCTGATGCAAAGTGCTCTAATCACATTATTCTGATTCCCTTACATGGGACACTTCTTCTCATCCTACTTTCAAGATTTTTCCTTGTTTTGACATTTAACATTTAGCCTAGAATATAATTGGTCTGGATCCTCATGAGGGATTCAGTGAACCTCTTGGCTGTGACTTTGTTAGACTTTGCCCTTTATCTCTGAAGGGCTTCTTACATGTTGCTGGTTGCTGTGTTTAAGAACTCTCCACATTCACCTGGACTGTTTATTTTCCTTCATTCCTTTTCTCTTTGTCCTCAGATGGAATACACATCTTTTACTTTTATTTTTTATCTTATTAAAAAAATTCATAACAAAATAGTAAGAGAATAACAACAATCAACACACCATATATCATTATCTTCAATGTCGTTACTCAACATATGAGACATCCAGCAAAAAGATTCTTACAACAAAGAAACAAACACAATAACACAAGATTGTGTTATCTCCTCAGCTTGTCTTCAAGGTCACTGATTCTGTTTTTTCTGTTACCATGTCTTAGCAGCTGAGCCCTTCCTATACACTTTTCATTTTGATCAGTGTACTTTTCTACTCCTGGAATTTCCCTTAATTGACTTTTTATAGTTCTTACTTTCATATTGATATCCTGCTTGGCTTAACTTTGCAAAAATTATACCTTTTAATTTTTTAAGCACAGTGTCTCGGTCAGTTTTCTCATTACTGGGACAAAATCTACCGAACCTGCAATTAAAAAGGAAGTTCCATTTTGCTCAGTTTCAGCAGATTTAGAACAGAGATGGCTGATTCCAAAGCAGAAGGAAGCATCATGGAGGAAAGGCCTGACAGGGAAGAGCATGGTGGGGCAGCACTGCTCACTTCCTGGTAAATAGGGTCCAGACCACAGAGGAAGAGCCTGAGGGAAAGAAGCCGGAAACCAGACACAGTCCCTACAGGCACAGTAAGCATGGGTTTCCTCCCAAACCAGGAGGCTCCTCTTCCCATGAGCCCATGCAGCTGTAAGCTCACCAAGGCATTAGACCGCTCATGAGTTGCACCCCAAAATCTAATCAGGGTCCAAGGCTCTCTTGATTCAACCAAGTTGACAATCAAGATGTAAGTAGTGCAAATAATTTCTTTAGCTCTTTGAATATATTTAGGTATTTGAAGTCTTACTTATAAATTCTGATTTTCTCAAAGGCATTTTTTGTTATCTGTTTCTTAATCTCTGCATCTCATTATTGCATATCTTTGAATCATACATATGCATGTATCCTTTTCTGATACATAGACTTTCGAGATATTTTATGGTAATTCTGGGTACTAACCTATCTCTTTGAGACTTGCTCATATCATTTGCCCTTTTTTCTGCTTAGTGACTATAGTATATAAAATAACTCAGCTGTCTAATTTTCTTCTTTTATATTTTTCCCTTTACTTTCTATACAATGTCTTCCAGCCCTTCCATTGAAATTTTCAATTCTGATACCATGTTTTTTATTTCCAGGAACTTTATGTTTGGTCACTGAATGTTTCTTTCAAAAAAAGAACATGTTTGGGTCTGGGGATTTAGCTCAAGTGGTACCATGCCTACCATGCAAGCACAAGTGCCTGACTTTGATCTCTGATACCATAAAAAAAATTTTTTTAAATGTGTTATTGTTAGAAATGCATTGTTTATTTTTTCTCTCTGAGAAGAATATTTTCCTAAGTGTGATAATGACAATTTTTATTTCAAAAACTTAATTTTACTTCTATAAAAGATAAATCTGGAAAAATTCATTTATAACGAGCATATCATAACTCATCTACATCATGTTAATGAATGGTTGCTATATTGACTTAATAATTATACATAAGGATGGATTGAATAATCACTTACAAATGAAAACCTTCAAGAGAAATTCAATTTTTATACAGACATCTTTGGTGGCTAAAGAGAAAACTGAAGCCAATTGTGCTGTGGTTGCCTCCTTACACTTTCTGTACAGAAGCGGGACTGTTGTGGGCCCTGTCAGCCGGGATTCCCCTATCTGACCCACAGCAAATTACAGAAATGTGCTGTTGGGGCTCAGTTCCCCTTCCTGGTCTAACTCAAGGCTGTCTTTGTAATGCCTGACAGGATGTTCTCTATGGGCTGAGATAGTCCTATTTTTGCTTCCCTCTCTGGCGTGGTGAATTCAGGCCCAGATTGCTGTTATAATTTGTGAAAGTTTTGAATGAGAAAAACAAAAAGAGCTTGTGGCTTCAGGAAACGTGGTACCTCTCCTGGTAGTGAGAAAGGTCATTCTGGGTCCCGGCCTGTAGCCAAGGGTGTTGCTCTGAGCTTCTTTTGAAGAGTCTATACTCAGTCCACTAAGATGGGTCCCTGCAGTTGCCTCTGGGAATTCAACCAGGAAAAAGATGTGGAATGGAAGCATTTTGCATCCATGCCAGCTTCCTCTTCTGCTGGTTGGTTATGAAACATCCCCTGCCCAGCAGATGGCTGGGTACAGGGCTTTGTTGAAGATGCTATTATTAACAAGGGAAACGCACACATCCTCCATGGAGACATCTAGGCAGGGCAGTTCTCTATCCAGGCGATATCCTGGCATTCTGTTAGAAGGGCTGAGTGTGGCATGAGGCAGAGAGAATTTTACAGTCAGCTCCTGTCATTCTATGTAGCACATCAGAGCGAATCTGCACCGATGTCTCCTGAATAGGAATGAAAAGACTTCTTGAAGCTGACTTCCTTGGCATTTGGCTGATCAGGAATTCATTGAGAGTGCTGGGGAAAATTTAAATCCATACTAGACTGACTGAGAAACACAAAGGAGATTTTCAGAGTAGAGGCAGACAGGCAGCCTCTAGATGACGCGGTCGTGTTGTCATCCTGAGCCATGGCGCTGACAATAAAGCCTGCAGCATCCATGGTAACCCCTAACTTATCTTGGCCAGGGCTCCACTGGAGTGTCTTGGAGCTGGGAGACTCTCCCAAAACCCAAAGAAGTCCCCATATGAAAGATGCAAAAAAGCAAAGCAGTACTCATATTCACACAAAACAAAAAGTCATATTATTTTTGATTTGTACTTATTTTTATATTTTATGCTTCCAAGTAGTATTCAATAAATGCTGACTAATTAACGTGCCTTAGGATAAAAGAATCCAAAATTGTAATACTTAGAATCAATGCAGAAAGACATAGATCCTGGAGTTGTAACACTGTGAAATTTGAAGGTAGCTTCTAATTTCCCTGTCACATGAAGGGACAGAAGTGTGATCATTTTAAGGAAACACCTGTCTTGTTCTGCAGTGGAAAAATCTACTGGGTATTTTTCTTTTCTGTCAACAGTATTATGAAGAAGAAAGTCTTCACACTTCATGAATAACTGTCTGGCTCAAGGTTCTGAAGAGCATTCACCACAAGTTTGGGCCTTAATCCCAAGAGACAATTCCAATGCTACCATTCTCAGTGTTGAAATCCCAAAAGATCAAAGATCTTAGAGTTGAAAATCTCTAAAGCCTAAAATCCTGAAAGATCAAAACCCTGGAAATATAATGTAGAAAGACATGATTTAGAATTTCTCAAAAGACATATATTTATATTTTCTAAAGGGTATGTACGGTGGAAAAAATAAAAATACAAGCAAACATTTCATAAGGCCACTTCACATAATAAAAGAGGACATTAAAACATATATATTTCTATAAGCATAAACCTCCAGGTGCTCTAATGTCAGCCATTGGGGTATAACCATTGTAAGCCAGTATAAGAAATAGGTCAACAAGTAAACTGGATAAATCCATACAGCTGTGGTCGGCAATTGTGTGGCCCCAGTTTTAAAATTGTTGTCATTGGAGAGGATGTGACAGGCAACCTGTGTCTTCTGATAAGAGAGATCATCTCCGGGATGGGTCTCCACTGCCCACACAATTGCTGAACCTGCCTTGGGAAATTTCATTTTTCGTGAATCTGGTCGCACCTGAGGACACTACTTCAGTGACGGAAAAGGTGTTGATGCCTGTGGGTGTGCAGGCAGCCACATCTGCAATAACTGCTCAAAGCAAACTAGAACTGTCTCCAAGGCTGAACCCACGTTGTACCTCTGGTGTTGGAAAGACATGAAGAGGAAGTAGACAGCATAGCAAGATAGGTCTGCAACTGAAAATAAGGAAGAAAACTCAGTGTGTGTAAATTGTATGAGGGAATTGTGTTATTCTCTCAACCCTGAGACAAACTGCCCAACACCCAAAGTTAAAGGTTTATGTGGCTTATATTTCATAAGGTTTCAGTCCATAGTCATTTGGCTCCAAGGCCAGGTGGCAGAGGGGCAACAGTTCATGGTAGAGGAAGGCAGCAAAAGCAACATGGGACCTTAGAAAAGTCTTTCTTCCCCTTTTGTCCCATCCTGCCCACCCAGATCAGGGTGGCGCCAAACCAATCACTCACGTAGTTTAGCAATCACAAACCCTTCATCGTAGCATTGCACACTACAGATTCAGCCCCACCTTATGACTGCATGAGGTTTTGTGGGGACATCTACGACATAACATGCACTGATTTGAAGCAATTGCTGGTAGGCTGCGCATGAGCGCTGCCAACTGTGTTCATCATTGACAATAGTGTGAGATCTTGTATCCCAGTGAGTATTTATGTGTTTATTGATCTTTGGTTTGTTTTAGGGCATGACACCCCTGAATAACATTCACATTAGTTGCTCTGTGCTGCTGTTCTTTTTGAAATTCTTCTTGGACTTGATAATGCCAGGACAGAAGCATTGTTCCTTTTGCCTTTTGTAGCACTAGGCATCAAACCAGGAACTTTGCACTGTGCTACATCCCATACCCTCTTTTCTACTTTTTATAATGAGACTGTGTCTTGCTAAGTTGTTCAGGCCGGGATCAAGCTTATGATCTGCCCGCCTCAGTCTCTCTATTAAATGTTCCCAGGGTCTACACCACACTTCCATTGTGCCATGTATTTTGGAGAGCCCTTCTGCACATACACACATTCCACCTACTGAGGGAGGGCTGACCCTGGGGGTGGAGCAGCCACACATTCCATGTGAGCTTTCTTATCCCTCAGGTGTAAAGAACCAGTAGATAACTTGTCTTCTTCTGACAGGGAGGCTGAATTCACTAACGGTTCACATACTTTCATCAGCTGGAAGAAATGGCAAAGCAGACACGTGGCACATGCCAAGCTGCAGCTTTGGTGCTGTGTAGTGAGGTCCGGGATTTTTCCAGAGCCAGTGTTGTCAAGTGACCTCTGTGTGTTTTGTTTTCATGGGATTTGCTTTTGTATAATTCAGAATTTTAATCTTTTAGGGTTATGATTTTGGGGGATGTTAGGCTTTTGGGATTCTGGTTTTTCAACCTTCACAACTGTGTCTTTGGGGACTGTACTATGCACCCCCCACCTTATCTACATGAACAAAGACTGAAGGATGCACTGTGGGTGGTTGAGCACTGGAAGTATAGCTGGTGCAATTGAAGAGCTAATTTTTAAATTTCATTTCAGTAAGTTGGGCCTCAAATTTAAATTCCCACGTGCAGCTGGTGGCTGTTGGACAGTGTGGGACGGCGTGTGTGGCCACCGAGGTTTACCAGTAGCTCCTCCCACTCATAACTTTCAGCCAAAAAAGTGAAGGACAATAAGTTAATGAGGAAAAGCTGATAGAAAAGACAATGTCCTGAAATTCTGCATCTCTCCTGTGCCCTGTTTCTGCTCCTCTTTTGAGCTGCACCTGGCTAAAGTAGGAAGATCACAAGGTCGATCCCTGCCTCGGCAATTTGGTGACTTTGTAGGACTTTGTCTCAAAACAAAACAAAACAAGAAGACAGACAAGCTTTCTGCCTGCTCTGTCCTCTACTGTGCATGGCAGGCATTGCTGTAGGTGGCTTATAACTCATTGACTCAGCAGCCCTCCAGCACATTCTTTGGAAGTGAGAGGCTGCACCTTGCCCGGCTGCGGCACTTGTCAGGGTCTGGCACTGTCCCACGTCTTGCCTGAAGGGGACACCAACCCCCCATCTCTCCTCACTTGGTGTTTGGAGTTCCTCTGTGTTCAGGGCCTCCCCAGGGTGTTGGGTGACAGAGCCCCCTCGGGTATTCCATCATCAAAGCCCCCTTCGTGGTGTTTGCTGAGCTGACCTGGGAGCTACAGAGCTCCTGCAGGGCTGGGACAGAGTGGCATGCAGTGATCCGTGGGGCTGCTTTTCTATTTGTGTCTTCAAGGCCACAGTGCCCTCTGTCCCCAGACATCCAGAGCCCTGTGCTGAAACCATGGCTCTTTCTCTGCGCATGGATCTGAGTGGCTGCTCCAGTGAGGAGGTCCCCGCCGATGGTGCTGTGTGGATCTTGGGGGATTTTGTGCCTGCTGTTCTTTCTCCACTGGCTGGAGCCCCATGGTCTGAGACCCAGGCAGGGATGGAGAAGCTGGGCACTGAGCCCCAGAAGCACCCAGCTCTGCTGTCTTGCAGCCCCTCCTTCCCTAGCCCTTCCTCCCCTCCATGAAGCCCCAGCGGGCTGCAGCAGGGAGACATGTGCTGTACACACAGGCTGTGCTTCCCTTTGAAGTGTTCTCTGCTTCTAAGATGCATCTGATACGAGCCCTGGCTCGACCTCTCCTTACAATTCAAATCCCTGCACTCGGTGCCTATCTTCATTTAAAAAATAACTTGTAATACTGCTCATCAGCAAGCCACCTTCCCAGTGCTCAGTAGAGAAATGTTTATTTTGATGAAATGTTTATGCAAGTCTGTTTGACATCTAAGAAGTTTTTCTTTCCTCCTTCCATCCTCCCTTCCTCCCTTCCTCTCTCTCTCTCTTCCTCCCTTCCTTGTCCTCTTATCTGGGTGTATTTTTCCACTGTCCAAATTTGGTGTCCCAGGACAACAATTAGAGGAGATGTTGCTGAATGTCCCTGGGTTTTGCCTTGTGTGAAATTTCTCTTGAAAACCTCATCTGATTCTCATCCTTCAGTGCATGCCCATCAAGCACTTAGTACATGCTGAGCATTCTCCTCAGTGTGCTGGGAGGTTAAAGGAGCGGGGAGACAAAGTCCGGGCTACCATGTAGGTGGACCGGGCTGTGGAGAAAGGCTGGATCTGTACCTCACTGCAGGGAGTCGAAGGCCTAGAGAGGCAGATGTGGTGGAGGATGCCAGTGGTGCTGGTGTTGGCTCAGGGACCTCTGAGGAGGAGGCATTGGTTTGGGGTGATGGTGGAGGTGACGAGCCTTGTGGAAACTGAGGGAAGAGGGACAGAATGTCTCAGGCATGTGTGAGGAAAATCCTCGGAGCCTGTGGCTGCCTGGTGTGTGTGCAGGAAGGTGGTGGAGGATCCTTGGCTGGAGGTGGTTGGGGAAAACAGCCACACGATTCTGGAAGGGAATAGGAGTTAGAACAGGGCTTGCTGTGACCCCACGTGTGGTTAGGGTGCTGTCACCTTGACTGGCTGTGGGATCCACCTGGGAGACGAGTGCAGCACCTGGAGCACATTTGTGGGCATGTCTGAGTGGGTCAGCAAGGGGTTGTCTTGGTGCAGTGTGAGGATTCTGGCCCATTTCTCTCCAGCACACTCCCCTGGACTGTGTCATGAGCTCAGCAGCTTGGCCCCACTGTGATCTTCTGCCACGATGGTCCTGCTTTAAGGCCTGCTGACCATGGACTGAGTCTCCTGAGACTGCAAGGCAGCCTGGACCTCCCTTCCTGTAGCTGCATGTGTTGGGTGCTGTGTTTCCATGGTGGGAAGGCCAGCTCCCCCGTGGGGACGAGGGCAGCCTCTGAGAGGCAGCGGCTCCTTGGTGCTTGCTGGCTGATGTCCTCACAGTGCCAGCCAGGGACACTTGGGCTCATCCTGGTGACTTTCAGGCCTCCTCTGGTTCAGACGGAATCAGTCCTCCTTGTGGATGGACATGGTACACATGGCTTCTGGCTGGGTGCTGTCCCATGTGGCTCTGGACCTCTCTGGAAGGAGTTTCCCCCTCTGAGGCTGGGAGGGTCGTCTTCATGGGAGTGCTGGTTCCTGCCTCGAGCAGGTCCTGAGAACCCTGAAGAGCTACAAGCCCCATGAGGGAGGGGAGTGACTGCCTCGACATCCCTGCAAGACTCTCCAGTGCTGGAAGACACAGCTGGGCCAGATGGGGTGGCACACCTGCAACCCTAGCACTCTGGGAAGCTGAGGCAGGAGTGCTGTAAGTCTGGGCCAAGCTTGAGCCACTTAAGGACTTAGGGAGACCCCCCTCCCAAAATAAAAGATTAAAAAGAAAAGGTTGGGGTTGTAACTTGGTGTGAAAGCCCCAGGTTCAGTCCTTAGTACTGAAAGAAAAAGATACAAATTTCTCCACGCAACTTCACCACTTTCTCAAGTGTTGTTCCCACTGAACCAGGAAGTTTCCCAAAGGTGTCCCTGACCCCTCATATGCCTGAGGCTGCCCCATCTGGTTCCCAGAAGGACACATTTCCTTGTCCCATCTGCTTACCACACAGCACCCTGTCACCGCCATCAGTGTGAAGCCTGAGAGGTCCTCGGGCAGATCCTCCCATCCCACTGTATCTTGGCCATACCCAGGTCCACTCCCTGGGAAGCTGCTGCTCCTGTCTGGAGTCCATACTCCATGGAACCAGCTCTAGCCCCCAAGGAAACCTTCCCTGTCTATACAGCTGCACACATGTGCTCACACATGCATACGTATAGATCTCATAGATACACAGCTCACAGGCATGTGGGCTGGGAATGTAGCTCAGTGGCACTGTGCCTGCCTGGCAAATGCAAAGTACTGAGTTCTATCCCTGGTACTGAAAAAAAATCATATGGCCAGACACTAGACACAGACACACACAAAAAAACACTTGCACGCACAAACATGCCATATATACAAAGGCAACACACACTACAAAGAAACACACAAACAGCACTCTTACAGTCTTATAGATGCCGTATACAAACACATAACACACAGACACAAAAACACACAATCCCCACAGAAACACAGACACAGACAAATTACACATGTTCATAAACCATGGCACGGATATACACACAGAAACAAACACATCAATATACTTAGTGTAGTCTTGCACAAGGCTCCACGCACAGACACACAAACAGAAACACATGCAAGCCCCCCAGCACATGCACAGAAACACAGACACATGAGCACCAGGCTCACATACACGTACCAACCAGCTGAATTAAATTTGCCATCTTTGATTATACAGCTTATCGCATCCAATTACTGGACTCTTGTCCACTCCTCTAGTAAACTGAGAGGTGGGTAGGGACTGTGTCTGCTTGTCTTGCTGTCTTTGCACATAGTAGAGGTGAAACCTGTAAGTGTGTTGAACACCTGTGAACACTCAGGCAGGGCAGCATCCAGGGGCCCCGTGCTGTGTCCAGCCTCCCACCCTTCTTCACATCCTGGGACCTGCTGCACGGACCTGTGGAGAGCAGACGCCCATATCCCCGAGGAGGAAGGGACAGGAGGTCACTGCCGGCGGCCTTGGTCATCTCTGATCCTGCATTTTCAACTGCAGGGTAATCACTCCTGAGGCCCCTCAAACCTAAGCCCCTGCAGCCACTGGAGTCGCTGTTAGGTCTTGTCCTCACTCAGTGTAGACAAAAATGGTACCGTTTAGTTCTCTGTGTCACCTTTCTCAGAGCCCTTCCCTGTGTCTCATCTCGTTGTCTCACCTGTCTGTGGGATCAGAACAGAAGCTGTGGATCCATCCTCCTAAAGGAAACTGAGCCCCAAGATGTCTGAGGACCTGTTCGGGCAGGAGGCTGCACCTCCACCCTAATGCCCTCTGAGGCCCCTGTGGCTGGTGGCTGGCACACAGCCAAGCCTGCAGTGTCCATGCCATCCACATCCCAGGAAGCCTCCTTGTCTCCTTCCTGCTTGTCGTTGGGTCTTGTCACAAGTGAAATTGTGACCTTTCCTTGCCAAAGGATACCTTGAAAGTCTAAGCAAGCAGGATCTTCGAAGGTGACTGTGTTTGTAAGGTCAGTGCAGGCTGTGGACACGGCAGTAAAGATGGGGTGATGTTGGCCCATGAGCCCCTCAATGGATGTGACTGACCTGAACTAGAGGTTCAATCATGGTGCCACTTCCTCCCACAGCCTTCCTGGGTGGCCTTCACCACGACTCTCCACATACTTAGGGGCAGTGGACACAGGCTGGGGCTGGCTCTGCTTTCTCCCTGTGCAGAGACCCCTGCTCTGTCTACAGAGCTGAGCTTCCTGGGTGCCCACATGAGCCAGGCCTTGAGGGGTACTTGCTGACGAGCAGGGAGTGTCCAACCACAGACATTTCCCTCTCTGTTTCTCAATGGAAGTGCATTACGTAAGTATGTTGGAAATGAGAGTTGGGCCCAAGGAAGGCCCACTCCCGAGTTTCACATGTCCGGTTCACTGAACGCTTAGACAGTGAAACATGGAGGGTTGGTTAGGATTTGGACTGCAAGTTTCTCCCAGAAGTCTCACATGCTCAGAGGTGGAGCTTTTGGAAGAAAGTTAGGTCATCAGTGCACTCACCCAGAGATGAAGTTGTGCTTGCATGGGCTGTCCGGAGTGTGGCCTGGTTGGAAGTAGATGGTGTGGTCTCATTTCCTGTCCTCCTTGTCTCTCCCTGCTTCCTGGGTGCCAGGGGCTGAGCAGCTTTCCTCTACCAGGCCTTTCTGCTGCACTTTCCTGGCCTTGGTGCCAGCTAACCATGGACGGAACCCACTCACACTGTGAGCTAGAGCTTCCCTTCTTTATGCTGAATTGTTGAGTATTTTGACCCAGTAAAAAGAACATGGCTTATACGCTGGCTTCACGAATGGCACCAGCACCCATCTATAGGACCCTCTAGGTACCATGCTTAGGCAAGTTTGCACGGGAAGCATGCTCTGTGGCTGCCATCTTAAATACTGTGATAACAGTGTCTTTGGACTTGTATTTTCCACACCTATGGGGTGTGGATCCTTGGTGCCTGCTCCTTCTTGCCAGCACAGCCCCTTGGAATGGCTCTCAATGGCCTGCATTCCCGCTTGCCCCATGGGGCTCTGGAACATTGTGGTTGGTTGTGTGCTGTGCGGCATCTCAGGATAGAGTGTGGCAGCCACTGCCCCTACCCCAGGCTGGCAGTGTCCTGGCACATACCACAAGCCACTGAGCCTCTGAGCCCTCTGTGGTCGGGTAGATAGTGCTTCCTTACTTGAAGGCTGCAGCCCTGGGAGCCATGCTGGGCACTGGGAAAGAGACTGCTCCCCTACCCCTGCCAGCCTTGGCTGGTCCCAGAAGAACCCTGGAACTGTGAGGGGTGCATCTCCTCAGACCATTCCCACACCCAATGCAAGAAGCACAACGCAACAGATAAAAGACACATGATTCATCAAAAGGACAGAATTCTCCACTCTTGGACTTGAATGAGGCTGTAACTATTTCCTTTTTGAAATAAGAGCCCTCTGTCTTCATTCTTATACTGGACTCCCTTAAGTGATGCAGCCGGCCCTGCTCCCAAACTCAGGCAGCCCTGGGTGCACCTGGCTAGAGCTCATCAGCCGCAGGGTAGGAGCTCTGATCACCTGCACTCTGCACAAGGGGCTGGTGTAACATGTGCGAGCCCCACATCTGGCAGTCAGAGGCCTGGCGCACCCTTGGGTGTGTCTCCCACCTGACTGCTTACCCTGGAGTGTGCAGGGAAAATGCGTGCACGGAAGGGTGGGGAAGGGTGGGGGCACCTGCTCCAAGGCCACTTTCCTGGCCCTCATCCAGGAGGGACCCGGAAGTGGACGTAAGTGTAGCCAAAGCCGGGACACTGGATCCAGGTGTGGCATGGCAGGGCCGAGGCGCAGCTTGAGTGGCCAGCAGCACGTGACCACCTGCAGCTGCAGAGGCCGGCAGCCAGTGCGGCACCCGTTCAGCTGACCTCCTCTGCGCTGGGCCTGGCCATCTTGTGCCCAGCCCTGGTAAAGCACCATTTTGTTCCTGCCTTACCACCTGCTCTCCCTGTGTCATTCTGCGAGCTCTTTGAGGTGTGTCTGAAGTGCCGACACGCAGGCCGCGCAGCAGACACTGTGCTCCTCCGCTCACCTCCCGGGAGGCTACCCTCCCTGACTCCCCCAAATGCCTCCTGTGTATCCAGCACCCCAGCACCCTGTCTTGATCTGAAATCGGGGTGTACTCTTGCCCTGCAAGTCGCAGTTCCGCAAAGCCATGGTTTCCTTGAGCAGTCATGACTTCAAGAACCTTCCACAGAATATCACGACACGCTGGCCTGGCGGTGCCCAGATGCGTGGCAGGCTTGGAGACCAGCAATCCCAACCAGTGTTTTAAGATGCACCACTGAGAGAGCCCCGTTAGGGCTGCTTGTGTTAGTCCTTACCGTGTATTTCAGAGCACTGAAAATGAGCCCTGAAATCAGAGATCTTTAACAGTAGCTGCTAGGACCTGCAAGCAGCGTTTCCCTCCAGGCAAATGAGCCGGACTTTCATTCTAGGAGTCGGTGCCTCTGGGATCGGGATCCAGCTGCCTACGCTATGAGAATCGCGAGCATTCATTTCATGGTCACCTCTGTTTGGCTGGCGACCTTCCGGAGTGGTCACGCCGGCCACAGCTCTATCAGTCACCGGCCAGAAAATAACTAAGAGCCAGGGCTGCGGGCAGGGCGATCTCAGCTCAAACGCACGCCGCTGACGGTGCGTGACCGCGCGGGGCTGCGCTCCCGGTCGGTCCAGCCTCCAGATGGGCTGCGCGGCTCCGCTGCGGCTTTAAGACTGCAGAGCGCCCGGCGGCCAGGGCAGGGGAGGGGTCCCCGCTCCTCCGCGCTGCGTCCTCGCGCCGGCTGGGCTCGGGCAGGAGGCTCGCAGAGGGATCCATGTGATCGAGGCCGCAGGAGACAGCGAAGATGAGTCTGCCCGCCCGACTGCTGCCTGGCTGCGGAGGCTGAGGGCGGCGCACCGGAGGCCGTGCAGTGCCGCTGCCGCGCACCCTGGGCGCCGCCGCCCGCCCGCGATGAGCCCACGCCCGCGGCTGCGGCCCCGCGCACCTGCCCAGCCGCCCGCGGCCCGCTGAGCGCGGCGCACCTGGGCGCGGCGCCCGCCCGGCACGGACGCCAGCGGGGGCACGCGGGCGCAGCCGGCGCGCGGCGAGCGCAGCCCGAGCCCCGAGCCCCAGCCGCAGCCCGAGCCGAGCGCGCCGCGTGCCCGGGCGGCGGGGCCCCAGCGGCGGCGCGATCCCGGCGGCGGCGGCGGCGAGGAAGGCGGGCGGCGGGCGCGGGGCGAGCGGCCAGCGGAGCCGGGCCGGGCGGCGCGCGGGGGGCGAGGCCGGCGCGAGGCTCGCTCGCTGGCGCGCGGGAGGCCGAGCTGCAGCAGGGGCATGTGGATACTGGCCCTCTCCTTGTTCCAGAGCTTCGCGAATGGTGAGCCGCGGCCGGGTGCGCTGGGCGGCCCGCGGGGACCGGGAGGTGGTCGCGGGTGGAGGTGGGGAGAGCGGGCGCCGGGCGCAGGCTGCCCCTGGCTCCTGGTCCATGCTGAGAGGTCCACGCTTTTATTATGCGTTTAAAAAACACTGCTGTTGCCTTGGAGAGGCGGGGAGGCGAAGCTGGGAGAGAAACTGCTCCGTAATCGTTGGAAGGAGCTTACCTAGCCAAGTGCCAGCTCCCAGCGTGGCCAACTCCAGGACCGGAGAGAGAGCTGGCTCATTCAGAGGAAGCCAGGCTTGCGGAGAGGAGAGACGCAGCTCAGCGTGGAATACTGCAGCCCGAGCAGGGGACGCAACATTCCCGGTGCAGGCACCGAGCGGAGGCGGAAGGACGGCTGCTGCAGGTTCGGAGCTGTTCGGAGCCTGTAAAGCATGTGCTTTAATTCTGCCAGGATTTTTCCGGCAGCCGTGAAGGCTTTAGGAGAGACTGGCCTTCTAGCCTCCCCTGCCCGCTCAGTACCACATTTCCCTCTTGGCAGTTTATGTAAAAATATGCACTGATAAACATTACATCATCTGAAATGTGCACAAATTACAGAAAAACACCTGTGCAGTTGTAAAAATGAAGTCCGTGCATGTTGTTAAGAATGCATCTTTCCTCACGCCCGGCCAGCGTTCTGTTTGGAATCGCTTTCTTCCTGGGTGTTGAGAAAGCGATTGCTCTTGACGAGTCAGACCCAATTAGTAAGTGTGGCTGTGCCTGGCTGGCTTGTCACGGCGTCAATATGATCCTGCATGTATGAATGGCTTCCTCCCGTGCGGCGCGGGCGGGGACTGTCATCCTCTGACACTGCCTGGGAGTAGCTACGGCTTTGATTCCCTTTTCGAATTTTGGAACATACATCTGAATATAATGTATAACCTGTCCCTGCCAAGTAAGATTAAACCATTAAGTAGCGAGAGAGAGAGAGAGAGAGAGAGAGACAGACAGACAGACAGACAGGAGAGGAGAGGAGAGGGGAGGGCAGTCTGGCCCTTGTAGGAAAATACGAGAAGGAAAACGGAGGCTCCAAGATTTCCCTGGAAGATCCAGAAGGAAGCTCTCAGCCTCCTCTGCATACAGCATTTTCTCTGTCTACCTAGGCAGGGCTTAAAAATCTGCACCCTACAGGCCAAACGAAATGCATGAATGTTGTCCAATTAGAAATGATGACGAAGAACAGATAGAGCTGAATGAAGAAGGAACCTCCAAATTTCACATGAAATGTACCTTTGCTCTTGAACATATCCTCAAGTAAAGTATTTGAAAGTTTCATTTTGATAATTTCTAGCAGGAAAAAATGGCAACCAGTTCTGACAAGGCACCCCTCATTCCCAGAGGACACTACGCGGTCCTGCTTCTTCCTCCTGGGAGAATTTATCTTGGGGTGTGTTGCTTAGGGAGCAGGCTGCAGGTGTTGGAGATGTGGCACCCTTTCTGCTGCTCTGGGAACAGCAAGCCCCAGCTGGGTACAGATGCTCACAGCTGTGTCCTGGGGCCACTGAGCCTCGATGGCCCAGCACCCTGTCACAGCACACACCTCTGCATTCCTTAAGGCCAGGCTGTAGGGTGGAGAGTGTGTCTTTCAGGGTGAGAGGGGTTCCTCTCCTGACTCTCGGCTGGCTGGCATCCATTTTTCAGTTCAGGTTCTGTCTGAGAAAATATAGGGAGGAATTAATGACAGTCTCCGCGCACAGACTCTGGGAGTGTGGGGCCTGTTTTGAATCATCAGCAAACCTCCCAGAATCCTGTGAATTGTATGAAGCTTCCCAGAGGCTTCTATAATATGGAAATATATGCAAAGATCACCTGTGTGCACATGTATGGAGTGCTGCAGGTGTTGTCTTCAAGACTTTGCTAGCATTTGCTGATTAATCATTGTTACTGTTGTGAGCATAGGTGTATTACACAGAGAAGGTATGAAAGGTGCATGCAGATGGGTATTTTACACTGCTATAGTGTGTGTTCTGATCCTGTCTGCCAGGGGCTGTGGAACTGTCTCACGTGAAAACCTCTCTCTCTTTATATGATCAAACATTGACAGAAACGTGGAAAGCCTGATGATAGAGCTTTGGGCCCATTCATTTTGCAGCCTTAGAGGTCTTTAAGGAATGACGTTCAACACGTATTCTGCAAAGGATCATGAGATATAACAGTCATGTCACCGTGAAATGAGTCTGGTTTTGAATACTGCCTGCTTCTATATTTAAAAACCTAAAAGCAAATGGTTCTTAGCCCCCTGAAAAAGAATTTTTAAAAATGAAATGTGTGGGTTTTAATTTTTTGGTCAACAACTGTCATCCTTTGGCCTCCCTTAATTTTAGAAGACATCTGAATGTGTGTGATAAGGACCTGTGGGCTCTATCTAACGCTCAAACTGGTTATTGCTAGGCCTCCAACATCCAAAACGCCTGATATGATAAAAAAAATGTGTTTTATTTGTAAAAGACTATGCACATTGATATTTGGGGGGCTCATCGCATAGGCCCGGTGATGTGTGCATTTTAACAGTAGATAGCAGTGTGTTATTGCTGATATAATGGGAGGTATGTTTCTACCTTAATAACAGCCTGGTTGCTGGACAGGTCGGAGAGAGTGCTATGGGGAGAAGGGGAGATGGAGGGGCTGGTTCCCTCATGGGTTAAAGGCTTGCAAGTGACCTCACCTGGTAAGGTTCAGGGACCGTGTTTCAGAGCAGCAATTTATTCTGCAATGCTCTGAAGACACTTGCGGGAGAGCTCCTGGGATAGTGGCAGAAACCGGGTGCACGTATGTGCACATGCATGCACACACATGCACGTGTCTCTCCATGTCTGCTCGGCATGAGCTCCTAACTACATCACCCACCCCCCATTTAACCCTGGCAGGCATGGGCTGCTCTGTGGCTCCTGTGCTCAGTGGAGTGGGCTCCCTGGAGCTTCATGGTGCCACCTCTTGACGTCCCCGTTCTGATAGTCGCTGTGCTCCTAGAGCCGCAGGGTTCGTGCTTTACTGCATCCTGTTCTTCGGGGGAGGGGTGGTGGGGACGGCTCATGAAAGCCCAGGCAGAGCTTCTCTTGGGCATCATCGGTTCACTCGACAGCGACAGCGTGTTACTGACTGCATTCCTGGGTTTTATTTAACTGCAGGAGATGACCATGGCAAGTGCCACTGTCCCCGAAGTCCTTAGAGGAGATTTTCAATGTAATTCCCATTGATGTATGTGAGCAGAAAATAGGGTCTTTCCCTCATCTTGATTAAGCAGATTACAGTTCTGAGACTGGTATTTCAGGGTTCACCTACCCTCTCCAGGCCCTTTAACTGAGGCTGCGTGTCCTCACGAGATGCCCACTGTAGCAAAACATAATGCCAGGCGGACCCTTTGTAAATGCCAGTCTATCTGCCTCCATGCCATTCTCTCCTTTCCCACTTGGGTGTCACCTAGCTCAGCGCTGCCTCGGGGGTCTCTCAGCCAGGGGCAGAATCAGCGTGGAACAGCAGGGCAGGTAACGTGGACTCCCTGAATTACCAATCAAACCCCGAAGCCTAGCCCTGCCTGTGGCTGGCCAAGCATGTCGTCTTTGATGCATGTGAGGTAAATAAGGTGCCCGGCAGAGCTGAAGGGAGATTCAGCGGCTGTGCACGGAGGCCTGATGGAAGGGGCAGGGGCTCACTCTGCATTAGCAAGGAGCCTAGGAATCGCGTCGGAACCGGAGTGTTCCTCAAGCGTGTGTGCGCGCACTGACGTGGTGTGTGGCATTCAGGGTCGTAACTGCACTGTGCCGGTTAGATCATGAATGTGGCTCATACATAATTAATAGCACAGAAAAGGAATACATTTGGCATCCGGCAGAGCCTTCGGGGCATTTTCAGGATGAGCAGCCATGTCTCCTCGTTTCGTTGTGTCCTGGTCCACCTTGCCCACGGCGGGCAGAGTCCCAGGGAATGTCACATGGTCCTGCATGGGTATTTTCTTGGTGGCCAGGCTGAAGCACACACTGGGCCTTGGTGGCGGCAGCTCAGCCTGCGAGAGACAGTGAGGTGCTGCTACCTGCATGACAATTGTGTCCCCGCTGCAGGACACTAGTGGGCGGCAAACCTCTCCAGACTAGGCTGGGCTCAGGCGGGGAGGAGGAGCATGCAGGCTGTAGGCTCCGCATCTCCGGCTCCTCTCCGGTTCCCAGTGTCCCGCCCCCGCGTCCCAAGGTCCAGCTCACCAGAGCCCCGGCCCAGGCTGCCAGCAGGCCGGCCTGGGTCCGGCTGCTTTTTGTTCCATGATGAGGACTGTGTGCATAGCAGTGTTTTCAGGCCCAGATGGTGCACAGGAAGGAGAAGTGTGGGGCTCCGGGTCCACGGAGGCTGCACGTGCGCACCCCCTTCCTCCCCGCGAGGGGCCGGCAGGCAGTGGCGTGTGAGCTCGGAAGTGGCAGCTCTGCATCTGATTGGCTGACCTTCCAATGTCATTCCAGGAGCAGGCTTCTCCCCCTGCTGATGGTGAGGGGGGCAGCGGTGGCGCACTCCTCCGCAGTCCCTCCAGACCCGCAGGCTGTGGCCCCACCTGGGGACAGAGCCCCTCTTCCCCTGTCTTTCCCACCCCCCGTCGGGCAGCACCTGTTTCTGGGGACCACACCTTAGCTTTGGGCAGGAGGAGAGCTGGGCTCAGAGACCCTCTGCTGCCTCCTCCCACGCCTCTCCTTCTCCCTCACTAGATTGATGCCCTTTTCTTTTCTGTTTTGAAAATGCAAGAAGATTCCAAGTGGCAGTCCTCCTGTCAAAGGCACAGGCTAAGCTCAGGCAGTGGGACAGAAGGTTCTCAGTTCTGGGGTAAAACACCCACATCTGCCTGGACGGTGGGAGGGCAGCCCCCACCAGCAGCCATAGACTCTGGACATTGGCTCAGGGGTCAGGTGTGCAGGGGGCGGGCCAGAGACCTGCCAGCAGAGGGAATTGGCCCTCACCCCAAACCTTGGCCCTTCCCCAGGTGCAGCCTGGGGCTTGAGGTGAACTGGCATGGCTGTCTAGATAGGGTGGCAGTGATGCCTACAGTGTCCCCAAGAGCTCGTGGCACACAGGCAGAGGGACAGAGGGCAGTGAACAGAGCCTCCTCCTTCCCTCTCTGCCATCCCTCTTGTCTGCTGTTCCCGTCCTCTTGCCGCCTTCTTTGCTATGGTTGCCTTTCATGGCTGGATCTCTGATTCTCATGGCTGAGCTGTTGGTGAGACGTGTGTGTGTGTGTGTGTGTGTGTGTGTGTGTACACACGTGCACATGCCTTGCACTTTCCTTCCTGCTGCTCCTGTTCTCGGCTATGCTCACTCCTGGCTGCTGAAGTGTTTCTCTTCTGCGAAGGTTCTCCAGGCATTTTATTCTCTTTCCCCAAAGGACTCACATTAGGAGTAGGGAAGGGAACACTGCCTGGCAGGATGGTTTTGGTGCTGCGCACAAGTGGAGCCCCAGGGGTCACAGACCGCCGGCGATCATTTCCTCCGTGCCGCAACCCTTTGTTCTCGAGTAATGAGATTTAAAAATCCTGCACAGTGTTTATCGTGCTGTGGAGTTCTGAAGGCCGGACAGAAGCATCACACAGACATTTAAGTTCCCTCATGGCTCCTGGGAATTCATTTCTTCATCAAAGATTCACCCAGGACATCAAAATGAAGCTTGGCTGCAGGCCTTAATCAGCTTTAAAGGCCACGCCACAGTTCTCCCGCCACGCCGTGGACTTGTGCGGTTTGCATCATTCGCTTATTTGGCAGCAGAACTGGATATAAAAGTTAGTACCTCATCAAAGTCACATGAAAGGAATGTGCTTCAGTCATTGTTAAACTTCAGTTTTTATTCACATTTAAGAATCAAATCAACTGTTGTGTTGCTTACAATATTTATCTTCTTTTTTGGCAGTCTTTTGTTTGTTTGTTTAATTCTGCTGTATATTGGTCAGCACTGATGATTTTGTTCAGAAAAACATCTGATTGGATTAATTTTGCTTCTTTTTTGAAAGTCCTCTGGATTATGTAAATGCATATTTATGATTTTAGTAGACTGGGAGGAGTCAGATCAGAAAGGTGGGTGAGAGGGTAAGACAGGCCCCTCTTCTCCGGATGGATGGATGGGCAGACAGATGGATGGACAGACGGACAGACAGAGAGGCAGGGACAGCAACTACAGCCGTGCCCACTCCCCTGTGTGAGTTATTTTTTATTCAGAGACAGTGAGTAATACTTAAGAGTGAGCGAGCAGTCCTATTTATAGAAAGTCGCTTTTAAATGCAGCAGCAAAGACACTGAAACAGAGAACTGAAGGCAGCACTCACTGCTGGCTGTCCCCGACTTCCAGGCGACGACAGAAGCGGGAGGGAGAACGTGCGTCCTGTTTTGCTGCGCACACTGGGAAGTGGCCCTGGGCTCGCTCCAGACTGCGCCAGGGACGCCCGAGGTGGTCAGGTCCCCGTAAGAGTTGGGAAGGTGGCTGGAGCGATGCAGCATCAGTGGGTCCGGCTGCAGCCAGGGCCAGCGCGGCTCTCAGGAGAGGGGCAGGTGCAGGGCAAGGTCAGCGTCGGCAAGCAGGCTGGGAGGGCGGCGATTGCCGAAGAGGGGTTTAAATCTAGGATCTTGTAGTTGCCCTTCCAAGTTCACCTCTGACCAAATTCTGGAGATTTAAACCATGGTCATGGGCTTTTACTTGTCCAGTCCTGGTGGGCCTGCGATACTGCCCGATGGCCTGAGTGATACAAACACAGTGGGCAAGTGTGAAGGACCCGCCTGTGCCTCAGAGGCAGGCCAGTCTGCCTTTGTGTCGCCCCTAAAAGTGAGATTGGTGTGTTCGTTTTTCTCTCTGAGCCTGGTTTACTTCACATAGTATAATGTCCTCCAGGCTCCTTAAATAGACAGCAGTTAGTCTTTGAAGAAAGAACCCTCCTCCATTCCAAGTGGTTCTTATTTGCTATTCACAGTGGAACTGTAAATATGTAGGATGTCTGCTGGTGTGCACCTTGGAGACGGGCTTGGGTCATGCCAGGACTGGCCTGAGATGCTGCAGAGAACCTGCGCCTTTTATTTTAGCAAGATGCCATCCATGGCATGGGGCGTTTTGTAGCCCTTCTCCCACAGAGTGCAAGGACACATTGAGGCGATGGTGGGAAGATGTCTGCGCTATTCAGTTCCCAATTGGGACTCATATGAGACTTGACTCTGTTAATAGTAAAATAAAGAAATAGAAGAGCTTTAAGCTTGTTTTACATGGAGTTTAAGTGATTCTTTCCCCGTATGAATAATACAATGAAGGTCAGTTTTTAGTTCTTTCTAGATACTGGAGTTATCTCATTGTTGCTTCTGCAAAATAAGAGCACGATGCTGTCACTCCAGAGATGGCCTCAGCACTCCCAGGTGGCTCTGCCTCTTCACAGGGTTATTACAATGGTCTGGTCTCAGCTGGGGTTGGGGTCAGGAGTATGGGTCACTGGACAGAAGAATGGCTGTTTGACATGGCGGACTGGGGCCAGGCATTTAGCACAAATGGCACTAGACTTTCCAGGCTCTTATTGCTGGTTTTCCTCTTGATCTTGAGTCGAGCATCGCTGCTCCAGGAGCCCTGATTTCCGTGAATGCCTGGGCCACGAGATGATGGGGTAGTGCCCACGGTTTTCTCATAAGACAGACGAGGATGAAGATACTGAGAACCGCTGCAATTTTGTATGCATTTAAAATGTACGCGTTTGTCTCTATGGAGGAACTGACCTCTGTTGTAGAACTTTCTTATTTTGAGTAAACATATTTTCCCCTGAGAGAAACTTGAGATTTATTTCTACTCTCCATAGGAGCCCCGCTGTGGTGTGATTTTGTTTTGAGTTCCAACAGGACACTGAAAACCCCAAATCCCAGCCTGCTTAATTACAGTGTTTATTTCTTAATATCAGCTGCGGAGCATTTTTAATAACTGATGTGTAGCTGCCAGGGAGAAATCACAATGCTTTGTGATATTACTTGTGAGACTCCATGGCTGAGCTGAAGGCACCGACAACAGCAATGGGGTGCGCCTCCGCATGGGGCCACTCAGCACGTGGAGAAGGCGCCATGCTGCCCATCATCCCTGCCAGATCTCCATGTTGGCATCCTTATAAAGGGTAGTTGTTTGCCTGCTTCTCTGTCTAGTGACGAGGAAGTGCATAGGAGCATGAAATGCTCTCCAGGGTCCAGAGATGTCTTCTCGTGTGTATGCAAGTTGGCAACCCAGTGAGGGGTTGCTGGGACCTTGGTGCGACAGCAGGGATGAGGAGCGCGACTAATTACTCCAATTGTGTGTGTGTGTGTGTGTGTGAGTGAGTGTCTGGTGGCTCACCAGAGCCAATAGCTCTTAACTCTTTCATGACTAATGCTTTACAGTAGGTTAGATTGTATAGTTATAGAGAAATTTTAGATAGAAAAACGTTGACCTGTCACCGGCCAGACCTCTCTTGTCACTCACAGTCACAGAAGGCCCTCTGCATTATTTTCCTGTTAGTGGGATCAAATACTTTCAAAGGAGGAGAGGTTTAATTTGGCTCATGGCTCTGGGGACTGAGTTCATGGTTAGCTGACCTCAAGGCAGAAATGTCACACTGAAAGAGTATGGTGGAGGGAAGCTGCTCGCTTGAGGACAGCCAGTAAGTGGAGAGAAATGGGAGGAGCCAGGGATGGAGATACACCTGTGACACACCTCTTCCGGCCAGCCCCACCTCCTAACCACACATTTAGATCTGAACTCATCCATGAATCGGTCCACTGGTCAGCAGAGCACCCTGTGATCTAATCACCTTCAAGAGCCCCAGCTCTACACTGAGAGGCTGTGGAGGGATGCTCTAGATTTAAATAACCACATTTCATACACCAGCTCACATCACTGCTGATTTTGGGAGTGTCAGAGTAACTGGAGGCTTCAGAGACCAGGCAGCAAAGACTGATGGGAAGAACAGGACTGTGGAAGAAGGGGCCGAGCCACTGGTCCTTCCAGACCCCAGTTGGAGAAGAGGAGAGTGGGTGGGAGGGAGGCTCTTGTCACCTTGAGTGGGATCCAGGAAATGTCCCCCTCCTGGTGAGAGTCAGGACACTGGTTCTCACAGCCAAGGTGGAGAGAGGGCGGGAGGGGGCAGAGGACACACTGTGCTTTCTGACCCTGGGCCTCCCTGAGAAGCTCCGGTGCATCCCGGGAAGGCCTGGGTTTGAAATGTGCCCCAGGGCTCCGTGTGATTTGTCATTTTCCCCACCACCCCTAGGGCCCCCCCAAGTCCCAGATCCCAGTGTTCCCTGCTCTGATCCCCGAGTCTGGTTCTGTAGTCTGGGCTATGCAACAACACATGGCTTTGGCTCTTCTGGCTATGTGGCCTGTGACCTGCTTTTTTGAAAACACAGACTCACCCTGGAAGGAAGGGGCTGCCCCGCTCACGGTGAGGAAGAGGGCAAGTTGGCGTGGTAGTGCCAAGCACACAGCAGTACACTGCTGGAGAGTTGTGTGGGGTGTGATCTGTTGGGGTGTTTTGATGCTGAGTTAAGGTTTGAGTTAAGAGAGTATGGGGCGGCTTTGATGGGAGCTGGTCACAGGGAAGATGCAGAGTCAAGGAGGCTGGAGGGTCACCTCTAACATGGGTTCTCGTAGCCTGAGCTGAGCTTCGCCTGTGTATAGTAGTGTTTGTCTGTCTGTCTGTATCTATCTATCTATCATCTATCTATCTATCTATCTATCTATCTATCCATCATTTCCTTTATTATTGTCTGAGCATATTTAATCTGGTTTATTAGCAGCTGCTTTGGTTCTGGGCTTGATCGCAGTCGAATCACACTGACCCACCCCACCCCTAAACTCCAGTGTTGGCAGCCTGGGCGAGGAGCCCTGTGGGGCCCAAAGGCAGCCACGTGGCTCCAAGTGAGATGCAGAGACTCATTTGGCTCCTACACTGAACAAGCCTGAACAAGATGGGGGGGGGGTGCTCTCCCTCAATCCAAGAACTCTGTGTGGTTGAGGCAGGTGGCAAGTTCGAGCCCACCTTGGGGGATCTAGTGGTTAGTGGGATCCCTTCTCAAAATAAAACTCTAGGAAGGGCTGGGGGAGCTCAGTGTGAAAGCCTGGGGTTCAGTCTGTGGAATTGCAGGGGGTGTGGAGTCAGATGGGATGAGCAGATCCTTTCCAGCCGAGCTTGGCTTGGATTCCTCCTCGGGAACATTTCGCGTGCCTTCACCAGCACCCCGCCCATCCTAAAGCCGGATGTGGAGGGCCAGGGCAGGATCTTTTTCTCTGTTGGGTTTTCTCTCCACCACTCCCTTCTTTTAGGCAAATGATCACAAGGCGACTGTGTTTCTCATACAAAATGTGCGTTTTAGGCCAAGTCCCCTGCGGAAGAGAGAAGGGCATGTACGGTTCGATCTGTGTTGTAGGCCTTGCCGCGAATGTTAAAATCAAGGGCAGTTATTAACGTCGGAATGGGATAATCTTTCAAAACAGTGTGTCCTTGATTTTGAACTAAAATAGACTCAGATGTGTGCTGGAGAGAGGCCTAAATTCAGAACCTTAAAAATATCTTTTTGTGTCCCAAGATCTTATTTTAGATAATATTAAAAATAACCTTTCCCGCCTCGGCATCTTAAGCAGGTTTGAGGTTCTAACTGTTGGCAGTGTTACTGAGCCAGCCACAGTGCGTTTCCGCTTTGGAAAAGACCGACGTGAGAGAGCCTTGCAGGTGAGGCCCGCAAATCCTGCTTACTCACTGACCACTGTAGGGAGATGGAGGCGGTCTATGTAGGTTTCCTACGCTTCTGCACCTTCAAAAAAATCTTAAAAAGGTGCACATTGTGCTGAGAAGCCACGAGGTCTGCCAAGGGAGTGTGTGGACGAAGACGCGGGTTTAAAATAGCTCCCGGGTTTTCTCTGATGTTGGGGAGTGATGAAGCCGACAGTCTGTCACCGACAGCCACCGTTACATGTCCGCCCAGCGTAGTTCCCCTCCTTAGCTCTTGCCCCATGAGAGAAGAAAGGGCAATGCGAATTTCTGTCACCAGATTTAATAACCTGCCTGAGACCCATGAGGAATTGTAAATAGTGAATGATTTTCCCTGATAAAAAAAAAAATCAAAATGAGAAGTTGTGTGACTCAGATTTCTTATGAGAACAATCACCTCAGTCCCGAGATGATATTTCTTCCATATTCCCGTGTTGAGTGATTTCCTGGGTCGGCATCATGGGGAGGGGGAGAGGACTTGTTCTTCCCAGGATGGTCTCTGGGCTCAGGGGAGTGGGTGCACTGGGTGGAGCTGTGTGTGGATGTGGAGGTGTCTGCAGCTCATCTCTTTTCTTCCTTTCTCCTTGGAAATGGGAGAAAACAGCAGTACTTCCTAGCGCACAAGCCATGTTTCCCTGAGGCCAGGGAGGCCTTTTTTAAAAGGAGAATTTAAAGGCACATTTATTGCGCAGTCTATTTACCAAGAACAGAGTAAAAATATACTAAGGACCAAAGGAAGCAGATGTGTCAGCCATTCGTGTTCATATCCCAAGTGCAGGCAAAACATTCATAGCACTAAACAGTCCAAAACAGAGACTAATTCATGACCTTAGGTGTGTTTTAGAATACTCAAGCATGTATGCTTAAAACAATCACTATTTTAAGGAAACATGATAATCTTCTGAAAATCAGGTGTTTGAATAAATCAGATTGCTACCAAGTTGTAATATTCTTAAATTTGGGATTTGCAAAAAAATAAAGTTGCATGCTTCTCAAATCTGGGATGGTTTGCTAGTGGGTGATCTGGCTGTCACCTCCCATCTGCTCAGGGAGTGTCCCAGTCTGGACAGACTTCTGAGCCTGCCTGGGGCTGTCCAGGAGGTGGGATGAGTCTTCCTTTTGGTGACAGTGTGAGGCTTTTAGATCTTTCAGTGATAACGAAAGGCCCTTGGGGCTTGGGTGACAAGGCTCCACCCTCCTTGGCCAGGCTGGCATTAAGCTATGTGGGCAGCACTAAGCACAGATTCTAGCTTCCTGCTGCTCTAGGAAGAGCCAAAATACAGTACAGAATAAACTGCGCAGAACTCAGCAGCTACCATTCTGGGCTTGTTTTGTTTAGCAGGCACAGTGTATCCAGATCTCCCATCATTTTATGACTGGATTATTTTTAGGAGGTGCTTGCTTCTAATAGGATGCTTCCTAGAGTCTAATCAGTGGTGCCAGCCGAGAACGACCTTGTGTCTTCGGGCACATGGGCCAGTGTCTGGCGATAGTCAGCTGTCACAGTCCCAGGTGGGGGCTTGTACTGGCATCTAGTGGACAAAGGCTAGGGATACTGCTGCTTGACTGCCCTTGACAAAGAAATGCCCAGTACAGCTGGTTGATAATACGGGGGCTAATGCCTTGAGCTAGCCAGGTTAGAGTCCAGTTGCTCTGACAGGACCTGTTCGTGGTTAAGCCCAGTTCCAGAGTGATCCTGGCAGGAGGGCATTCCACATGGAGCTTTAGTTATTGTTTCGTCAGCTGCAAGATGTTTGTCCTAGATGACTGTCATTTGCTATGCCCTTCTTTTCTTTTTAATATATTAATAAAAGAAAGCAAGTCTGGGTTTCCGGTTTGTGGTCGGGGACCCAGCATCCCTCTGGCCACTCCCCCTGCAGTGGTCATCAGATGATGAATCACAGGTGAAGAATTTTGGGTGCCGATCGATCACTCGCTCGCTTGGTCTGAGAGCGCTTTCTCTTCCCTGGTTGCCCAGAGCCCCAAGTGCCCTGCTGTGGGCCATGGGAGACCCTGTTTTTCCTGCGGGTTCTCCCTTCCGGAGTCTCTGCAGCCTGACAGAGGGGCAGGGGAGCAGGCCTGTGACCTGCTGTCTCCGGCAAAGGCTGGAGTGAAGCTGTTTGATGTGGAAAAAGCTTGAGGAGGGCGCATGCATGGAGAAAGTGTTCCCAGCAGGGAAGGTGTTGTCTGGGGCTCTACACTGTTGCCTCCCTTTCCTCCTGGCCATCACCTCACAGAGGTCAAGGGTGGGGACAGGAGCTGTTTCTTGGTGCTGATTACGAGCTTGTATTTCCATGGAAAAGCACTGAGTTAATTTATTCTGTGTTTGAAAAGCATGTTCTGAGGTGCTAATGCCCTTCCAGCTGCCATTTCTCAGTCTTCTTTCGTGTGCCGGGTGCTTGAGTCGGTGATGTAGAAGTGTGTGTGGACCAGCATCTGAGTGTTCTGATGTGGGACATCTTGCCTCTGTGGGCAGAGTGTGAAGTTCAGGGGTGATGTTGCAGTGCCACTTTCTGCTCTCTGCCCAGAGGTGCTGTGGCTCCCGGTGCTGCCAAGAACTCAGCCAGCATGGGCGTTGCTTTGCACTTCATTCTTCGTATGTGAGCGTAAGGAGGTTGTTTTGCATCCAGGTACTGATCCGGCTGGGGTCTCTGTCGCCATTCATTGAAGAGCGAGTCCATCATTGAAGAACTGCTGGGCCCTGGCAGGGCTGTGACTCAGAAAACACATACATGTGTAGCTTTTCCTGCCCCTCCTCTGACCGTCGCATGATCTTACTTGTAGAAATTAAAATCTCTTGGTTGTCTCTGAGGGTGGAAATTTCACTTGTAATTATTTCCTTTAAGTAGGAGAAGAATTGAAGGAAAACCCTGTCCATGAGCCCCTAACATAGGCAGAGGCTTGAGTTCCCACATGACAAGCAGGGGTGTGGTAGAGCAGTGATGACAATGAGGACAGTGGCGGTCATGTTTGAAATTTGTCACCTGGAGTGGGAGGACTTTCAGTGTGGTGTGCGGAGCACTTGCACACTTGGAGCCAGAGGCGTGTACTAATATTACTCACCGCAGGAAGGTGGGTCAAATGCTGGGCTCCTGGCCACATTCCTGTGACACAGCAGAATGAAGCCAGTGCCCCCTTCACCCTCCAGCAGTCAGCTAGGTTTAAATGTTGGCTGTACAGACAGTGAAACCAGACTGGGGCTCCGAGTTGCAGCCTCTGGTCGGAGGGCACCGTGAGCCTAGATGACGCAGGTCCTTCGTGCCACCACCTCCACGTCTGATCTTCCAGGTAGAGCCACACTTCTTCACTTCTCGTCCTTAAACTTGAAATATTCTTAGAACTGAGAAACAGAGTCATGAGGGCAAGGGAGACCCAGTTTTAAATGCCAGAATGCCTATGTGGAAATGAGTTTATCTTTCCTCGCCAACACACTCACTTACCATTCGAGGTAAGTGAGGGGCAGATTAATTACCTTCTATCCGTGTCAGGGGTGAACCATTTCATACTGTTGAGTCCTGTCATTCAGGAGGGTTAGCATTTGTATTACTTTCATCTACAATAGGCTCTTTCCTCAGGTCTGTAGTGTAAATTTTCTGTCTGTCTTTAAGCTTATTATGCTCCATTCTCTCTAAACTGGCCATCAGTTTTCTTGGTGCCAAAATGATAGAATAAAAATATTCTGTGACTTGCCGATTGGCAGAGGGACGGCTCCGTTGAGCTGCCTGAGCAGGTGGCTGCGTGGTCAGCCACCTGTGCTGTGGCCTCTTTGTGCCACAGACATGTGGTGTTGGTTGGGGTGCTGTTTCCATGGAGCCGTGGCCTGCACCCTGTGGGGAAGGGGCTATTTCCCTCCTGTCCACTCAGCTGCCAGCTGGCCACGGTCCTGTGGACACTCTGCCCCAGGCTGATGGGTGGCATCCTGTCTACTGGTCATGCAACATGAGGTTCTCACTTGTGGTAACATCTATGGACATTTATGGAGTGTGGATTGAGCCAGTTTGTTATAATTGATCATTGTTGTCATGCTTTTATTTTCTCTAGGAACTGTGGTAAGTGCTCTATTTTGTCATCTCATTTGCTCATCAGATGAGTCCTTGGGATGCTGTTACTATTGTTCTGAGCTTCTCTTGGGAAAAATCAAGGCCGCCCAAGGTAGAATGAAGTGTCTGGCCAGGGTCAGGGCCGGGATTTGAAACTGCCTCAGTCCGGAACTCAGCTAGATCTGGCCCTTGACTTCTGGGGCATCTTGTCAGTTGGTGAGCTCCTGGTATTTACACTCACTCCTTAGCACCATAGCATTGTAATGCCAGTGTTATCAGCTGTGCCAGGGAGTTGGGATGGGTGGGTGGTGAGTGCTGTTTCATAACTTTTTTTGAAATGTGACTACTTGGAAATCCCAGGGTTGGTGTTGACCAGAGCCTCTCTGGGGTCTCCACTAAGATAGGGTGGCCGGTCACCAGGACACTTCCCCGAGAACCTGCCACTCTGCCTGCCCACACTCAGGTGTGGCCCTGCAGCCTCCCATTGAGATTAGAATGAAGCCTTGCTAGTCAGAGAGTGACGCTGGGGACCCACAGCCCATCAAGATCCATCTTGATGCCTTGTCTAGAGCATCAGTTGTCAGCGGCCTCGTCACTGGCCTCACCAACTGGCTTTTCCTGAGACCCCTGTTACCTGCTGCTTGGAGCTAATATGAATTCTCAGGTCTCAGAGATGAACCCTGAGGCCTCTGTGCCACTGCAGCAATGGTTGCAGGAGGAGCGTTGCAGGATCCCACAGTACCTGTGCCCCCCAGCTCTGCCCTCAGCCCCTCTGTACTGCCCCAGCTGCCTCCTGTGAGCGCACGATGCTCCTGGCCTCCAAATCCCAGACTGCTTTGCCCCTTTTGGACGCTCAGTCCAGGACCTCATCTCATTTCCAGGAATTCAGAGGAACCCCTGGGCCGGCCCCTCCAGCATTGCTCACTGAGGAGCTTTGCTCTGTAAACAGATACACCTAATGTCCTCTCCTCTTTTGCCCCTTGGGCAAAGGAAGGATTCAGCTGCAGGGCTGGACAATGAGAGGGGTCCTAGATGCTCAGCTCAAGGCAGGACTTCAATCTCAGAGGCTCCCGGTTCCACAAGAGGACACACACTCGGTGAGACCTCACGGGGCTGTGCACAGAGCAGAGTGCAGAGAAGGACAGGCCCTGCAGCAGCAGGAAGCTCGCTTGGAGCCAGTGCTGAGCTGTCCTGGGGGCCCCAGGGGCTGCCTGGGAGAGGAGGCGATGCACTGGTCCTGTGAGGAGGGCTGTCCTGCTGTTGTGGGCCCTTCTGGCCTCATCTGATTCAGGGAAATGATTTGGAAGCTTAAATCTAGGCCTCCCCAGTGTCCACACGGGCTGTGAACTTCCTGCGGCCTCATTCCTGGCAACAGGTCCACCATCTCCTCACCGAGGACTCTAGCCCGGCCAGAACTTGACCTCCAGCTCCCCCTCCCCACTGCCAACACCTGTCACCTCTCCTCTCACTCTCCAGGGCAGAAGCTCTTGGCAGGCAGACCTGCCCTGGTCCCCACTTTCTTGCTGCTATTTCTCTGACTCCCCAGCAATCCCTTGAGACAGACACAGAGCCTAGCACCCGTATACCACCTTGGGGAAAGATCTCCACCTCCTGCTGGCTGGATGGGCAGGAAGTCCTATAGTTCCTGTCTCTGCTTCCCTGCTCAGAGCCCAGATGGTGGCCACAAACTCCAAGGCCACATCATGGTGTCTTTCATTCACTGAAAACAAGAAGCCACCAGCTGGTCCATGTACACTTGAGTCTGAGCTCATGTCATGTCCTGGTCTCTCTGGTCCCACCTGAACACATGTGTCCTTATTGTCCTCACCTCCCACTGAGGCTGCCTGTGGGTGTCGCTGGTGAGCATCTTCACCTCGAGTCAGCTCTGAGCAGATCCCTGTCCCCCAGTGCCCTTGCATGGACCCTGGGCTCTGGGGGGTCTGAGTTTCCCTTTTGCAGCACTGGCTACCTTTTGAGCCTTTTGCTCAGGTCTTCCTCCAGTCTGACTTCTTGTGCTTGGCCAAGGTGCTTGGCCCTCAGCCCTCAGCCCTCACTGCCCCTCCGGTCCATACCTGCTGTCCATATGGTTCAGGCCAAGGTTCTAAAGCTGTCTGTGTGTCTGTGACATCTCCACATTCAAGTGCCTGGCTGTGGCTTTCCCTCAGGTCCACCTATAGACCTGCTGTCACCCTGTGCAAATCTCAGCCCGCTCAGATGTCCCCCTCTCCGAATCAGGCTCCTGAGTTTTCTCCCCTCATCTTGTCCTAACTCAGGACCTTGCCACCTATAAGTAGATTTACGCTTCACTCGGGTCTCATGGCAGACCTCGGGGCCCTCTTCATTCCTCTCTGCCTTTCACACCGCCCACGCCACACAGCCCGTTGAGGAGCTGACCATTTCTTCCATCCCCTCCTTGTGACTCCACTCTGCTGGACCCTGGCCATACCCTGCCACCTGGGGTCCTTGCTACCCCTCATGCTCAGAGTCCTGGTGGCCAGAGCGAGTACCAGAGACAGGAGCCAGACCACAGCAGTCCTCTGCACAGAGCCCGTGGTGCTCCTGCACCTCGTGCAGCTCAGGTGGCTGGATATGACCCTGCCTGGGCCAGGGCTACCCCGCCCTCAGCTACAGTGACAGTTCTCTGGCTCTCCCATCTCACCCATGCTCACCCATCTCGCCCGTGCCCATGCTATTTTTCAACTCTGTCCCAGCGCCCCTTCCAGGGCTCCCTGAAGATGGATCTAATGCTGTGGGGCCTCCATCGCTCTGCCCTGCAGCTGGGATGAGAAGTTTATCCTCTGTCTCAGCCTGCAAAACCCAGACCTTGTCTCCTGTGTGTTCATCTGTATTCTAGATGCCTAGCCGAGCAGCCAGCAGGTGGAAGCAGACCTTAGTGACTGCAGGGTGTGGGTCTCAGCCGCTCAGTGCTGTGTCTCCCATTCTCCCTCTTTTACTTTGTTTCTGATGCAGTGACAGTTTCTTCACGTGGAGGATCTGGACATGTGTATTTATTGAAAAGTCAAGAAGCATTATCCCAAGAATTTTCAACTCTGACCCTCAACAGAAGCATAACATCAGCAATATTTTGAAAGATCTTTGTTGAACTTCCATGTAATTTAAAAAATGTTATTCATACTTTGGGAAATTGCAGACATATTTGGTTCAAAAATATTCCAGCATGTGTTTATTGAACACATACTATATTCCCTAAACTGTAAGAGCCAAGAAATCAGTGATTCTGTCCAACTTAGAATCTCCAGTTCCTAGAACAAAGCCCATCATAGGTTGTTCCATAAATGTTTGTTGAATGAACAAATAATTACAAACCACTATATTATGAATGGGACAAAACAGAAAGAACAACAACCCCTAAGCCTATCTGTCTTTATAGATGGTAGCAAAGTTCCAAGGAGGATGGGTCAGGTGGTGTGGCGTTGGCAGCATTCATGGAAACGGTGAAAAGGAAAAACAGAATTTGTAAAACCTTCCACACAAGTAAAGCTCCAGCTTGCTTCTTGGAAGGCTGGAAGTAGACCCTCCCCCTTGGTTGTTTAATTTTGTAAACTTTGTTATCATCGCTGCAGAGCTGCCTGTCCTCAGAACCTTTTGTTACAAATGAGCATGGGCCTCAGACTTGTTCATTATGTTAAAAAGGATTGTTATATGCTTCTGTTACAGGTAGAAACTTGTGTACTATTCTAACCAATGGGGCTTGTAGTCTGTAGGCTACACTAGCCAATGAGATGTGAGAGCTAGTAGCCAATAGAGTTGCTGAGCCTAACCAATGAGATGATACTAAGCACAACTCTACTCTAACTTCAAGAACATTCTTCAAGGAGGGTATAAAAGCTGGCTTCAGCACAGCCAAAGACCAGCTTCTGTGCAGAAACTCAGGGCTGGGCAGCTGCTGTTGGAATAAAGCTTCACACTTGGCCTCCAGAACTCCTGAGTGTGTCTTCCAGTTCACCTGGACTGGCTGCGCTGAGCTCCAAGCTGCGGCCCTTGAGGTGCTTACACTAGTGGGCCGAAGACCACTTCAACAGGAACATTTCTGAGGAGCCTGTTGAAGTGTTTTTGGGAGGTGCAGTGTGAGAAGCCAGTAGATAAGGGCGTATACACCTTCACTCAGGGAAATGATGGCAGGAGAAAAGACAAAGAGGAGGGAGGCTCGGCTGAGCTTCTAGGCCGAACTGAGAGACAACGGAAAAGGCCTCTAAACCTGGAGTTGACCATGAAGGGATCTGAATTCAAGCTGAATATGAATGAAGAGCTTATTACTAAATCTTGACTGACCTAGGAGCGATTGAGACAGAATGGGTAGAAGGGGTTCCAGCCAAAGCAGGACTCCTGGTTGGGAAAGGGACACTGCTGCAGGGGGGGTGGGTGTGGCCAAAGGGGAGGCTGGGAAGGAGGCAAGAGGATGAGCTCTGGCTCACAGAATGGACACTCCGGGGTTGCTCAGCTGAAGGCAGCCTGGGTCTGCAGCGTGCGGCACCTGTCCTGTCCCCTGAGTCTCAGGTTCTGCCTACCTGCGGCTCCATGAGATTTGCCTCACCATCTCCTGGCATTGGAAGCAGTTGCAGGGGTTCAATTCTGTGCTTGGCACAGCATCCTAGATACTCTGGGAGCAGGCAGGGCCTGGGTGCCCTGATCGCAGAGGATGGCCGAGCTCTTTCTGCAGCCGACTCTTAGCTGCTTGGATTTATTCTGGTGTTTATGTTTCTCTTGAAAGCGAAACGTATAAAGTATAAAACTGACCAGATACCATAATTGAGCTGAGCATTGGTTCTCTTGAGTGTGAACCTGTTTGGGTTCTACAGTTATTAGAGAGAAGGTTCATGGAGGTATAAGCACTTACACTGTCCTGCTCTGTTTTCTGAGGTTGGGGTCCATCCACTTCCCAGGCCCTTATTGTTGTTAGAGCAAAATATCTGTGGTGGTTTCATTGTAAGGAAAAGTTGTTGGTTTCACTCACAGTTTTTGGAGGCTGAAAACCTGCAGCCAGTCTTCGGTGTTCTTGGCTTCTGGTCCTCCTGGCTGTGGAGCAAGGCTGTGTCTGCACTCTACTGAGTAGAGATCATCCACAGTGAATTTCAGTGTCTGTCTGCTCTTGGGCTGAAATTCTGATGAGCACAACTCAGCTTGGCATAACTTTGTCCACAAAATAACTGACAGAAAGACAAAGGCAGCACAGTCTAATTCAGACTAAAGTGTGAGCTGCTTTTGGTTCCAAAGAGTCTCAAGGGTTAATAGCGGTGGAAGGGCCTGTGGGCCTGAGTCAGGAAGGCTTCCTGGAGGGCAGGTCTGCAGTTCAGACTGGCAGCAGTGTGGGCAGGGCTGAGGCTGGCGGTGGGGCTGGGAGGTGAGGGGTAGAGTTCAGGCGGCACTGAGGCCCTGGCAGAGATCTCAGAGCAAAGCTTTTGTGATGGATTTAAAAGAAGACTGAAAATGTCCTGACTCTTAAGCCTGTGAAAGGGAAAAGAGCCAAGTTGTCAAAACCAAAGCAGCAATAGTGGCTTAGGACCGGGCCGAGGCCTTGAGTGCTGGACAGGACACTGGCCCTCTGGGCACTGGGTCACACATGTGACCACATATGTGGTGGTCACACATGTGGTGGCCTGCTGGGTTAGAGCTGCAGTAAAATGAAACGGGGGAGCTGCACCATTCTCAGGTGCCACGTCACCGAGCCGGGTCAGCTTGGTCCTGGCAGGAGAGTGCTGGGACTCTATCAGCTCTTCCTCCTGAGTCCTCCTCAAAGCTCATCCTGGCCTAGTGGCTCCTCGTAGCTGCGGTGCTCACTGTTTGGTGACATTTTCTCTTACTGCCCAGCTATGGCTCTGATCTTTAACCAAACACCTTTTAGTATGTTCATCAAAGGGTCTTTATTTATGCCATCATTTTCCCCACATACTGTCACCTCCCCCACTGCCCACGGTCACATCCTCCTGTCTGGGACCACGGATAACGGAGATGCAGGACCTAGGGAACCACTAGTCAGCCTCTTCATGCAGATAGGAGGGGATGGAGGTCTCAGGGGTCACTCACCAGGCCAGCGTCATTCCACAGAGCTGGACCCTGTGCCAGAGTGGGGTGGGAGGAGTTAGGCACTGGGATGGTTCCCTACAGGAGAAGCCCGTGTAGATTTTTAATTACAGGAGGTTAGCACTATGCTCTTAAGTTCACGGCTAACTGAATGCAAAATAGGCTGCGACCCAAAACCCACGTGCTGCTCCTAATGCATCTGTCCCTTTGCTTTTCTTCCTAGGTGCACGTTTTTTAGGGTGCTGTCCAGGCAGAGCCTCCAAGCACAGGGCCCACACCCTCCTCACTCCCTTGGTGCAGCCAGCCGCGCTGCAGTTTGAGGCGCTCTGTGTTCAATTACAGCAAAATGTTAAATTAGCTGAAAGAGAATTTTTCCAGTCACTTGACTTTGCCTTTTGGACTTCATTAGTCATGTAATCATTAAATCACTGAGGCTCACCCCTTCCCGCCTGTCCTGAGGCTTCTGCTCTGTCCAGGCCATTCTCCAGTTTGTTTTTCTGGAGCTGGGGGTCCCAGTGTGGTAGAGAAGCCAGCATCCACCAGGCGCCTGCCTATGCTAGCACAATAGGCAGATAAAAAGTGGGATTTCTGTGCAGTTACCAGAGCAAATCCCAGTTTCTCATTGGACTGCAGCAGATAGTGTGTTCTTTACCATCCAGACCTAATCTTACTTTCACTGTGAAACTGTTTCCTGTGAAATAAGGATGGGGTCATTTTACTGTGCAGCACCTCATGCCTGATCGTCTGTTTGGTTCGCTCATGTTTCATTGATCTATTGCTTTAGGGTTAGTTCGGATGTTATCCCACCTTCTGAAAGGTGGCTCTGCGCAAAGGATGGTTCAGGGCCTTCACCCTCAGTTCTCGCTGGGTGAGGAAGAGGAAACATACATGGAGTTGGAAATTTATTTCTAAGCCTCTGTTTACTGTGGCGATTCCATGAGCAAATAATTCTGCCCATGTCCTAGTCTCAGAGAGAAGTCCCATGTGACTTTGTCACGTTTCTAGAAGAAAGTTCATTGCCCAGCTCTGCGCCCACTTCCGGAGGTTCGCAGAGTGGCTGCACCGGGCACCCTACACTCCTCTACCTTCTTCCCTCTCTTGTAAATGATGACAAATTGCCTTGCTGTAAATTTGAAAGTCCCTAAATGGCATTTTTGTCAAAGCCTTTAGAACAAAACGCTTACTTGAAGAGATTTTGATGTCTTGGGAGACAGGGTGGCGGGGAGCAGGCCTAATTATTATGCATCATGACACAATGCATTATGCATTGCGCTTGCTTTTCTGCTCCTTAAACACTTGTTATGGATGAGGAAACTAATTTAAATGGACAAACAGGACACGCGCCTGCACATTAGCCCTGTGACGTCATCTTGCCCGTGCAGGGCTCCGTGGCTGCCTCCCCCGGAAGCCCCAAGCTTGCACACTCTCATCAGATGCTTTAATAATTACCTTTGAGATCATCATCAGTCATGAGGAAATAACCTTTTATCATTGGTGCTTTGAAAGCGGCATGTTCCAGAGAAGAACTGAGTGCGCCAACGTGAACGGAGGCTGGCTTTCCTTTCCCTCCTGGCACTCAGATGGAATAAAATACTACGAACGGGGAAGAGTGTAAAAAGAGAAGTGTGGGTGTAGAAGGGGAAGCCAGAGCTGTCAAACTGTTAAGACAAATGGGGCTTAGAGAATCCTAATTAAACCTGAAATTGCTTAGAAACAGGAAGTATGGATTCCTAATTGTTGGTATCAGAAAAAAATCTAATTTATTGCACGTCTTTAAATAAGGATAACCCATTATTTGGCCACCCGAGATTTCAACCCTTACCTATTGAACAGGTGAATGTAATGATTGTTACAAGCCAGGGGATTCACCTCCAGGGTTTGTCGTCAGACAGGAAAGCAGGCGTGGAAGCAAATGTAGTTGGTTTCTAATTTTCTTCTCCTGCATGCATTCCAGTTCCATTGCAGGAGGACCGCGGAGTGTCCAGACCTTCAGTATAGTTGTTGGGCATCTGGAGTGTAAACCTGGGTGTGTCTTCAGAGCCTGAGAGGGAAGTGGAGTTGTCTGGGAGTTGGCCCTGCTTGTCACCCTCAGGTGATAAAATGTCACTGTGGACCGGGTCTCTCCTTCCCCGGGGCGTGCAGAGGGAACATCCCTCCTGCAGATGCTGCCAGATGGTTTCTCCTGCCATTGCCCTTCTTCATGGAGATGGGTGGACCCCCCCTGATTAATTTTGTGGCCGAAAGGGCTTCAAGCATGTTGAAGCCTCTAGTTATCGCACGGCTGATGACAGAACTAAGATCAAACTGTTTTTCTTTCTGATCTTTGCTCAGGTGTCAGATGACCCCACTTTCCTTTTCACAGCACTTAAGTTTTCATTTACTTAAGAAAACTCATTTAACCCGAGATCCCCACCTTTCATCAGGCCTTTTCTACTCTCTGTTTTGACACTGTTTCCATGGTTGAGTGGAAGGAGTGATAGACTGGCTGCGGAGCGGCAGATTCTATTTCTGGTGCGTCTCTTCCTCAGGGTCCCCTGGGATCCCAGCCCAGCAGCCGCATCTGGGGTCATGACAATGGCAGCAGACACAGGATGGGCATACTCGCTGGGACACTGGAAACATTGCTCAAGGTCACTCAAGCTGACTCCATGTCCCCTGGCTGCAGAAGGAGTGTCCCTAGCCTGGGTCTCTGTATGTTTCCCATGTGTCTGCTTTGCAAAGTTCTTGTTTTCATAAGCCAGTAGCCATCACTCTCAAGTGAAAGTACCTTGGAAACGGACCTCTCCCTCCCTGGCTGTCACACCATGCTTAGTGTCACTATCTTGAGATTTTACTTGGTAAACAGACATGCTTGCAACTGCCTTTCAGACTCTGGTGCTTTTCTAGGGAAGAGATTTGGTTAATGTTAGAAAAATATTGTCTTTTAATTTTCCATTCGAAATTGATGCCAACTTTGTTCTGTGAGACAGAGGAATCCAGATTTGCTCCTGTCACCAAATAGGGTCTGATGTCTGTGATAGTGTGGCCTGTCTGGGTAGCATTATCTGGGTTTGCCAAGGCTGCGAGCTCCAGAGAGGAGCCTGGCTCCAACAGATGGGCTTTGTTTGGGGGACACAGCCTTGTCTTGTGGAGGTCTGTCCATCCTGCTCCTGAGACACGGCCTAGCGACACGCTTCCTCTGCAGTGGGATTCCAGCTGTGGTGAGGCTGCTGGTTTTCATGGCAACAAAAAATAAGTACAGTGGCAGGCCCTGTAGGCAGAGGGTGGTGAGGGGGGCTGTCCACTTCCCTCTGCCACGACCCTCTGCTCTGCCTGCCCAGTCCAGCTCAGGGTCCAGCCTGTGAGCATTTGTCTTCAGAGGCAGAGAGATCACTCCTAAACGATTGGCTCTCTAGCCCTTCTCCATGACCTTGTCTACTTGTATTCACTTTGGGTGGGTAGAAGAACATCACGTGGTCAGACACTGCCATTGTCTCCCAAGTCACCATTCTTTAAGAACTGGAACATGAGCTCAGCTGACTTGCCCTGCGTCATGTTTTTCTGTTGAATCAGTGAAGGTCAGGATGTGGGTCACGCTGCCTCAGCGATCTGATCGCCCTTGGGTGTCAGGACCACCTTGTTGTTTCTGGTCCATGGTCCAGGGGTTTCAGTTTCAGCCTGTACGATGGCCAGGCTGTGATTCCAGCTCCAGAGCATCTACACATCAGCATCTCATCCTCATTTCCCCCTGTGTCTTCCCTGAGATGAACTAACGTCTCCTGACATCAGTGACCAATTTGCCAATGCTAAGCCTTCAGCTCCAACACAAAAGAAGGGGACAGTTCCCATTCCCATCTGCACACATCTTCGTGGGAGCTTTGAAATGATGGCTAGATGTTCCTGGGAGAAAGTAGTATTTCTTTTTGCATAACACAGCTTTTCTGGAGAGATCTCGACACTTTCACTTTGGATCTGTCTGTGCTGGGGTCTCATGTGGATTGCTCTTAGGGTCTCAGTGACGATTTCAGTGTGCAGTTACATGTTGAAAACATCTTGCAAAAGAGTTACTGGGCGATGTCCAAGGCTGAGGAGTCTGCCTGGTTCGTTGACTCTGCCTGCGTGGGGATCCCACAGTTGGCCACCGTGGCCCCTTGAGGGGGAACACGAATAGAGCTGCAGCTGTGCCGCAGCCCATCTGCTCCTGCTCCTGCCAGCTCTCTGCCTTCTCTTGGGCATTCTGTGCCCACCTGGCTGCAGCAGTGAGTGAGAGGGAAGCCCAAAACGTCGCCCAGACCCAGTGACCTGGGCCACCTCCTCTCTGGGCTGTGACCTGGGGTCATGCCCATGTGTTTGGTCTCAGTGCCTCTTTTTCTCCAGGTGACAGCTTCAAGTTCAGTGTATGTCAGGTGACAATCATGTAAACAGCTGTTCACTTTTTGCTGTCTTCTCTCTGCTCACCCTTCATAGCCATATTGTTCCCTGGAAAGGTTGAAACTCACATCCTCCAGGTCCTTGTCCTTCTGTCCACACCTTGTGGGTCAGTCCAGTCTCCCTGTCCCCCTGTCTGAAACAGTCTGACCCAGAGATGCCCAGGAGCTTCATTTTCCAGCTCAGACCTCACGCTCTCTTTCTTACAATTGTCATGAAGAGGCCTCTGGCTCTGCCACAGCCTCCCTACAACAACATCAGATGCGTCTTCTGGCAAGTGTTGGCTGGAGGGGCTTTGGGACCACCTAGTGCCTCCCCACAGCATGCCACAAGCTGGCCTCTGAACAGTGAGTGGGACTCAGTGAGATTCCTCCCCCTCCATGACACTGCCACACACTCCATTGCATCTCTGACCTACAGTAAGTCCAAGTGGATTCTGTCACCGTCCCAGTTAGAAGTGCGGAGGTTTGAACAAGGCCATTTCCTGGAGCTGGAGCAAGAATCCAAACCCAGGTCTCTGACCCTGAAGCCTGAATGTGCCGCCCACCTCTCAGAATTCCTAGCTCAGGGCCTGATGGGTTCTCTGGCTTGAAGTACTCACTGGGAACAAACAGGTGGGGACTGCGTGTCTTCCCTGCTGGGGAGGCTGTGCAGTGAATTTACCCATTCCTGGTACCGTGGAGGCCCTTTCTGTGAACCTCTGGAGAAAAGGCACCTTATGGTGCTCTGCAAGACTTTGGTCCTGAAGACGGACAGCACTGTCCTGGCTGTATCCTGGGTGCAGCATCTGCGGCTCAGGGTCCCAGTGGGCCGGCAGCATGGCTCTGCAGGTTGCCCTGGGCAGCATGCTCCAAAACAGGTTAGGCTGACTACCTGTGGGTCACTTCTAGAATCACCGAATGTCCCTCTCACCCCTCTGTGGTTGCCCTGTCCCTATTCCCAACCTCTGGATGGTTGCTGCCTACCCTGCTATCCATCTGCCCATTTTCTATATTTCATATAAGTGCTGTCACACACCATGGGGTCTGTTATGTCTGGCCTCTTTCGGGTACCAGCTGTTGTGAGGGTCAGCTATAATTTAATTTATAGCTATAGTTTAATTCCTTTGTATTATCAAATATCATTTTGTCATCTAGATGGATCCCATTTTGGTTATTCATTCTGCAATCGATGGAGATGAGGGTTTTTAACCTAATTTTTCTCTACTATGAGTAATATTATTGTCATAATATTGGCTGTGTTCCTGTGGGGGACTCATGTTGTCATTTCTCTCCAGTAAACACATGGGAGGAGAGTTGCTGGGTTCTATGATAAGGTAGTATTTAGCGTTTTAAGAAATGGCCAACTGTTTACCAGAATGAGCACATGGTTGTACACTCCTGCTTTGGGGATTCCAGTTTCCTCACTTCCCATCAGCATATGCTCTGCTTACTTGATTTACTGTTAGCATTGCAGCGAGTAAGAAGTTGTGGTTTTAATTTGGAAACTTGTTTGGCAGCTGCTTCCTCTTGCTTCCCTTGGAGGTGGTGGCCCTGTTCGGCTGGGGCATCCTGGATATTCTCTCCTGGCTCCCAACACCCTGGGGCTGGGTGACTGCAGAGTGACTGAACAGGACAGCGAGTCTCATCCCCTGAGGCATGGTATTGAAGGCAGTCCACGAGCAGTCAGGATCCAAGATATTCTGATGTGGAGGAGAGTTTCTGGGATGGAGGTGAGACCAGGATGAGAATGCTGAACTCAACGCCCAGGAAGGTCAGGCCATTACCCCAGGTAGACAGTAGTAGTGGGCTGGGGGTGGTACGTGCACCAGTGGTGGTCCCAACCCACCCTGGCCAGGACAGCGTGTAACTTCTGAAGTCTTTGTCAAGCTAAGATAATTACAGTAGTTGTAGAGGCTAGGACTGCTTAGAATCTCAGGGTCAAAATGAGGTCTGGTGGGTAGAGATGGTGGCTGATTGGGGACAATGGAGCCCATTTCTCAGTGTCCTCAAGAGGAAAGGCTCTGGGAAGGAAGATTTTTTGGTCAAGGTCTATTCCCGGGAGGGATTCAGCAGCAGTTTGAAAGGAGCAGCACATCTAAGTGGAGAGGCAAAGAAACCAAGTGCCAAAGTAGGAGTCTGGGCATCAGAGCTTGACATCACGGCAGAGAATGTAGTCATGACCAGGCACACATGAACATGTGAGGGAGCTTAACATGCCTGATGGTATAAAAATGGCCTTTGGAAGAAGGTAGACAGAAATTCAGGCTTGTGTCCCTCTTGAGCACTCTCTTGCCCTCTTTCTCTCTCTTGTTGGCTTTTTCTCTCTCTTCTCCCCCTGTTAGAGGCCGTGTGTGGTTCTAGCTTCACTGGTATTTCCTGTCCCACTTACAAGATGGCACCCTTGACTTCATTTTTATGTCTTTGAGTTCTATGTATGCTTGGACTAAAGGTTTCCAAGGGCGATGGACAGGAAGACTATACTCCTGGAAGGAAGCAGGCACGTTTAGATGACAGGTTTAAGGACACAGATGTTTCATTTGAGGAGAAGAAACCTGGATATCATATATCTAGGTTGTCAGCAAGTAATAGATTTCAAAATTAACAAACCACTAATAAAATATTTATAGTGCTTTTTATTACATGCCACCTTGGGTCTGCTATGTCAGACTAATTTCTTATGATGATGAAACCACTGGAAGTGTAGTCTCTGCATATCTCTGTATATGTCATCATTTTCATCAGCTTTTTGGGGCCTCATGGCTGTCAAAATGAAGGATAGATTTTGAGTACCTCTAGGATTTGGAAATAAATTATATTGCCTTTTGCCCAAGGTCATCCAAAGCCATTTGTGTAAGCAATTCTATATTTATAATTCAAGAGCTAAAACGAAACTTGAGAATATCATCAGACACCTGCAAGTAAATGTAGAGAAATGAGTTGTGGTCAACACACATTACTGAGCATCTGTGGCCTTCCAGGCCCAGGGACCAACATTCCCTGATAGAGCACCTATGAAAAAGAATCCCCCAGAGTACTGTGGTGAAGGTAGGGTCCCCTATGGAAGCAGGAAGTGCAATCACACTGCAGCCCATCCTAGAGGGGCAGTGGATGGGGTATGGGCTGGGGGCAGCACAACTTGGAGGGTCAGGCATTGGCCAGTTATACGATGGCAGCCCTGTTACCATCCTAAGTCCTGGAGGTTGAGGAATTTGTTCCTGGGATGTGGAAGGGGAGACATCTTGGTGTGATGGATAAAACAAGCTGAAGACACCCAGCAGGGCAAGAGTCAGGGTGAAGGGGCTTGGGAGGTCAGAGCTGAGAGATGGGCACTTTGGGGAGCAGGGGAGGGAACTCTCCTTAGAGACAGAGGGCTGGTTCATGGGAGTGACAGCGATGTCACTATGACACAAATCTTCACAGAGATGTTTCTCCAGTAACAGGCTCAACCCCCCAATGTGAGTCTAAAGGAAGCTTCATTGCCTCTCCTTCTTTTCCTCCCTCCCTTCCTCACTCCCTCCCTAGCCAAGCTGGAGCCTGTTATCTATATATTACGTATGTAAGTGGTTGTATATTCTAGCACTTATATATTCTGTAACTCAGCAAACTACTCCAAGGTCTAATGATGACAGGCACATAGATATGTCATGTGTGTAGCTGATGAGCCCTTGAGGAGAAAGGAGAGGACTAGCAGTGGGGGTGTTGTGGTGAAGAGAAAATCCTGAAGTAGGCCCCTTCATGTTTTGTGTTTTTGACTCTAGAGTTGGAGTCACCAGCCTCTCCACCTTCGGGACTCCTTTTCTAGGATCTTCTCAGGCTTGGGGGCATAAGCATGGCCAGTGTTCTCCCTCACTGCCTTTTTGGGGAAGAGAGGAAATAAGAATGTGACAGGCATCATTTGCATTTGTAAAGCGAAAGCCAGTGATCACATCTGGATCTACCATATGGCAGATGCTGCATAATTGTCTTTAAAAACATATGAGTCCTCAGCTGTGCGGCACTTGTTGGGGGCTTGGAGAAAGAGCAAGAAATTTAAGAATGAGTATTCCTTTTCTTCTGGGAAACCAATTGATCTGACTCATCTTCAATTTAGTACTTCCAAAGAATATCTTATTTACTTATCATTGTAAAATGACAGCCACACCAAAAAGTTCAGAGCCACACCAGGGGCTGCTGAGGGAAGCACTGGGCACATTGTGCCTCCCTTCTGTGGCTGTTGGGTTAGTGAGCTGAATGAAGCTGCTGTGTCCCCTTGCCATCCAGGTGGTACCCCAGAGCCTGCATGTCTTACTTTGTGTGGCAAAGGGGGTTTGCGGAATTATTCAAGTTCAGAAGGTTATTCAGTGCCTCCCATTGGACTCAGTGGGACCCAGGACAGAGGGAGGCAGTGGAGTGAGGGTGGGATCCACCAGGGCCATCAATGTGAACTCAAAGAATGCAGGGATGCCAGACACTGGGAGAGCCACGGACACAAACTGTCCCATCATCTCCAGGTAGAGCCAGTAGAACCTTGCGGGCATCTGGACTTTGGCCCTGTGCATTTACACTTGGACTGCCAGTCTCTGGAACTGTGACAGAATAAATTTGTATTCTTTAAATCCACTAGTTTGTCTATAGGACTAAAAAGAAATGAATGCTGTGAGACAGTGGACTTTGAGGTTATTTTTCTTGTGACCAATCGTTTCTTCCGATGTGTTTATGTTACTGATTGTCCTGCAACAGAAGGTGATCAATAAACTGGATGCAATGCTGGCTCTGTCATCCCACTGGAGTGTAGCCTTGGTGAGTAGGGGCTTCCAGGCCAAAGCCCTGCCAGTGTGGTCTTTGAAAGCAGCTCACACAAAATGGAGGGGTCTTCTGACATTGCAAACACAAGCTCCAAAATAGGGAAATGGAATTTTTCTTTTGGCCCAAGTTTCTCTTTACATATACATCTTAATAATGTCATTTGCTTATAAACATGTCTATTAATATCTGAAAACGTCAGTATGGGGCAATTTGTCTGAAATATATCAGCTTACTCTTGAAAATAAAGTATTTTAGTGGCTTAGGCTATGATTTCATAGAATCAGGAGTGGAATTTTCTCCTTTATGTCAAATCGTTTCAGTTATTTCAGTCTAAAATCTTTTAAAATTTTTAGAGTTTATTTTTAATTGAAAACAATGTATACTAAATGTGTGTGTGTGTGTGTGTGTGTATGTGTGTGTGTGTGTGAAACACTTGAAACCCATGAGACAACCCTTGTTATTCCACATTGTAGAGAAATATTCCACATTTTGGTATGTCTTTGGCATGGTTTCTGCCAGATACATCTCATGATGTGCTGGCTTGACTTTTAGCCATTTGTGAACGTTTTCAGCACATCAGTACGTCAGTACGTGCTCTTCCATGGCAGTCTCCAGCAGCATTCTGTGTTGCTACATCTGTCTTCTGCTGCTTGTTTAGCTGGTTCTTCATTGTGTATTCATGCTGCTTGCAGAAGTTTGTTGCCTATTCACATGCTTTGCCCATTTCTTTTTCTTTGTTTCTTTTCTCTTTTGGTATGTTATTTGAAAGATAACATAAGATTTCATTATTGTCCTCTTTTCCTTCTGTTGTATGATACAGTCATTAATTTTAGTAGGTGTATGCATTATTTGAAGGTGATTGCCTTTAAATTTTGTTTCTAGTAAATATTTTGATATATAAAAATCAACTAGCTTTGTGTAACCTAAAGCATTTGGTGTGCCTGTAGTGATGTTTATTTTCTAATCTTTACTGGATTTTCTTCCCTCTTGATCGACCGCAGAAGTGGATCTTAACTATCTTCTCATCTTATATCAAGTTCATGTTTCCTTCTCCAAGGTGGAGCAGTGTCACTTCTGACCTTTAGCCAACCACTTAATTCTCTCTACGTTAGGAAAAACTCAATTCCCTCTTTACCCTATAGCTACTATTGGTGAATTTGATAGTTTACTGTGTAGTGTTTCCTTTAAGAAGCTCCTGGCTAAGTTCAAACATGCATGTGTAGATAATATTATGTGCATCTATAAATGCACACACACACTTAAATTGTAAATTAAACATCTAAAAAATTTCACAACTAGTGAAGGAATTTTTGTTTTATTTTCACCATAGATGTTGAGATGAAACCCTTAGTACATGGCTTCTATTTTCCATTTTGTAGTCATGTTCACCTGATACCAACTTAAACTGGTAAAACAGGAGGAAAAAATCAGGTGCTTTTGCTTACATCAAAATTTGAAGGAAAAAAAAGGATTCTTTTTAAGGAGAAAGGAGAAAAACTAAGCTGCCTAAGCTTGGGCTTCTGGAATTTCCTCATGCAGCTCTTTCTCTGCTTCTGTTCTAAACAATAGCATAAAAGCAATCCAAAACAAATGCTTATAGTGACTGCACACTAAAATTCTGATAATGAATTCTACATAACAAGCATACTCTTTCCTCTGGCTGTTTGCATTTAAAGTATACATTTTGCCATAATTTTGATGACTTCATTCTGAAGTGGTTCTTAACAGACATTTTGGAAATGCCTTATGTCATGAATTTATTCATAAACTAGCCTGTCAGAAGCTCAGCATTCGTTGGGGAGAACAATGCCTCAGAGGCATGGGGCATTGTTCTACCTGCCCCACCGCCATCTTGACAGGCCATTCCTTACTCCATCACTCTTGGATGTGCTGGCTTCCTGCCATTGGTTGTAAGACTGTGGGAAAAAGAGACTGGGACACTGAACTCCTGGCAATGCAGCACCTCTGAAGTGCTATGTTTTACCCTTATGGATGATGATAACTTGCATTTGGAGTTTACTGCTACAGTGAATGCTCAGTGTCACCTATCAAAAGGATTAAAAAAAAAACCAATAAGGGCATCTTGGAAAATAAAATAAGCACACTGAATTATCATTTTCTTTTCACATACTAACAGCTCTAATGAGGACCATTGGAGCCTAATGCTTATTTATTCAATAATCCAGAGCATTGGGTTTCAGACAGGTTAGCTTGGCCAGAACGATGATGTGAGCTGCCCTCCTGAAGGCATGATCTTGTGGTTATAGCTACTACTAGAATGTTCTAAGTCAACATCATGGTGCTCATAACATGAAGTTCCTACCTAAGAGATGGGAAAAACGAGAGTATGACTTTGCCTTTCCAGTCTGCGAATTGGAGTTGGGAGTGGATGCTCTTTCACTTCTTGATCTTACCTTTCCTGTAACATATAGTCATGCAAATGCAAAAATCAGCACTCGCCAGACTTTAGTGTGAACGAGCATCCCAGGAGATTTACATAAAACTCAAATTCTCTGGCAGAGGCTGAGATTTTTGCATTGCTAACTAACTGCCGCATGCCCTTGTACTGGTGGTGGGCCCCGGACCACTCTTTGAATAACACTCAGATTCCAGCTTGCAGGATGTGGGTCCCACTCCAGAGAGACCTGGGGCCTCTTTTAATAGAAGGGCATGAACTTCACAAGGCAGAAGAGTGTAACCGACGAAAGCGTAGGCTGGGCTGTGAACCCCAGCTCTCCTCTTGCTAAGAATTGTACAGTACCAGCTATCCCGGGAGTGTCAGTGGTCGAGGCAACAGAAGTTTAATCTGTGTTCACGTTATCATTGGTCAGAGTGTTGGCCACAGCTCTGCTCATTCCAGACCCACACTGAAGACAGTTTTACCTACCACTTCCCCCTCTTTGGTGGAAACTTCAGTGGCTCTTGAAACTTCTGTTCAGCCTTGCAAACACCATATCCACTCACATGCTGATGGGCAAGATGCATCGAAAAGCCCAGTGTGCTGGCAGCCCGGCAGAGGTGTAGACATCTCCCACTCGCAGCAGGTGTCGTGACCGCCCCCTACCGAAGCGAGAGTGAAGTGTGGGATGAGAGAACGTGGTTTTGCCAAGCTCGGAGCTGCCACTCTTCTGTTCCCAGGTGTGGTTTGAGGGCTGAGGGAGTAGAAGTGGGTGATGCATACGTAGTACCTGGCACAAAGGATGCGCTCAGGCTGGACACACAGCGACGTCTCATCACCCTTTCTGTTCGTGTTCTCCAACTCTCCCTGATCTCCCTGTGTAGTTTCTGCATTTTTGAGGTTGAGGAAAATCCCAAGTCCTGTTGTGTTGTTTGTTTTTAATTTGTTCTTGGTCCATGTTTTCAGTTCACAGTGATTACATTCATCATAAGGAGCTGGTGCACCACGTGACACATCTTAATTTTTTAAAGTCCTCACTCTCCCTCCGTCTCTTGTTCTCCTTCCCTTTTGCAAAAGACCTATCTCCCTGTTTCCTATTATCCATCTCTTATTTGATGTTTACTTTTTTTTATACTTCACGTTTCGCATATAAGAGACTCAAGTTTGGCTTTTTTCTTTTCTTGGGGATTGAACTTGAGCCCTTGTGCTTCCAAGGTAAGTATGGTACCACTTGGGCTAAATCCCAGGCCCAAGGTTTGCCTTTTTTTATATAGCAAGTAGTACTGTATCCTGCTTTTCGTGATATATGAAACATGCTGCAGCCATCCCACGCATAGACTGCCCAAGACCATTCAATCCATGAAAGGCCTCCCTGTCGTCTCAGGTTTCAGACTGCCACACTAGTGACCACGTGACAGTGTCTTCATCTTATTGCTCATTGCACCACCAGAGGTTTGAGCTTCCATTTTGCAGCACCTGATTGGTGTATGCTCTGTGCTGTCCAGCCTGTCCCTCTGACATTAGTGAGTACCTATTGTGTGCCAACTAGGATGGGGAGCGCACTTCTGTGCGATGTGCTTATGGTCAGATGGTGGCGTATGTGTGTCTGTTACGCAGGAGCCCTCATTTGTTACTGACTGCCATGTGGTGGTGGACAAAGGTGGCAGCGTGATTGTGGTCTGAATCAAGGAGGGAGAGTCTGGGATTCTTGACATGTTCAAGACATTGTTGAGTGCTTCTTGGCAGCACAGGTAAATGACCCAGGCTTGAGGGAAAATTGAGAGCAGAGAGTGGAGGTTGTAGGACTAGCTGGTACTGGGTGTTTGGGTGGAGTAAGTGATTGTAGGGTTACAAGCCGGTGCATGGCAAGGCGAGTGAATGGTGCATGGGTAGCTGTGCTTGTGAGAGAGCAAAATAACCAGTAACTGCAGGGCTGTGACAACTAGAGAAATTGTGGAGCAGCATGCAGTGTAGGCCAGGGGGAAGGAATGCTTTCAATTCAGGGAGGGGCTTGGGCTGCAGATTGGAAGTTGAGGTGTGGACTGGACAAGGTGCTCAGAGGTTCTACAGCCAGCTCTTCAGACACCTAGTCGAGGTCATCATAGGTCGAGTGCTGGAGACAGCCGGCCTGATTGTGGAGAGGGGAAGACACGCAGAGAGTGTGCTGACAGCACGTGTGCAAGATGGTCCGTGCTCATGCCATGCTTCCTCTTAGCACATGTGCGTGTATTGTTTCATTGAGGCTAAGAATAGGCCCCTCTCTTCACAAGGCTCTTGTTTTTGGAGCTGAGTGTTGCAAAACAGAGCTGATGTGTTAAATTTAACTGTGATTTAAGCTGATGTTGCCTGAGTCCCCAGAGACCAATGAAACACAGCGAGGTGGTAAAAGCAGCCACTTCCATTGTTGCTTAATGATAGAAAAGATTTGAAAATCACATGCGTCCGGTTAGCTCACTGTGCAGTGGAGAAAAAAATCAAATTAATTATAAATAAGATGAATAAATAATTTAAATATATCACTTATTGCCTCTTTATTGCTCTTCACTTGAAAAATTATTTCAATTAGAAACTTAAACTCAGTTTGATAGACGACAAAGAGTGTGCAGCTCAAGATAAATGTAAATCCCTTTGTGATATAAAAATTTGATTTTGCAGTATGAGCTCTATTAAAAAGAAATTAATAATCTCCAGAAAAAAGAGCTAGTGCCAAGAAAGGTTGGCCTTTCCCCACAGAATATCACTTATTTTAAGACGAAAAATTATGCTTATTACAGAGATAACTTGAAAAAATAAAACCACAAAACACTAACCTTCAACCCAAATACAACCAAACTAATAAGCATCTGTGTCACTGAATTTTACATCAAGTTCATAAAATGGGTGTGCTGCGTGTATCTCAGTCAATCCTCATGTTTTTCTACACCTAGGGAAATGTTTCATTCTCTTTTTGTTTGTTGGCCTACTAGAAAAACAGTCATTTCTCTCATACCTCCAGAGTGAGAGACTTATCTGTCAGAAGCTGCCTGGACCTTATCCAAGTCCCAGATAGCACAAGGGTTGATAGGCTCCTATACGTCATGTCTGGGGCTATACCTGCTCCCCAGTCCTGCCTGGTAGATAACAGCTGATGGATTTGACTGTGGTCTTCTGTGTGTCCAGCCTGGATCACAGAATCCAATCACAAGGCTCCAGGCAGATACTACTAGTGATCAGATGACAAGAATGCTATTTGCTCTCTGACCCTGTGTTTGAGGGTCTAAGAGTTAGGTAAATGCATTTTTCAGCTTTCTGTTGCTGTGACAAAATACTTGCGATAAAGAAAACCTAGGAGGAAAGGTTTCCTTAGGCTCACAGCTTCAGCTCATGGTTACATGGGCCTGTGGCTTTGGGGTGTGGTTAACACATCATGGGGGAAACACTTCTCATGCATAGGCAGAGAAAGAGAAACAGAGAGAGATGGAGGGAGATAGAGCGAGCACTGGTGTCCACTGTCCACGTCGAGGAGACACAGCCAGTGACCCAACTTCCTTCTCTGCCCCTCCCAGTGACACTCAAGGCCAGTGCCTGCTTTCCAACAGGTGGCCTTTCAGGACTTCCAAAGTCCAGCCTCTGAAGAAGCACCTTATTGGCATCTGAACAACTTTTCTGACTTGACCTCTCTTTGTCAGTGTCTGTCACCACATGCTTTAGTCCTGGCTGCAGTCACCAGTCCCTTCTGTTCCATACATAGGAGTGGAACCCTGTCATCCACTCGTGAATTCAACCTTGAAGACAGTGTTGAAACACTGTTTACCTTTCGAACCTAAATATCCATCTGAAAGATGGAAAGATGTGCACAGTCCAGCCCTACCACCTTCCCAATAGCCAAGAAAATGCTTGTCACCTCCCTGCCAGCAGACAGAAAAGGAGTGAAATCCAAGGCCTGGCTGGGCAGTTTTCACTCAGTGTTCCTAGCTGTTGGAAATTTACAAAAGAGCCTGGTGTTGTATTGCATGCCTTTAATCCCAGCTACTGTGGAGGCTGAGGCAGGAGGGTCACAGGTTCCAGTCCAGAAAAAAAATTCTGTAATAATAGAAACTACAGAGGGGCTTCCTTTGGCCAGCAGGGTTTTTGACTTTGCATCTGCCCTGTGTGGAGTCCCTCTCCTAAGGTGCAGCTGGCTCCTCTGCCCCCATCCTGATCTCAGCTGTGTCTTCTGTCAGCCCCTATGTGATACAGAAGTAGACCCTGTCCTTCCTTCCTCTAGGACACATTTTCCTTCTGGCCCTCATTATGGGCTGCATTGTGTTCCCTCCCGTATTCAGAATGCCAGTGTGACCATATTTGGAAGTTGGGTCTTTAAAAAGTTGATAAAATTAAAAAGTCCTCAGAAGGCACCCTCGTCCATCCTGACAGTGACCTTCTGAGAGTAGGTGAGGCTGTAGACATGGATGGAGGGACAGCGTGAGCACACAGGGCAAAGATGCCTGTGCACCCAGGAGAAGGACGTGGGAGGGACCAGCTCCACCAGAACCCTTGGCCCAGGGCACTGTGGGAAGCCCGCTGTCCTTCACCATCCCACAAAGTCTTTTGTTCCAGCAACCTGAGCAGACTGAGAATCCATCTCTTCTCTCACTCTGTGAATGGGCGATGTCCTCCAGGAGTCTGCACCTGTGGCAAGGTCCCACAGGTCCACGCAGGACATTTGAACAGAGTCATCTGTTCAGAGCATGGTGAGAAATTGTGTCACTGTCCTGACTCCAAGAAGTGGACTGATACTTTCTGCTATCTCACGAGTCTGTTATTACACAAAGAAGGAATGTCATGACCACATAGGAGCATATTGGCACAGTGTTGCACATCATCTCTGTCCTCCTTTGATGTTGGAAGGTATGAATTAATGCATCCCCTCCATGGACTGTCAAGTGCACCTGCTGGATAGAACCACTGATAGGAGTGGGATAGTAAGCATTTATTTGTTATAGGGCCCCTATCAAATTTTATAAATTGTTGTGCTCATTCCTACAGCATCCAGATATCTCTGATGCCTTATTACATTCACAAGTGTGATACAAGATACACACACACACACACACACACACACACACACACACACACAGAGTCCCCCCTCGAGACATTAACCCACCTGAACTGTGGGTTTAAGTGAGCCCTGTAGAGATAAGAAAATGGGAATTTGGCAGCAGATGCCTCCATCGCAGTCTCAGGATGAGATGGTGCACAGGGTGGCCCGTGCAGGTGGGTCCCCTTAGTTGTGAGGCCAAGTGACCTTTAGTCAAGACCAGAGAGGGAACTGGTGAAGGCCTACAGCCACACCCTGCTTGGCTCTTGGCAGAAAGGTCTGAGGCTCCCGAGGTCCTGGGTGAGGTACACTTGAGACAGGGAAGGGCTGGGAGCCAGGCTTCCTGCCCTGAGCCTTTGAAGCAAGGCTCAACCCTGTCAAGAAGTGGGCACTGGAGCTGCAGATGCTGAGCTTGCCATGCCAGTCAGCTGTGGGCACAAGTCCCCAATACCAAGGCCACACTGACTGTCTAGCACCAAGTAGAGCAGAAAAATCAACCTACTGCTTCCATGGTGTGTGACACTGAATTACCTAGGCAGCGTGTCGGACAGAACAAAGCAGCTGCTGTGATTACCGAATCTGGCCCAATTATTTACAGAGCTGCGTGTGATGTAGAGGTTTCCTCACCCCATCCAGCCTGTGCAGGTCTGGAGCAGGCTTCGGCTGGGTCCGTCGGCCAGGGATGGTGACACCCAGATCTGTCACTTTCACTTCACTGTGGAAGGGTGGAAATTCGAGTTCTTCTCCAAAAGCGTGCTTTGTTTTTCTCACAGTTGCCTTCCTCTGCCTTTGTCCCTCGTTTTCGTGTTTATCTGGGTGCCTCTCTCGTTTTGTTTACTTCTCAAGGTTACCAGGCTTCCTGGCTGTGTGTGTGTCTTTCACCAGAAGGCTCTGCGGGGATGTCTGATTGTCCTCAAGGATTACACAGAGTGCTGCACGGAGGCTCAGCTATGGGTCACTACTGTCTCTGGCTTCACAAGCACCAACTGTGTTCCAGCTAATGACATAACTTTGACATGTTTCCTAGTGGAAAGTTTAGATGTGGATTCTGGTTGCCAACTTGAAAACAATTCTTTTAAAGCTTACCTCTAAACCTGTGTCATTTAAGATGGCTGGAGTCCAAAAACAATATGAAAACTGAAATATGAAACTATATGAAAATATCCCAAAACAATATGAAAAATGTCAGCTGCTCATTAGTGGGATGCAGTACTCAGCAGCCAGTTAGACAAGAAGACCACAAATTCACAGTGTGTAGAGGTCTCAGTCCATGGGCAGAGGCCCCAAGGCAGGGCAGCATGGCAGGGGACGGGGTGCAGAAGAGAAAGAGCTCATGACATGATACAGGGAGGATCACAGGAGGAGGGAGGTGTATATAGTTCAGTCTCCAACTTACAAACATTCTGACTATGATCTTTTACAGCGTGCTGTATAGGACTCATTATTTGGGTGGGCATGAATCTGGTTTAGGAGCATTCTCCTGGAAGGGAGCTTGTTCAGAGTCCAGGGCTTAGTGTCACTCTAGGCCCCTCTCAGTGATTCCCCTCCTCCCCACAGGCCCCAGCCTCACACCCAGATATAAACTCCTCAGCGACTCGTCCTGTGTCCACACCCCGATCCAGTCTCCTCCCCAGAGCCTCATCCATCACAGGAAGTTTTGGAAGGGGGTCTAGATATAAACCACAAGAGTTGCTAAATAAATCTTTGTGATTACTGCATGTCCTTATAATAATGCAGTTTAAATTGTGGCTTTATACTTAATCATAGAGTCCCTCCCATATGACTTCACAGCAAAAGATTCTGTTGTTTTTGGAAATATACCCGTGATATTTTGTAGGAAGTTAGACATTGCACATCCAAATTACTAACTTTTATAGGACACTGGAACTAGAGAAAATGGTTCAAAAATAGTGATGTCAGCTAACCGTACTAGTACTAGGTCAGAGAAGCTTGAGATGAGAACTAGTGATTCCAGATAAAAACACACGAAAGACGTAGACCTACATGTGCAAGGTTTCAGCGAGGCTTTGGGGATACTTCCCTTTTGCCTGTAACTCTGAGATGGATTCCCTCTGCTGAAGCTCTAAGATGAAAATCCTTTGTTTCAACAACTAAACTCATACTTACCCAAAGAGAAACCAGATTTACTTACAAATAATGAGGACGGACAGGGTCGTGCTCTTACCTCCTCAAATTTCTGTAGTGGCTTTTGGGATGAAAAATAAATGTGTGCTGGCTAAACAGTTATCTTTTTTTGGAACACACAAGTCCTGTTTTAGAAAAAAGTCCAAATCTATCTACTTGTTATGTCTTTTTAGTGCATATGTAGCGTGTATTCATTTTACAACTAAGCACATTTAGTTAATTGTGCATATTTAAGGGATTCTTGGAAGAGCAGTGAGAGGGTGGAAGCTGTGTTGGATTCTGGGGTTAATTCACTCGAGTGTTACACAGATGCAGGTGCGTGGGGCCAGAGTTGGCAGCCAGGCTGTACCTTCTCCTCCTCATGCACCACAGTCTCTTTTTCTGCAGCTTTTTTCCTATTTCAGTTTTCTGCTAACAATTATTTTAAGTTGATTTCCTCGATCTAAATTTGAGGGAGGCCTGAAGATTAATGTTATAGTCTCATTTCCCCCCATAACTTCTGGGTCTGACCTGAAATTCTGAAACTTACACTCCAAATGTCTATTCCTGGAGAGAACATATTGACAGTGGCCGCTGCTGCTGGATAGTGTGGTCTGTTATGGGCTTTATCCCAGTGCAGCAACATTCAGAGGCGAGGACTAGCAAGGTATGGGGTCACCAGGGCACTAACTAATGGACCAGTCTGTGGATGAGTTCATCATTGCTGTTGTGCTCTGAGAGCCTAGTGGTAAGTAGGTCACTCTGGATGTGGACTGAAGGCTCTGTCTTGTCCCCAGCCTCCGCCCTTGTTCTCTTGCTGTTATTCCTACCTCATGGTTGTGTTGAGGCAAGGGCTTTCCTCCACCACACTTTTCCACCACGATATTCCTGCCTTGGACCCGGTTGACCATGAACTGTACCCTTTGAAGCCATGAGCTAAAATTAATCTTTCACCCTGTATGTTGTTTGTATCAGGTATTGGACCCTGTAACAGAAAGGTAATTTACACATTGGATGCAACCCAATACAAATATGGGGAGTAGACTAATGAAGATGAGTGAGTTTGGACTAAACCAGGACTGAGTGGATGCTAGGGTGAGCCATTGTTTATTTAAAACTCATTTTATTGGTATATTTTATATATACATTATGATCACAATCAACATTGATAATTTGTTCCTGTGTGACATATCTTGATTCTCATTTTTTCTCATTTCCCTGCCCTCTCTACAATCCCTGCTCCATATCTCTTTCCCTTTTTTAAATCATCAGATTTTTCTTTACTTACCCCAGCCCTCTTTTCTCTTTGAACATTTTCTTCCCATCTCACAGTACCTATCATACATTTTAGAATTCACACCTTCAATTTCTCATACCAGAGAGATGGTACAGTATTTACACATCTGTGTTCTATTTATTTCACTTATTGAGTATGTCCTCAAGGTACATCCATTGGAGTATAAAAGACACAGTTTTTTTTAATAAAATGGAATATTACTCTGCCTCTGCTCAATTTTTAATAACACCAGATAACTCAAGAGTACTGACATTTTGAGGAAGATGAGCTGTAGTGGAGAAGTGATATGGTGTGTAAGTCATGAACCTGATCAAAGCAAATGGCAGATCTATCTAGAGATAATGGTGTGCTGGCTTCGGCAGCACATATACTAAAATAGAGACAATGGAAGAAATTACATAAATCCAATGTGTGTCTGAGTGAAAAACAATACAACTTTTGTGTTAAATGTTAGTGCAGTACCAATAGAGACCAGGTTATTTGCTCTGATCTGAGGACAAAGCAAGTGGTTTTTCAGCCTCTGCCTGTCAAGCCACACCTTTGAAATCAGCATCACGCTTGCGGTTTTCTGTCCCCATGTTAGGGTCTGGTGTTCTTCAGAAAATACTGCATTTTTGCACAGTGGTTTTCTTCTTTCTTTGGTGTTTCTGCAAAGACCTTCCCCACTATGTAATGCACTAATCCTACATGACCTTTGAAAATTAGGCAGAAGCTGTGTCCCTGTCATAGGAAGGCTTTGGTGATCAAATATATTTAGAAAATTGCTATACATTTCAAATGGAGCTCTTGGGCATTGGAATGGGTCAGAGTATGTTCTAATACCAGCTGACAACTTGTAATTGTGTCATCTTGGGGAAGTTGTTTAGCTTTCTGAGCTTTGGATTCTTAAATTTAAACACTAGAGCGTCTAACTTTGGGGACTGATGATTAAGTTTGATTTCACATGTATATTTGTATCTATAGCTTTGTTAGTCTGTAGCCTATAGTAAGTATACTACAATGATAGTTATTACTGTCATTATTGTAATTAACATTTCTTCCTTTTGGGAATTAAAATGAACACCAAGGACTCTGAGGAAACCCATTCTGAAGATATTGCTAATTCTCTTTAGTGTTTCCTGTGCTATATGACCTAAGAATTCCTATTTTCCTTAGCCCCTGAGGCAGTGTTCCCTGGAACACACTTTGAGAGCTGTGCTTCTTAAAGGACTAATCTCCTGAGAATACATGAAATGGACATTCTCATTCCATGGGTCGAAGATGGGCTCAGGAGCTCCACATCTGGGCTCTCTGTGCGGGTCCTCACTGAGGAGTTGGCACATGTGAGTGGGCAGCTGCATGCCTGCAATGCTCATGTGAGTGATGGTCTCAGGAAATTGTCACACATGAGCCAGAGGGGCGACATAGCACCACAGCAGAGACAGCAGAAGGGAGGTGGGAGAGGGAAGAAGGGTCAGGGCTGCTGTTTGCCACAGCTCTTGCCCTGCTGGACTGTAGACTCTGTGGCAAAGGCTGCTGGCCTCTCACTCTGTATCCCCAATGCCTGAGTATCCTCTTGGTGTCTGGCATGCAGATCAGTACAATAAATGGCTGGCGGACAGACTCACTTACAGAGCAAGTGAGTGAATGAGTGGACTCCAAGCCTGTGTGTCCCAGGAGTTTCTCAGATGTGACACCCCAGAGGTTAGAAGAAAGCCGGCCTGTAATTGTAGTTGGATACTGCCATCCAAAAGGTTGGGACTAGGGGTATAGGGTCTTTTCTCAGATTTTAGAGTATGTACACATGTATAGTATTTATACAATACATATGTTGGGAATGAATCATAAGTCAAAGCATGAAATTTATTTATGTTTTGTCTGCACCTTACACACATATCTGGGACGTAATTTTGTGCCATATTTTTAGTGCATCTTGTTTTGACTCTGAACCGTCACAGTAGATCAGGTGTGGAATTTCCCATTTGCAGTGTTATGCCAGCATTTAGAGATTTGCAGATTATAGAGCACTTTGGGATATTGGAATTAAGAATGTTTAATCTATAACTGGAAAGTATGTAAGTGAGTGGGATTCAAATAGTGTACAAAAGCACAATATATATCATTTCCTGACAGTATTTCCTGACAGTTGAAAGTTTACTGGTTTTCTCCTGGTGTGAGAGCTGCCCTAGAGTTTGTCCTGCTTGAATTTTACGTGTGACTGCAGGAATGAGGTGGGACAGCAGAGACAGGTTTTCATGCAAATAATTTCCCATGAGCCTCCAAAAGGCTGCATGGTTGGATCCAGTAACTTCCCACCCAGCCCCCCAGTCCTTTGTCAGAGGGAAGTTCCAGCTGGGAGTGGTGGTACATGTGGGCCAGCTAGCCGGCTGGCAATGCCTGCTCTCCAGAGGATGAGGGAGGAGGATTATGAGTTCTACCCTGGCCTAGGCTGCAAAGGGAGTTCAAGGTCAAGGTGAACTATGTGTTGAGAGCTTGAGGGGATGTAGTCAGTGGGAAGAGTGCCCTGGGCTCCACCCCCATGTGGCAAGACACAGTGGGGCAGGCAGGAAGAGAGGTTTCCTGTTAGCACATCTGTAACACGCTTGGAGGACAGTAGGTTCAGACTGAGCAGGTGCTTGAGTGAGCTTCTACACACTCGCACACTCCTCCCTGCACACCACTGCGATACCCACCACACGTGGTATGTCACTGGGTTCCGAGTGAGTTAAGTTGCTTTGTCCCAGTGTAAACTTATTGACCCTTTAATTGCGTTCCTCTTTACTTGTGAAAAACTTCTAGTGCAGAGTTTTGTAGTGTATTTGGAAACTATCCTTTGGTGCCTTTAAACTTTACAGACCTGGAGACCAGATAAGACTACAGCGTGTTTTAATTGCTCGTGAGAGGCAGCAGGCTCTGCATGCCCTGCTGTGCTGTGGTCCAGACAAATTCTGTCGTAGTCCATTCTGCGGCTGCTCAAGGAAGGCAGAGCCTGAATGGGTTTGGAGACAGCACTTCCCTTATGTTCCCAGAGCTGATTCTAAGTTCACACACAGAAAGCGCCTGGCAAGGGGCCGGCTTCTGGGTCGTCGGTGGCCATCTGTTCCTATGTCCTCACCTGGGGGGAAGAACCCCACAGCATTCTCTTGGGAGCCTTTGACAGGACACAGATGCCCTGTGTGGAATTCTCCCCTCAATCAGCTTCCACCCAAGCTTCTGCCCCTGCCTCTGAATCTATCACAATGGTGCTGTGATGTCACGGTATGAATTTTGGAGGAACGCACTTATCAATCCATAAATATATCCTGATAACAAATGTTGGCATTTATTCATATTCTCTAATGAAATGAATCATGAGAACAAAAAAAGAGCTTGCTTTAAAACAATCATTTTATCTCCCCAGATAATGCATATTTATTTGATTACATCCAAGGCCAGTTTTGAATTTTCCAATTTTTTAAAGGTATGTAGGAGAAAAGAATGAAGGAATTTCACCAGCTACTTTGGGAAATGCTCCCCAAACAGAGGACTTTGGGGAGCATTTGAATCATCAGTGGTTTCATCCTGAAAGCGGCGCATCACAGTTACCTGCTATCTCTAGTGTGATATGATATAGATATCTCTAGTATCTCTCTTGGACATATGAATTGTATCTAATGCACCCTCATCATCCAAGACTTCCAGCAGATTGGCGTCACCCATTCCACGGTGCCAAGGTGTGTGTACAGTGATTTAAAGGTTTGGGCCCTTGAGTGTCGTCCTTTGCTTGAGTGGTTGATTCCACTGATAGCCTTCACACTGAGCTGCCCTTAACCATTGTTTAAATTCTGGGGACAAGTTCTCATTAAGTGGCTGAATTGCCTAGGCTGCGCTCCAATTTCTAATCCTCCTGCAGCGCCGAAGCCTCCGGGCAGTCTGCTGTTATCTCCCCTCCCCGGGCTTCTCTCTGATCTGGATCATCTCCAGGGTGGGGAGTAATACCAGGCAGTATTGCTGGACCTGAGTCCACTGTCCAAACTCACCTCACATGCTTCCTAATAGGTGTGTGGTCAAGCTGGGCACCATGCTGAAGCAGACTGACCCTAAATCCTAATCACAATGGACCATAAAAGAGAAACAAAGTTACCTGCATTGCTGAGAAGCCATTTCTAAGATGAAAATTTTTTATTTAATAAATACACATCAAATGCCAGCACTGCCCAGAGGGGAAGGTGATTTAAAAACCCAACTGTTCTTCTTTCCCTTAGATGTTTATAATCAGGTTCAAGAAGTAAGATGTTTGATCTAACCACTAAGTCCAAGTCTGAGGCCTTTTCAAAGTAGAAGTCAGGGGAGGCAGAGGCGCCAATAGTTGGCTGGGAAGGACAATGGCTGGGGTGTGGGTCCATGGGGGTGGCAGTCACCAGGGGGTTCCTTCCAGCAAGGTTAAAGAGCACGTGCTTTGGGGGGGGTCCTGTGGTTTAGCCATTTCTGTAGTGCAAATATAAACAGGACACAACCCCGTGTTTCCCTCGATGAAGATTCTGTACACAGGCAGTGTGTTGACAGTATAATTGGGAGTAACTGCTGTCTGTGAACCTGCTTTTTCATATATTGAAAAATAAACACACCATATAGTTGAAAAGAAGTGAATGGAAAGTGCTATACCGAGTTATTGGTGAAATACTCCTAATAATTCAAAAGCTAAGCAACCATTTTGCTTTTGCAGAATGTCACTAAATCACCTGAGTGTGGCCGTGAACATAGCCCATCAGCCTTTGCCGTATTTTATCTACATAACTAGCCCACATGTGGTCCAGGATAGCCATGAAGACCCTGCATGGGCTGCACAGCAGAATGTCTCCCCTGTGGAGACAAGAAGTCTGAGACCAGGGTGTCCAGCTCATAGGCAGCCTTTTTCTGTGTCTTCCCTCTGTGACCTCTGTCATCATCTCTTCATGTGATGTGGGCAGCGGTGGCGTTGGACTAGGGCCTCTCCTAGGCCCTCATTCTATGTCTGTCACCCCTGAAAGGGCCTGTCTCCCGTGCAGCCACATCCTGGCTCCTGCGGGCAGTGCTTCACTGTATGCCACCTGAAAGAACACAATTCAGTCCATACCATGGCACGTATTTTGCTTCTTCCTGTTAATGTATTAAGACAGAAAAAAGACTCATTGCTGCACAGAAGTGACTGGATGAATGGATCTAAAGTGTATGGCGGTGGTCTGTTTGTTAAGTTCAAAGCCATCATTTTGGAAGCTGTCGTCAGAGCATGGGTATCCACTTTAAGGTGGCACATTTGTTCCTTTTGGAGGGTCGATAGAAATAGTCCTGTCACTTGTGGACTGTTGCTTTCTCCCTTGATGGGCATCTTGTGGACATGTGGCATAAGAAAGCAGTGACCCTGCCTGCTGTTCCAGTCCCAGCTCCTGGTGCGGGCCACCTGTCTCGTGTCTGCCCTGAGTAACCACTGCTAACCGCCAGGCTGTCCCCTCGGCTATCCCTGGGAAGCTGGTTTCTTACAGAAGGCCTTTTGTGAAGACAAACATGGGCCAGGTTTTTATAAATTCTAGTCACGTGTGTGGATTTTTCTTTAGTCTCTTTTTCAAGTCTCACTACTCTTTAATCTCCCTTCAAAGAGAAAGAAAGAGAGAAGGAAGTCCGCAGCCCTCTTCTTTTAGCTGAATATTCTTGTTTGAAGGTGAGAGTCAGTGCGTGTGTCTTCAAGGCTCAAAGAGCGGTTTCCGAGCTCAGCCTTTCCAGGAAGGGAAGCTGGACACACTGAGGACTGTGAGAGGGTGACCTGCCCCCAGTGGTTCCTTTCTCCACGGTGCTCAAATTGCAGCAGCAGAAAGACACATCCTTGACATGAGGGGCGGTGGGAGACATTTACACATCTTTCTAGGCCGACTGTGGTGGACCGAGCAGTATTCAGACTGGCCAGTGAGTGGGACATGCTGGGAATGAGGCAGATGATGAGTGGCAGCGATGGTCAGTTCGGTCCCAAGGACCTTCTGCACGCAGTGTGAAGGTGGCCCGGGGGCATGGAGACATCCGGCAGCTTGGCAGTAGAGTGAGAACCTGGGGCCCATATGCCTGTGGACAGTTCTGCTTATATCACTGGAGACCTGGATGACCTGGGGCTAAGCCTTGAGTCTCTCTGTGCCTCAGTTCCCCCATCTGTAAGGCAGGATTATTAATGCTCATACTCTTTTAAGGCTAAACTGGGACTGGATGATTTAAAGTTTAACACGTGTTAAGTGGGGCCTGGCGGGTGTTAATCGCAGCAGATGATGGCTGTGGTTTCAGTCTTCTGTTGCCACAGTGGCTCCTCCTGAAGCTTCACACTCGAGGGCATCCCGGTGCTCACAGGTGGGCTATGTGACAAGCCCTGGGAAAGGGCATTTCCTTTCCACACTTCTGGCATGGAAGCTCACTTTCTGAGATGCTGTGCCTTGAAACCCTCCAGTCTTTGTTGCCCACTCATCTGACTCTGCACCGTGGAGACTGACATTTCTATCCCTACTGGGAATGTTTTTGCTTTAAATTCAGTGAAAGCAGAGCTTCATTTGCATGTGCATTGTAACTACTTTGGAGTGATGAATTGAAGATGATGTCAGGTGAAGGGTGGAGGAAGGCTGGGTCCAGGACATCTGCCACCATGAGTGGACATGCCAAGAAAAACACAGTCAGTCATGTGTGAGCTGTGGTGGTCCTTGAGGTGTGGGTCACTCAGGGTGAGGCGGGCCAGGCCCTGCAGGAAGTGACTCTGAACTCTTCTCTGCCCCACCTGAGCAGCAGGAGCAGTTGTTTCCTTTCTGCCAAATGTAGAGAAGCAGACTGACATAGGGCAGGGATGCCAGGCTTTCGAATAAGATTACAGGTAAGGGCCACCTAAACTGGTGAGAAAGTGTCCCAAGTAAATGGGATACTTACTCACAGTAAGTATTTCCCAGGATTCCATGGGGCTTGGCATTAGTTTCTGGGGAGATCATAGCAAAGTTTCACAGGCTGGGACTCTACAAATCAGAAATTCATTTGTTTGTCATTCTGGAGGCCAGAAGTCCAGGTCAAAGTCTCAGCAGGCTTGTCTCTGAGGTTCCTTTCGTGTGAATGCTGTCTTCACTGACTGCCCTCCCAGGACAGCCTCTGCCTGTGGGCCAGGCTGCCTTTTAATAAAGACAGCAGTGTATCATTGGAAGTCCATCCTGTTTTTCTTGTCTTTATCACCTTGGCGACCATGAGGTTCTGGTTCTGAGGACTGAGTTCTGGTACTCAGGACCTTCTCATTGAGCTCTCTCTCTCAGGCCCTTTTCATTTTTTATTTTTGAGAAATTCTTGCTACGTTGCCCAGTGTGGGTTCTTACATTAATTTTTAAAGGTCTTATCCCTGGTTTTGGTCATATACTGAGGCATCAGGATTGCGACCCTCAGCATTGGAGGCTGCAGGCTACAGTCCGCCCATTAAGAGATGGTGTCATGCACTCACTCAACATGCTCTATAATCCAAAAGAACCGGGGCTGGAGAAGCAGTGGTGAGCAAAGGCTGGTGAGCTCCTCTGTGGCCTGATGGATGTGAAATATAAGTATTATGAAAACATGGAGTAATGAGGGAAAGGCAAGGAGTTGGGAAGACATTGCTTGGATTCATGACTAAACAAAGCCATTGCAGCCTAGTGCTGCAGTGAGCACACAACCCCTGGAAAAACTAAATCAAAACATAAAATCTTGAAATTGGAAAGGAAAGTTGTGCCCAACGACAGAAGCGTGATCAGCATAGGAAAAGAGCAGGGCTGAGCTGGACACAGGCTGATGCTCGCGAGCGCCCCCTGGCCTGCTCTGCTCTGTGGCTTCCTGTCCTCCTCCCTCCACAGAAGAAGTGGAGAGGGATCCATCCCTATGGGCTTTACCTGTGTGGAAATCTGAGGTCGGAGGGTTGGAATCCAGCTCAGCAGGATGCTCACCAGGAGGCGACCTGAACAGGGTTTGGGGGCACTACAGTGTCAAAGCCCATCTCAAATCCTGCTTGTCCTTGTTGTGTTATGTTTTGATATTTTATTTTCTTAACCCAGGTATTAGGTGTAAATTTTGTCATTGCTGCATCCAGATGCTACTTATTTGGATTTCTTTATAGTTTTATAATCTCATTTGTTCATTTCTGCTTGGATCTCAGGTCATCTAGGAGTCATTTTACTTGAAGTACATTCTTTAAACTTTTCTTTGTTTCAGGTCTTTTTGTGTATACATTCTCAGTGTCTATAATCTTTAAACACTCTTTTTCTGTACTTTTCATGAAAGAGTATTTGGCAAGGACCCAGCTCTCCACTGACTAATCCTTTCTTTCATTTCTGATGGTGGCATATCATCGTTTTCTGTTTTCCACCGGTACCGCTGGAAAGTCTGCTGTCACTTAAATTGTTCATTTCTTTGATGTGATTTTTTTTTTCCCTCTCCTCCACTTTCATTTAAAATCTCTTTGTGTTTGATGTACTCTAATTTTATCAAGTGAAGTTAAACATACTTGACTTTTATGTCTCTTACTTTTATTTATAAAATATTTTATGGAGTTTTAGTCTAGATTTTTTCTTACTCTGGAAATATTACTATTTTTAATCATTTCTTATTCATTATACTTTTCAGCAGGTATTTAGCCCTCTTATCCTTTCATTTCTATTATGATCTCCTTCACATTTTTTCTTTCTTTCTTTTTTTTTGGTACTAGGGATTGAACTCAGTATCTTGTGCTTATGAGGCAGGCAGCTGACCCACTGAGCCAAATCCCAGGCTTCCTTCACATTTTCTATCACTGTTTTATTATTGTTCTACAAATAAATTATCCCCTAAAATTCTTGATGTTGATGATAATGAAGAATGTCTGGGCTTTTAGTGAAGTTATTTTTTATCTGACGTCTAGTTTTTTCTATTTGTTTAATTTTATCTCCCCCTTTCATATCATTAGCTTTGTTTCTGATAACTATTGGTTGTCTGTTCATATTAAAGACTAAGAGAACTGAAAGAGAAAATCAGAATGTTGTATAACTAAATTAGTTAAGGTTTCTGGAATAATTATCATTTCTTTATTGTATATGATGGCCTGAATTAATTTGTATCCTTTTAAGTTCATATGTTGAAATTTTGGTTCCCGATGTACTGATCCTAAAAAGTGGGTCTCTTGGAAGGGTGGCGCCTTTCTGAATGGTCTTCTTGCTCTTTTTTTCAAAGGCTCATTGGGTTACTGGCCCCTGTACAATGGGAATACAAAACAAGAAGGAACCATTTCTGAGAAGTGGGTGCCTCTAGACACTGGACCTGTCACTCTTTGGTGTTAGTCTCCTCACTCTGTGGAACTGTGAGATAAAGTACGATTTAGAAGCCACCCATTTCTGGCATTTTGTTGGAGCAGTCCAAGTGAAATAGACACGTGAGAGGGACCTATGCTTCAAAGTCTGTTGAATTCTTTTCATGGCTAATGGCTCTTTTTCTTTTTTTTTTTTTTTCTATAATAGCCCACTATTTCATAGTCATTTTATATTTTTGTCTTACAAAAGCTTTGGTAGGAGAGAGAGAAAAACATGGTAGGCACCTTCTGCTTCTTAAATTAAAAGCCTCATATTATTTTTAAAAATAGTCTCATCAAATTGCTCTCTTTCCTAAATTGTGCTAATTGTTGCCCATTACGTACAGAACACAGACCAGGATTTTGACCTTGGTTTTCAAGGTTATGAGTAACTCTCTCTAGAGGAGTTTTCAGTCATGTCCTGAATCATCCATTGCTTGTCCGTTCCTTCTTCCCCTCAGCGCACTGTGATCGCTTCTGTCTCGGGGATATGCACACCCCATGTTGTATTCTCTCTGGAAAGTTTTACTCTTCCCCTCGCCCTCTCGGCCTGTGGGTCCAGGATAGCCAGATCACATTCTTACAGGCTACCTCGTGTCATACAGCTACCTTGCAGTACATCCCAGGGGTGGGTTTCGTATTTCTCTGTGTGATCGTGGGACTGTAAGCATTCTCTGCTAGTTACTTCCCATAGTATTGCTCACCAGTTTATCCTGCAGTCTTTCTTAAATGAACAAATACACAGGTTTACGAGAAAGGGAAGCAACCAGGAGCTCGAGTGGTCTGTCTCAGGCTACTTCTGAGGGTTTCCGGAGATTTGAGTTGAAACCCACAGTAGGCACAGCAAGATGAGTTTAAGACTCATCTGAGATGTGAATAAAACTAGGCAATGATGAATGTGGCCTCCGATTAAAGTTACTTTATGTGAATTCACATTTGTACATGGTGATAATTTTTAAAACATGGCTTCACATATTCATGCTAATTTTATTATCATAAATCTGTGGAATATTATATTGCCCACTTGAATGAATTAGAGGAAGGTAGCCTCATGTCACTGCAAATGAGTACTTATTGTGTAGGACACATTTGGGCCTGAAGAGACGAGATTCCTCTGCACTGTGGCCCATGGTCCTGCTGTCCAGCTTTTGCTAATTGGAAATGAGAGGTCCCCAGGGCTCACAAGCAGTTCTGGGATCGTACTGTCCCATTTGTCCTTCTTATGCGGTGCAGGGTCTTTACCCCACAGCCCTGCACTAGCTTCTCCATTCTCTGCACAGGAACTTCTTGCTGTGTCTCATGTCAGTTTCTGCTCTGAAGTATCCTTGCTCCTTCCCTGTGTCATGTTGATACTCTTTCACCCTACATCATAAAATCACAGAAAGAAAGGAGAAGATCGGGCATGTGGTGAAGCTCTCGTGGTAGCCCAGTGGCAGGCTGACTGCCCTGTATGATGTGGTGTGGAGGGCAGAGTTCTCCTTGGGCGCTCCTGATTGATGGGTTGTGTTGCAGCTGGCATGCTTTGCTTGTTCCCAGGAGGTGGAGCTCAACCCAATTTCAGTTTCCCAGGGGCCTTGGCATCCTTCCCAGGGGGCAGGATGTTCAGCTTCTGCTGGGTCCCCAAGGTTGTCACTGTGGGGCTTCTGGCCACCTAAACAACTGCTGCAGACAGCTGGCAGCTGACCTCTGCCTGCACTGTGCCCCAGGGGTCTTGCGAAGGAGACTGTTCTCAGCAGCTTAGTGGAGGCGCCATCTCCTGGAATGCTCAGGCACACAGCCTGCCCACCCTGGTAGGCATCCAGTCAATGTCCACAGCCCTTTCTAAAGTGTCAGCAGAAATCCGTGGACCTGAGCTTGTTTTGGCAACCATGGCTCGCAGATCCTAGTGAAGTGAATAGTGTCTCCCAGCAGTTGTGCTCAGCTGTCCCTTCACAATGTCACCTTATTTGGCAAGAGAGTTTTTACAGACAGACTTAAGGATCTAGAGATGAAATTGCCCTGGCTTCAGGATGAACCCTAAATCTACCTATAAAAGAAAGGACTTAAACACAGACACAAAAAGAAGACATATTAGGGCTAGGGATTTGGCTCAGTGGTTCCAGGGACTGCTTTGCAAGCTCAAGGTTCCGAGTTTGATTCCCAGTAACCACATACAACAATGCCGGGTGTGCTGGCTCACGCTTGTAATCCCAGCACACAGAAGGCAGAGGCAGGAGGTTTGCTGTGAGATCGAAGCTTTCCTGGGCTACATAGTGAGCTCAAGGCCAACCTGAACTCCGAAAGCGAGACCCTGTCTCAAAAAAAAAAAAAAAGAGGTGTGTGAAGATGAGTTGGAAATTGGAGCATGGCATCTACAAACTAAGCTGCACCAAGTATATCTGTCAGCTTTCCTATTGCTGGGACAAAATACCAGATGCCTACAACTTGAAGAAGAGAGTTGCCCTGGCTCCTAGTTCCAGAGGTCAGTATGTGGCCAGCAGGCTCAAGGTGTATGTGGCCTGGCAGGAGGGCCTGTGGAAGGAAGCTGCTCCCCTCAGGGTATCTGAAAAGAAGAGAGCAGGGAAAGAGGCTATAAGGAAGGGAGGGCCAGGGGCCACGGTCACTCCCTGAAGTCATGACTGTGCGCTTCACCAGACACATGCTGCGTATGTTGAGGACATTGACTTTGAGATTAACTGTCACCCCAGAGGCTTCTGACAGGGGCCAGAAGCTTCAAGATACTTGGCACAGTTTCTCCTTCAGAGCCACTGGGAGGAGTCGTTTGGCCTAATCTCAAGTTTGGATAAATCCCTGTTGTTTTAAGTCCCGAGTTTATGGTAGTTTGTCAAGACAGTCCCAGAACAGTGCAGTAGGTTCCCTGGATGCAGAGCCTATGAAAAGGATTCCCTCCTGTACCTTTGACTGGCCCAGGGAGCTACTTCAGCAAGGCCTAGCCTCAGTGTGACCCGGGGAGACCTTGCAAGCACAACTTTCCCATGGATTTGCTTCAGCGTGCAGCAGCGGACACAGCCTGTTGCTGACAGAGAGTGGCCAGCATGAAGTGAGGAAAACAGTTCCGTGAGGGAGGCACAGCTGAGAGCCACCTACACACCTGGTAGCCAAGCATAGGCATAGCCCTTGGCAAAGCAGTTCGACGCCAGACACCACCGTCTGTGCCATGCTAATGGCCACTCACCATTCCTCTCACAGGCCGGGGTGCAGGATGAGTGGCATTCACAAAGGGAACCTTAGGCACAGGCAACACCCACAGAGGACACTATGCTGCTCAGCATCCCTGATGCCTGGTGTTCTCCGAGGTGTCTGGACAGAGGAGGGGCAGGGATTTGGTTGCAGAAGCTCATGGAGTTGAGAGTCAGAGCTAGGCGAGGGCCCCCACCCAGAGAGCACCATGCAGATCTGTGAATGGAATGTGGAGCTGAAGTGCCTATAATGCAGGAAAGATAGGTAACAACCGCTGAATCCCTTATTCTTTTAACTGTTCCTATCAAAACATTTAAAAGCAAACTAAGAATTTAATTTGTGTTGCTACAGCAGGGTCTTTATCAATCTTTGATGAGCATGCTGCGTCAGGTCTCAGCCATCTTATTTTGAAATTATCAGCACATGCAGCAGAAGGGAATATCTTTCAGAGACTCTGTCTTCAATGCATTTTATGATACAATAAAAATTTCCACATAAAGATAACACCACAAATGCCAGTCTCCATTTTGCCCTTCCCCACTGTAAGTGACACATGCATTTTCACTGGAAATAAAACATGCATGTAAAATTAAATTAACCAGCTACTTTAGGCTGAGTTCCCAGTCTACGCACACGGAATGCCTTTCAGAATAAGAAGCAGATTTGGGGGCTGTAATAACAGATGCATAAACCAAACAGACTGGCTTTAGAGTTCTCCCTAAAGTAACCAAGATGAAGAACTCATACAGAAGCTCCGTGACCCTCTTGCTTTCTCAGCCCTGGTGCTTGAGTCGCTTGGAGATGATAGGGGTGAAAGCAGGCTGGATGCTCCTGTGCTCCCCTCCCTCACCATGGTAAGGGCTCCTCCTTACAAAGACTGGGGCAAGAGCAGCCCTGCTGCCTGGTCCTGGGAGCAGCAGTGTCATGAAGTCCTGCTCTCAGTAGCCCACAGTCCGTAAGACACGGGAGAGGCGCACTTGCGCCTGAGATGCCTTCGCTTCGGCTCTTTCCCAGTGCTGCCTTTGTTGGCTTGCTCCGTGGAAGCCACAGCTGCATGTGACCATAGGCCAATGTGGCAAGTCATCACCTCTGCCTGCTCAGTGAAAAGCGGGGCTGAAGGACCACATGGGTCTGTGCTGCAAAGCAGCCCTCCACCTCCGTCACTTCTCCAGGCGGCTGGCTATCCAAGCCCAGCGACACCTTTGTCTTGCCATACTGAGCCCTGTGGAGCACTTACCCCCTGCAGCTGCCCTGCAGGTGCCCTCTGCAGTCTCAGGCCATCTTGGAGCAGGGAGCGAGATGCAAGCCTTGCCACAGTGACCACCCCCAAGCTGCCTGGCAGCCCCTTCCTTATCTCTGGGCATTCCCAGAAGCAAGGCCAGAGGCCTCCCTTTTGCCTGCACCTGTTCACCTCCCCCTTTGTCTTTTCTTTCCTCTTCCATTTCCTGCTTTAGCTACTGAAATGTTTTCCCAATTAGGTGCAGCTGATTCTGGATTTGGAGCTCTGTTATTCTTCACAGCTGTGCTTTGGTCTTTTCACTTGGAGAGTGAGGGCTCCAACATCAGCTGCCTCACACAGGGCTGTGAAAAGTGAATCTGTGTAACACATGGTGCAGAGCAGCAGTTGAATGGTTGCAGCAGCTGGATGGTCCCTGCTATTGTTTTTTCTATATCTTTGGCTATGCTTACAAGATGCACAGGACTATAGACCCAATCTGGCCTGACAGGCAGCTTGGGTGATACTGACTTGATTTCAGGGGGAGACTCACATACAGGTAGTGACTTGGTGAGTTCCAGGGCTACGCAAGGTGGTGCCTCTGTCCTGAACTTTTGGATGTGGACAAAGGATATATGACCATATTGACCAACATCTTGGATGTTGGAGTTGCAGTATGAGAACAAGTTGAAGATCTGTTCCCTACCATTTGATACTGTCGTCTTCATATGCCAGGAGGGAGGGGAAACATTAAAAAGAGTTTGTGAGCTGATTCCAAATTTGGCTTTCATATTTCAGTCAAAACAAGTTAAAAAGTGGAAGAAAATTAAGCTTTGAAGAATGTTAATGGCGACTTCCTGTTTTGCCTGGGGAAGAAGTGAAGACCAGTGATGTTACACTGTCCCTTGTATTTTTAGAATGTCATTTAGAGGCTATTCCTTGGCTTCCTTTCAATAAGAGCTCAGTGTTGTTAAAGAGAACTCAATAACTTTAGTAAATATGACAGACTTGGGCCTATTAGTGTAGGGCCCCATGGTGGTGTCCCTAGCAGGGATCTAGAGACCTTCGGGGGTTGATGGAAAACATTTCTGGGGGACATGGTAGCATGAGTTAGAATACTGTATGTCAGCCTCTGACTCATTTCCTAGCTAGTGCTGTTCCTAGCCACCATGCGCCAACCGTCTTTGCTCCTCATGCCTTTCTGCCTTGGAGTCAGCTGTCCATAGACAGAATCTCCTGAAACTGTGAGCCAAATTTGAAGCCTCTCTTTCTTTTAAGTGGTAGGTGTTGGGTGTTGTATCCAGTGATAGGAGAGCTTGCTGTTACACAGGATTGCCAAGTTTTGACAATATGAGATTAAAAGTGTGGATGCCCCAATATGGAGGTCTGGTTGAGGAAGAATCAGAGGCTCTGACCAGTGTTGGAGGAAGAGACTCTGTTGCTGGGAGTGGCAAGCTCTGGGATGACCAGGGGCAGCTCAGCTGACCACAGGCCTTCCTGGCCCTCACTGTGATGATCTCCAGATGGGGCCATACACGCCTGTGTGTCCCACAAAGCAAAGAACTCACTGCCTTCTGCCCCCTAAATGTAGTACAACCACGATGCCCTCCCTGCCCCAGACTCCACACACTCAAGAGCATATCCTGTGTCACATCCTCTTTTCTGTAATAGCACAGGAGATCAAACTATCAGAAATATTTGGTGGAGGAACAAGCACTTTATCATATAGATGATGTTATGACTTGTCTGGGTGTCCCCCGAAGTTTCATGTGGTTGTAAGTGGGACTTTTCAGAGGTGGCTGGATCAAGAGTGAGTCACGCTGGAATCAAGGGTGTGTGATGACTAAGTTAGACACTGCCTGGTTTGGCACAGCTCTGGGTGTGGGTAATGGGACGTGTGAATGTGGTCTGCCCTAATGGTGTGCAGCCTGCATAGACTACCGTGGACACAGAGGACTGCTGCCTGTCACTTGCTGCTTCTACTTCATTGCTGCCTTCTCTCCACTGTGAACTGTTCCATCTTGTGATGCCCTCTGCTGGGCCACCCTGCCTTGGAGCCAGCTGACTATGGACTGAAACCTCTACACACTGGGAGCCAAAAAAACCTTTCTGTCTTTAATTCTGAGTGTGGAGAATTTTGTCTCAGCAATGAGACAAGATGAGAATATTGTGCTATCCCAGGAACAGTGTCCCAGTGAGAGCCACTCAGAGACCTGGAAGTAAGAGTGATAACAGGGCCAGGCCCAGAGCACCTCCGAGGCAGGGTGCAGTTCACCAGAGCAGGAAACTCTTCTGGGAAGGAACTATTTTTGGTCCTAAACAACTTTACCATCAAGAGAGGCCTTTAACTGCTCCTCCCTTCCAGGCCTCCCGTCCAGGTTGTGCTGAGCTCAGCTGTCTCAGGAGAACCTCCACCCCTCTCTGGGATGCAGTCCTTTCTGCTCCTCCTGAATCTCTCCACGCCAGAGGCCGCCCACCATCCAGTGCCCAGCCTTTGTCCCGTGACTTCTGAGTTTTCTTTCCAAGGTCACCAGCTATAATCACTGCACCCCTCGAAGAGTACTTTAGTTATTTTTCTCATTCTGGAGACAAAATACTTGACACCTTGAGTTAAAGGAGGAAAAACTTCTTTTGGCTCATAGTTTTAGAGGTTTCATTGTAGAACTGGCTGGGTCTAAGGCAGAGTGGCGCTGCAGAGGGGCATCATAGAGGATACAGACAGTTCACAGCATGCCAGGGAAGGCTGCAAGCAGTGGAGCAACTTTGTATTCTGTCCTGACAGCCTGTCTTTTGGGTGGTGACACCCACACCTGGTGGGGCATCCTTAATCCCAGCATCACACACCCTAATTCAGCCACCTTTGAAGCTCTCCACCTGTGACCACATGAGGCTCTGGGGGAGGCATGTAGACATGAGGGGAAGCCTGCTTTTCCCAGAGACAGTGTGCATACATCACTTAGAGGCTTGCATAAAAATGTAGGACAAATCTCCAGTTGTTGTGCTGTTTTCCAAATGACTACACTGTGGTCTGGCCCCAAAGCAGATTGTGGGGCAGCTGGGTGGGCAGCCCTGCAATGGCTCAGAGCATGGGGTGTGGGGTAAGCCCAGGGTGACCTTGTTTCCTTGAGTGAGGTCACAGCCTGTGTTCTGCTAAAATGCTGAATAATTTTCTGAAATGTGCTTTTACATTGTTTGCTTATATTAGTCATATTTTGTTTGCTTATATTAAAATGTTTCATAAGCACGTAGTTTTCCACTTACTCGTATTTGGTTTTTTAGACATTTTTGGTTCTGCCACCAAGCCTCTGATACACAGGAAAAAAAATATTTTATAGCCTTTAGTGAGTACTCACAGACACACACAGAATTGTAAGCTGTGGACTGAGGATCATTAGTGGCAGAAGTGGCTGTGTCAAGTCGCTGTGGCTTCTGCTTCTCAGTGATCCTGGACGGCACCAGGATACCATCAGCAGGATTGGCAGTCCGTCCTGTCAGTTAGCTTGATGCCTAAGGACCAGGTGTTCACCAGGCTGCAGTTAACACCAAGGGATCATGGCACCTGTCATCTGGGCACTGCTGTGAGATGCTGCTACACTGGGGTCCCGTTCTCCATGCCAGACGGATTCTTTAGAGGATGGCTCTTCCATAGCGGAAGTGGAGCGCATACCTCATGCGTCCCAGCCAGTTTCCCCTGCAGAAGCCTGTGTCTGTGTCACCAGGAAGGCCAGGCTTCTCAGGCTGAGAAGAATAGAGGTGCAGGGTGAAGGTGCAGGGGTGCCACAAGTGCCAGCCTCGAGGCTCTGTGCTGGGCTCACAGGGATCTCAGCCCAGTGTGGACCCTCAGTTGCCCAGTGCCCCGGGTCTGCCCTGTTCCATTCAGGGTAGAAAGTGGAAAACTACTTAGACTTTCGTCTCTTACTTGTCTGCCCATAAACCGTGTCCAAAGTTGCTAGTATGGCTTAGTTGACAGTGAACTGTCCTCACAGGTTCCGTCCTCTCCGCAGTGCCCTCTCTGCCCAGGTAACATCTTTCTTGGTACAGCTAGGAGCCACAGAACTAGAGAGCTTTCTAAACATTTTTTATTTTTGCTCTGTTTCTTTAAATTATCAGTGGTGATCAAACCTTGGACATTATCATTCCAGTGAGTTTAGAGGCTGCATTTTTCTCTAACCAATGTTCCACCTACCAATGATCAACGTCTTGTGGCCAGAATCATACAAGAAAAGGATTTGAAATGACCTGCATTATAAATGAGACCAAACCTCTGTGTTAATATTTATTATAGTCAGAGCCTCCCACATTTTAGTTTATTGTGTGTCTCCTGTAAGGTCTTGCAAAGACTGTAGATTAGAGATTCTGTTATCCGTATGCATTTGGTTCTTTGCCATCTATAAGTTATATAGCAAGTGCATATAAAATTCAAGTCTGTTTTGTATTTTTATGCGTGGGGGATTTGACTTACTTTGCAATTCTGTCCCACCAGTTCGTTATTTTTAATAAGTCGCCATGCTACCAGCAGACTTGCCCACTGCAGATTTAATTAGTCTTTCTCCCTCCTCCCTGTTTTGTTAGTTGCTGGAGCCGGGAGGAGTGAAACGGCGGCAATTTGAAACCTTGTTGGAAATTTATGAAGTGCTAAAATGTTTTATTCCCAGAGGCTGGCTGCCAGCTGTCACAGCATCCACTGCTGCCTCCCGTGCGGGGCAGAAAGAGCGAAGCAGGCAGAGGCTGGCTGGGTGAAGACGGTAATCGGCACAGGACAGGCCGTGTGGGTGCGCCCTTTCCCTGCACTGCCCACCTGAGCACGGACAGGCCAGGGGCACCTGCAGGAGCTCAGGGCTAGAGAGCCAGGCCCCACCTGGATGGCTCGGGGATTGGAAAGTAAAACACATGTATTTTATGGGTGGGCTTCAGCGGGTCACTGCCTCATTTCTAGCAAAATATCCCTGGACTCATCTGTCCTGCCAGTTCAGCAAGGTATCAAGGGTGGTTTAGGGGCTCCTGGCCTGCTCCCAAGTCCTCCCCCCACTGACCTGACCCTTCAGATTTCTTTCCCTGGGGGACAAAACAGGGTGTTTTGGTTCTTGTTGTTTGGTTTATTTTTATAAGGAATGGACAGACTGCTCCTTCTCAGTTTGGGGGGATCAGCAGGAGCAGCGGGGAGTGGGGCCCCTTCTTCAGCAGTTGCCCATCTCCTGGGATGGAGGAGCCTTGTTCTTCGCTTTACCCCCAAGCACGAGTAAAGGCAACCACACCCCACCCACGCAACACCTTTTTTTTTTTTTTTTTACACAATAGCATTTTTATTGACAGTGCATAGTTTTCCAAAATATATTTTTTGTAAGAAAATGCAATAACTAACTATAGTCTTCACAAACAAGTTTTTCAATAAATTCCAGTGTACTTCAGACCCCTGTCCACTAAGCCACATGCTCCCCCAGTCTCCTGGACAAGCTGTCCAGCATTCAATAACACGCTTTCACCCCCACCACGAGAGAGAAATCCCTCCCTTCACCTGGTGTAGAGCATTCGGCAGACTTGAGGGAAACTGCTCATGACAATGAAAATAGCCGGGCTACAGTTTTATTCTTGAACTTTGCCTTCTATCCTGTTCCCTTTGATCCTTAGTCTGCTACAAGTTCCCAAAGCAGAAGCTTGTTCAAAATTATTTCCTGGCAGAAAGATGCACTAACTGACATCTGAGGCCTACATGAGTCACGGGAGTGTGAAAGACCAGTGGCACCCCCGTTTCTTTCTTGGAATCCTCCCTTGCCGTGTAACTTTTGGGCACTTCCAAGTCAGAAGTGACAGTTTAGTCTTTTGGGTGCACAGAGATTTTGTATTTGTTTTTTGTTTTTTAATACCATAATCTTACTTTCAGTGGACTAGAACACTGTCCAGTTAGGGGCTTCCTGTCTGTTTTCTCCGTGGGGCTGTTGTGGCAAAGTGCTGCTGATGAAGTGCTTTAACACAGAGGAATTCAGAGGCGCCCCACGTCAACGTGTCTGTTGAATTGGTAATTCTGAGGGCTGGCAGGAAAAGCTTGGTCCCAGCCCCCCCCCCCTTTTCTGTGTGGTAGCCTTTGTATTCACACGGTGTTATCTCTATGGGCAGACGCATCAGGTATAATCAAAATGTGTATCGAACGGTTGTTAAAAAAAAGTTAAGCAAAAGATACGTGGCCATGAGTTCTCAGAATCCTTTGCCTCGCTTCAAGCACACTTATCCCATCATCCTGGCCAACGCCAGCTCCAGCATCCTCTCTCCTGAGTGTCTTCAGTTGTGCTGTCCTGGCTGCCTCGAGGTGCTGAATCAATTCAAAACATTTCCCTGTTGCAGTCATTTTGACTTTGGGGAAGAGCTGGAAGTCACACAGTGCCAGGGCCGGTGACTAAGGCGGGTGAGGACACAGCATCGTGCATTAATTTGGCCCATGTCGAAAAGATAACATATTCTCCCCTGGATCCCCAGGAGGGAACATCTCTGAGTGAGTCCTCATGTAGCAGTAACAGAGTGACAAGATCTGGAGGCCAAAGCCCCAAAGTCCACATGTGGGCAGGGTGTCATAAAGCCTGAGGAACAGTGGGTTCCGTATCTCCACAGCTCCCGTGGCTGTGGCCATGTCACTCCATGCTCTACACAGTGTTCCCCCTGGGCATCTATCTCCCCCCATCTCTGTCTTTGTTGGATTTTTTTCTCTTCTTTTAAGAGGACAAGAGTTAGGGACCATCACAACCCACTGAGGCTTCACCTTCATCTGCTGACATCCCCAGACTTTGGTGCTGAGACAAGACACCAGCTTGGGGCTGGAGATGAGCACTCAGCTGTGTCTCCCGCGGGACACAGCTCTACCCATGCCATGTAACTGGGAAACACAAGGTGTATGTGGAAGTGGCCATAGAACTGCATTGAAGGGGTAGACTAAGGGGCAGCAAGGGAGACAAAATGAGAAAGGTGAGTCCAATGGACAGAGCTTTAGGCTGTTGCCCTGCCAGGTCCCCAGGAGACGTTTCCAACATTTGTCTGGCTGCCAAGCAAACTGCCTAAACCCGTTTGGCCTGTAGATACTCCTGATTCTTGGCATCCAAGGCTCTGCCTGCAGTTCTTCTAGAATGGCAAACTGGGTCTTCCTGTGATGCACCCCTCTGCGGGCTTCCCGGCTTGTGCCCCACTCGGCTCTCCCACCCTGGGACCTTGGTGCCATGTCCTCCACCAGGCCGTGTCCCAGGGCTGAAACCCATCACATGGACAAGCCCGGATGTGATGAGAGGAGAAACTGACTCACTTCTTCCCTGGGTCTGTGTGCACCGGGGCTCAGGACAGGTGGCAGTTTTGCCTTCCGAGTCCTCTCCATGGAGGCGAGCAACCTCATCTCGCACAAACCTGGGAGTGCAGTGCGCACTTGGTACCGTGCTGATTCAGCTCCCTCCATACTGAGTGCTGGGGGAGCCTAGCACTGCATGAACGGGCTGAGAAACTGCACCCTCAGGCTGGAACTTCAGCTCCATGACACACGAACTGTGTGACTGGTGGCCAACCTTTCTTGTCTCTGTTTCCCCATGTATGCCTCCTGCCTAGGCGGCGAGTACTGAGTTAGAATAGGAAGTTACTGAGTTACTGAGTTAGAATAGGAAGCAGCTTGGTGCCGTGACTTGCATACACAAACTGCTAAATAAACGCTGTCTGTTTTCATGAATAGCTCATTTTGCTCATTGGCAAAGTGAGTGTGGGGCAGAGTCTGGCGGGACACTGGGCTGCTTTTATCCACTACCCCTGCTCCGGGAACATAGTGCTGCTGCAGCCCTGTCCTCAACTCCACCCTTCCTGTCTAGAGTGGGGAGCCCTTCTTTCTCCTCCTCTAGCCCTGGTCTTTGCATAGGTTCAAACCACTGCCCCACCGCAAGCTGAGATTCCACTTGAGAGCCTAGGACCATCTTGATCTCAGTCCCTGCATACCACGTCTCTTTGTGCCGTGTCCATTTCTATACCCTAGGCAGAAACTCTGTCCTCGTTAGACCAAGTCTTGTGGCCAGGACTCCATCCTCAGATCTCCACACCTTGCTGGCCCTTGGTACAAAGGAGGATTGGGGAATTTAGGAAACCCTTCCTCATCTCTATTGAGCCAATCAAACTCATAGCCCAGACTCAAGAAGCATGATCAGAAGCTCAGAGCTGTGTCACCTGATGTTGGGCCAGCCTGTGCCCTCTGCAGAGCAGCAGCTGTGATGCAGTTGGTGGTGGAGGGACAGTGGACAATCAGGGTGTACAAGGCATGGGCTGGCAACAGGTGCTGCTGGTGCCTGTCAGGCCTGCCCCATCCACACCCTCTACAGACAGCTGCCTGGGTTCCCACTGCCAAGGAGCAGTGCCATCCCCAAGACTGTGGTACTGGGAGTCTAAGAACTGAGCCTGTGAGCAACCTACAGTGCCAGCTCCTCTCCAGGAGCTGGAAACATTCACCCACATTGCCCAGGACCTCGGTCCAGGCCCAGTGTCCCCAAGAAATGAAGCCGCGGTACTCTCCATGGCAACCTGTACCACAGAAAATCCTTCATTGGCTGGCTTCATTTCCACATCCCCTGCAGGTGCACTACTAGCCCTGGACTCTTGTCTGAGGGTCACTTCCTAGAGGATCCAGAGGTGGGCAGTGCTGTCATGTCAAAATTACCACTCCTGCAGTGTGTCTTGATGTTTTTAGGGTGGAGTGTCAACATGATTAGCTTTGCAAGTCCCTGGGGATTGGTAGAGCACACTGCTGGGTGTTTCTGGGGGACCACAGAGGGTGGTCCCAGCTGTAGGTCTGGTCCTCTTTTTTTGTGGCACTGTTTCTGGTCACCATGACATGACAGCCCTCCGTCATGATGTTCCTGGCTTGGAGCTGACCAACCTGGGTTTGAGTTCCCTTAAGACCTAAGCCAAATTACGCTGCTCCTCACCTAAGCTGTGTGCATAGGGGACAGTGTCCCCCACAGTGGGACGGCTCATACACATATGATTGGGGAGACACCTGTCAGCAGAGCACAGATTAGGGAGGGGCTGCCATCATGGTCCTGGGGGCTCCCATGTGCCAGGACCCAGGCAGGGGCAGCAGGAGTATGGGCTGGGCCTCGCTGCGGGGCACGCGTGTGGAGGATTGGAGGAGGGCCAGGCCGCCACCCTCCCCTTCCATTTTCATCCCTTCTGTGTCTGTTGACAGGATCCATGTTCAGAGCGACTCAGACAATGTCCCCCTCTTCCCCAGCCTCTGTCCCTTCCAGGGGGAAATCAGAGAAGGGGAGAAGTGTGAGCTCCCAGCCATGAGCCATGAACAGATCTAGATTGTGAGCCAAGCACAGCTCAGTTTTTTGTTTTTTGTTTTTAGGCACTGGGGATTGAACTCAGGAGCTTGTGCTTGCCAGGTAGGTGCAGTGCCACTGAACTAAATCCTCAGCCCCTGGTGCAGTTTTTTGTCTGTCATCATTTTTCACCATGTGAAACTTTCTTGCCATCTACCTCCTGCCTTCCATTTGTCCCCTGTCTGCATTTTAGGTATGTGTCCCTGTTGGGCTGAAAGATAGCATCATTTCCACATAGAAAAGAAGGTATTTAAGGCCTCATCTTAAAGTTGTTTAAAAGCAATTCCTAACATTAGTTGGAATCACTGCCTCAGGCTACTCTGATAGCAATATGCACCTCACAGCCGGTTAGTGAATGGATTAGTCCATTGCCTGACAAACGTGTACCGTTTAAACTGAGTACAATGTAAGTCTAAAGATGTGTAGTCGTAGCTACTGTTTGTAGATCAAGTTCCTCTTCCTCTGCAGGCACAGCGACTTAGTGCCGTGTTTTTGTATCTGTGCCTGCTGAGCTGGTTCGTGACTGTCTAAATTGTGTGGTCTCCATGAAGACATTTGACTCCTCTGCAGTTGTGTCTCCACCCTCAGAGGGCCACACACCACCTGAGGCACCACACCGTGAGGCTGTGTTCCTGGACGGGGACTGAGGATAGGAGCAGTCCTAGAGCGGACTCCCCAGACACCTGCTGAGCAGCAGGCAGGGAGGCAGGGCGGAGTTGGCAGAAGGCACGGGCTGGGCTCCCGCAGTGTCAGTGGCAGCTTGCTTCCCTGGGCTTTGCCTCCTGCTGCAGGTCAGAGGGCCTGCTGTGCGGAGCTGGCTGTCGGCCGCCCAGGCTGCAAGACGTGGGGCTGTTTCCTGTGGTTGCGGGATGTCCAGCGCTCATGCACTGATTCATTCAACACTGGGTGTCTTCTAGGTAACAGCCGCTTGGGGTGCGCTAGTGTGAACCCAGCAGCCTTCCTGCTCCCTCTCCTCTCCTCTTCCTTCTCATCCCTCTCCTCTTCTCCTTCTCTTTCCTCTCATTCCTTCCTGCCATTATGCTCCTGGGCTTCAGTTTTACTAGTTGTGATTTTTTTAAAAAAGCATAATGAATATTTAAACATTTTTACCACAGTAGAAAGACACATGGGTGTTGTGACTTTGGGGAACAGCCAGAAGTCACAGGTTCCAAATTTGGTGATCAGGGTGGCTGAGGACATAGTGCCATGTATTTATGAGCTGCCTTTCTGTTTACAGCAGCAGTCACTGTATTATTGATCATACCTCATAAAGACAGAGAAGAGGACTCCAGAGCTGCTGTAGAAAGTGGCTGGGATGAGCATATCAGAAGGGAGGGGAGGATTTTAAGGAGGACTCGTTGGAAGTATGTCTTTTACAGTAATGAACCACTTTTCCACTCGAGAGAATACAGCAATAAAATGTAATCTTGAGGGCCAGGGATTTAGCTCAGTGGTTCCAGCACCCGTCTTGCAAGTGCAAGGACCTGGGTTTGATCCCCGGTAACCACATACCATACTGGGGGGTGGAGACTCACACCCAGCAGCAATCAGCACCACATACCACAGTGCCGGGTGTGGTGGCTCATGCCTGTAATCCCAGCACTTGGGAGGCAGAGGCAGGAGGATTGCTGTGAGGTGAGTCTGAGGCTGAGCTCAGGGCCAGCCTGAACTACAAAGTGAGACCCTGTCTCAAAAAACCAAAAAAAAAAAAAAAAAAAAGAAAAAAGTAATCTTGATAGCAGCAAACACTGCTTCTCTGACAGTGGAACCTGCCAGCTCCTTGGTCTTAGATGATCTCGCCTATGGAACTCTGAGAAACTAAATTTCTCTTCTTTATAAATTATCCAGCCCATTGTGTTTTGTTATAGCAGCAAAATCAGCCTACAATGCCCATCAAAAACCAGTGACATTTCCACAGAAACAGAAAACACAATTCAGGATCCATGTAGAGCCTCCAAGAACCCTAACAGGCCAAATCAGTCCTCTTGAGAAAGAAGAAAGAAGTTGGAAAATCTCACTTCCTCATTTCAAAATATATTATGAAGATACAGTAATGAAAACATTATGTCACCGACAGTGCGTCTGGCATGGGCGCCAGGAACAGATGAAAATGACACTGGACCCCTTTCTGACACTGCCTAAACATCAACTCAAAATGGATTTTAGACTTAAATTTAACTCAAGAACACGTAAGAGCCTAGAAGAGCTGTGGGAGGAAAGCCTCCCGACACTGCTCATGGCAGTAATTGCAAGGACACAGCACCTACAACACAGGCAAGAGAAGCAAAAGTCAGCATCGCTGTTATTGTGCAATGCTTAATATTGGTGACAACTCCTATGGAGAACTAAAGTTTTCTGCAAGGCTGTATTCCAAGTAGGCTGTCTCTGATTCAAAAATTGATCAGTACGGTGGTTAATGAAGTGATAGGAAGTCTGCCCACTGTCCTTGATTCTGCTGGGACTTGCTGTGAGGATGCTGGTGGTGTCAGGTGTAGATCCGCATCTGGCTGTGATGCCAGCTAAAGCTCAGGGATACATGACTGTACCGACCTATCTTTGGCTCAGCTGTGAAGGACCCACTGGATTTGTGCAGCGTGCAACTTGCACATCAGTTGTAAATAGTGAGTTTTTATGATGTCTACCAATTTTCCAGTGCTAGGAATATGGGCCATACCTGTGTTCTGTTCCCAGCACCTGCCTCGGTGCCTGTTGCAGAGTATGTGGTCTTATTTCTAGCAACAAAGGGAAGAATGTGTGTATATTTAAGACAAAACCACCCCTGACTCTTCACCTGGCGGTGCACCACACTGAGGGTCTCAGCTGGGGCTGCAAGGTGGGATCTGTGGGGAGACCGAAAGTAAACGCCCAGGCCTGGCCTTGTGGGACCGATGTTCCAAGCTGGTCTATCTGGGTGGTGCTGTGGCCTTGCTTCTCCTTGGAGAAGAACCCCAGGTGCGCTCGATGTGCAGACATGGAAGACACGGGGCTCTCTGATGCCACTGGTCAGGGGTGTTCACTGATCCACATTTCCAGATATCTCCAGCTGCAGCGGCACTGGGGATCTGGGCGCCGTTCTTTGAGAGCCATTGCTCCGGATTAGTAGAGAAGTTCCTTTAATAGACACCGAGGCTGACTGGTCAGTGCAGTCACTCTGGAGAACTCTGTGTGTGTCGGGGGCAGGGGTTCCGGGGATTCAACACAGCATCTGACTCTACACTTCATCTTTAGCCCTTTTAAATTATGAGACAGAGTCTCACTAAACCCCACATTGCCCAGCCTGGCTCATACTTGCTATTCTCCTGTCTCAGCCTTTCAGAGTTCAGGGATTATGGTGTGGCTCTTCTCTTTAGCTGTATCTTCTGCCCAACAGCCTTCTAGTCAGTCATTTTTAATTTTCAGATTTTTTTCTTAGCTGATAAACTAGATACCAGGGTGGGATCTCATGTTGCCCAAGCCATGCTGGCTCTTCTCAGTGGGTCACGGGGTCGTGTCTTAGTGTCAACAGAGAGAAGCCATGTTCCCCGTTTCTGGTTCATCCCCATGTTTCTGCTGTGACTGGAGCCGACCCTCCCATAGAGAGCCCTCAGAGTCCTGATTCTGCCTTCCCCACAGAATCCCCTGTGAATGGAGTAGCCTGGGCCGCGCACAGCGCAGTAGTGCTTCACTAGGGTATCTGGGGTCGCCTTGAGAGACTGCAATCCCAGCTAGACCTGGGATTTGATGTCACTTGAGGTTTCTGGAGCATCAATATATACTCGTGATACTGAATGGGGCCTTGTCAAGTGCAGGAGACATTTTCAGGGTGGTGATATTTGGAACCCTTCCCGAGACATTTCCCAGTACTGTTTGGTCTTCCCTCCTGTCTTCCGGGATCCCATCTGGCAGAGTCAGAGTTCTTCCCACTCATGGAATTCTGACTCCTCCAGCAGCAGAAGGCTATATAAACAACTGTAACACTCTGGCACTGAGAGAATGATGAGGAGAGACGGAAGGTGCTGTGTCCATGAAAGGTTTCTCCGCAGCTGGCTCATCCCACAGACCAAGAATCAGTACACTGGCCTGGCTAAAAGTAGCGGCCAGACTTGTCTTCCCTGGTGGACTGGGTCCTCCTGTCACCCCTGGTCAAAGAGCTGACTCCATCCAGCTGGATCCAGAACGCCTCTCCCTCTGCTTTACCCAAACTGAAATTGTCGGTCCTGGAAACACAGCCGCACTTGACAAATGCGCACAATTACACGATTAAAGTAGTTTGCATTCAAATGGAAATGAGGCTGCAACTAGCAAGCCCTGAATTTTAAGGAGCAGCCTGTGGTTCCCAAAGGCGGCACTATGCGAACACGTGCAGGAGGGACACCTGGGGCCACAGAGCTGAGGGTGATTTCCAGACTTGGGAACACAGCTGCGGGGTGCTGGAGCTCCCCGAGTCGTTCCTTCTCCAGCTCTGCAGAACCTACAGCCCAAAAGGCCCTGTGGGGGAGGTGCCTCTCGACCTACCGTGGTCACTCCAAATTGCACGTCTCGAAGCTGGAGAAAGGCCCCTGCATGTTTAATGTAGTTTTTTCTCAGAGAACTGATTCATTTACATTAAAATTTGCAAAGCACTGGCATAGGAGCTCTCTAGTACAGTACTGTGGATGTTTTAAAGCGCCATCTGCGGTGGAGTGTCCTCAGTGCTCCCGAGTGTAGGCGTGGCCCTGTGCTCCTGGGCGTGGCCTCATGGTCTTGGGCGTGGCCTGGCTTTCCTAAGCCTGGCCCAAAGCGCCAGGAGTTGTAGCTACCACCCAGGCCGGACCTGGGGAAGGTTTGCTTGGCTCAGGTTGAGGGCCCTTACAGGTATCACCCAGAGATGACCTTTCCTGAGAAAAGTTGAACCAAAGTTGAGGCGAAATGAACAACTGACTTGGGGCTGTCAGGTTTACATCTTCGGGGTAAAAGTAATTCTACATGTTTTCAGCGACGTTGGGAAGTGAAAACTGTATCCCACACTCAGTGCTAGGGGCTGACTGTGCCTCTCAAAGTGGGTCTGGTGATCTGAACCCAGGACTGCTGAGCCTGGTTGGATCTGAAGTTAAGGTCCGGGTGGAGGTGACTGAATGGGATGAGATCACGTCTGCCCTTCCTAAGCAGAGGAGAGCGGGACACAGACGCTCACAGATGCCTGGCGTGAGCTTGAGCAGTCTCCGGGAGGGGACGCTGTCTTAAAGTCCCCAGAAGAGCCAGCCCGGGACCCCTATCTTGGGTGTCTCATCTCTGCGATGGGAGGCAAGAGTACCTGTGGTGGAAGTCACCTGTCTGCAGCTCTGCTGTGGCTGCCTTCAGCCCTCCTTACTGTACAGCACAGTTCCATCACCCCCTCCCGTGGTGGTGGGCGTTCTTTGAGTCCTCAGTGCTCCCTGACCCACCCTCTCCTTATGCTCCACTTGGATCTCTCATCAGTCAGCTATCTGGGGTTGGCAGCTCCTTCAGTCACATTTGAGACCAGAAAAGTGACCAGAGGGAGAGGTTTGTGACAGGAGTGAGGTTTCTCCAGATCTGCTGCTTCCCTGGGGGGGGGGGCGGAGAGAAAAGCTCGCTGCTCTCAGACCAAGATGGCTGCAGAGCAGAGACTGGGGCTGGGATCTTTCGGGACTCTGCCCTCCGCAAGGTGGCCTGTGTGTGTCAGCAGATCTTCACCCTGCTGGAGGCTGGAGGATCTGGGAGACCAGGGAGACCTGAGGCCACAGACAGAGCAAGACCCTCTGTTAGGGTGCTGGCTTGGTTTGGCTCTGTAGAGCCACAAGAGAAGCATGTGGATCTACTAGTGAAAATAAGAGATTAGGTCTGACTCCCACTGTTGGAGAGCATTCCTTCCAGTTACTACTCTTTGCTTTTTTATTCTATTTTCCATGGTGTCACAGTCTTTGAAATAGAATTTTTTGCTTACAATATTCTGCTAAGCTAATGCACCACGACGTATTGTGAATTCTTTAGATAACTTCCAGCTCTGTAGGGCTTTAGGTAAAATTGAAAATAATAACTTGGTGCAAAAATCATCTGTAGTTTCTAGGGTGGCTGGGTCCAAGTGAATTGTGGAATGGAGAAGTCTGGGCTTGTGATCTCTGTGACTGCATAAAAAATGTCTGTTCTCCACCCCTGGCTCCTGGCTTGGACTCCAAGAACTCTTTAATCCTTGAAACATAGGGTGAAACGGCCTCTTCTATTTGAAGGAGGTCCTTGGACATCTTCACGAAGCTCAGACATGGCTAAGGCAGGACCTTCCAGCCTCTGGCCTTCTTCTCAGTGGGGACGTGGGGACATTCTGGAGGAGTTCAGTCCTGGTGGCCATGAATTTGGTGAGCATGTCCAGGTAGTGCAACACCACGAAAACTGCTTCAGGAGGGCACTGGTAGAACTTCAGGGTGAGCGACATGCCTAGGGTGTGTGGAGACCTGGCTGGCTGCCTGGGAAGCGGGCTCTGTTGTTAACTATCGAGGGTATAGGTCTTTGGAGCTCTGTTCAAGTGGGTGGAGTTGGGGAATGTCCTCCACGTTGTAGCCAGGATGGACACAGTTGGTGGCCTGGACTTGGGACCAGGGCAGAAATGAGGGTGACTCTGAACCTTGAGCTCATATCCAGATGGAAGCCAACTCAAGGCAGGCAAGTTTGCAGGGCTGATTGGGGTGAGCCAAAGCAAATGCTCCGAATTTTGAGTCAGAATGTTGCAGATAAAATAGCTTCAAACCTGACAAATCTGACTTCCACTCACCAGATAAGGCCTGCTGGCCCTCTGTCCTTCAGCTGGTCTAGAATCTCCTGTCCTCTTTCTGCCATGGAATAGAACCACTGACCTTTGGAGCTCCTTAGCTCGGGGTGGACTAGCCAGGCTGGGCACAGGCGACCTCTGCACAAGTGCTGGATGGAAGATCACAGCGTTCTCAGCACTCAGCCCCATGTCAGAGGACACACAGGTGCTTTGCTGCATTTCCCTGCTGCTGGTGTGTTACTCCTTCTGTATGTCTGTCTGTTCACCCCCTTCAATTGGAATGGGGTTCAGCAAGCAGCAGAGAATCCAGTGCCTGGGTGCACACAAGGGTTAGGTTTCCCATGGGACTCTGTCGGAGGTGGCAGTGATGTGGAGCCTGGGGTGATGGGTGCAGCTGGCCTTTGTACGGGGCAACAGGCAAATCGAGAGTGCCTCTCGGTTTACCTCTGGGGGTCTCTGTGCTTTTAAACAACTGAACTGTGAAGAGAAAGCTTAAACTTCAAACCAACAAGTGTTTCCACTTTCCGCTGTGGATGCAGTCAAAAGGGTGGAGTCAGCATCTCGGATGCTTTGATGTTGTCTGCTTGTGTCTTTTCCAAGAACAATCACATTTTTTTTTTTTTTTTTTTGTGACAGTAGAGGCTTCTGGAAATCACACCTGGGGGTGCTCTACTACTGAGTGATATCGTAGCCCTTTTTACAGTTGATTTTTAAATTTTATTTGGGGGAGGGTCTCATTAAGTTGCCCAGGTGGGACTCAAACTTGTGATCCTCCTGCCTCAGCCTCCCTAAGAGCTGGAACTGTAGGTGTGGATTACCACACCAGGATCACGTTCGCAGGTTTCTGCATAAACCTTTGAGGCTGTTTGGAACTTAGGGGAGTTTTCAGAGCCAAAGGGAGATGAAGGCTGCATATACAAAGAAGCAGGCACACCAGGCGCCTCCGCAGTCTGCCTGCTCACGGGGCCATTGCAGTCATCACAGGGAGAGGAGGAAAGAGGAGTTGGGCAGGGACTGCACACCCTCAATCCCCTACCTGCTGGGTAGGGGCTCAGCTGAGGTCTGGGGAAGAGGCTGAGGCATGCATTATCCACAGACCTGCGGCACTGAGGCAGTTGGCCTCAGAAGAACAGTTTCATTCAGAGGTGCAGCCGCTGGAAGGCAGGTCTGCTGCTTTGCCGCTCAGGACTTTGCTCTGGGCTTCTCCCATCAGGTCTTGGACCCCCCAGCGTGGTTGCTGCCGACTTAAAGCACATTTCCCAAGGCATTTGTGTACGACCCTGAACCCTGATTCTTCTAGAAGCAATGAGAAGTTAGGAGCTGCAGGGTTTTCTTGGACTGTGGATGGTCTGCATCACCTCCTGGCTTGCTTGGAGTTCCTGAGGGTAGTTGGGGTCCAAGGTGACCTCACGTGACCCCACACGGAGCCAGGCCTGCTTGAGGTTGAAATGCCAACTTACAGGATCCAGGTCAGTGTGGAACGGTTCCTGGCCCACACGGGGAGCCCCTGTAGACAGTCCATGGGTCCCAGGGTCTGCTCTGCATGACAGTCTCAGCATGGGAAGAGTATCCACAGGTGACAAAGGTCACCCTCCAAACAGGCTACTGCACCCAAGACAGCGCAGTATGCTGAGGCAGGGTGGGGGAAGATTGCCCACACTGAGCAGGGTCAGCAGGAGGGAGACGGATGGGACCGCCTCTGCTCACTCCCTGATAAGGCATTCAGGCTATAAGGGCGAGGGCGAAAGTCTGCAAGTGCCCCACCCCAGCGCCCTACCACCTGCTGGCACTGTGGCCATAGTGAGGCTCCCCTGTGCGCACAGGATGCCCAGCACCCCGGGCCTCTGCTCATTAGGTGCACAGCACCCCAAAGTCCCAAGACCTTGACAGTGCCAGATGTGCTTAGGAGTGAAACGGCCCCTCTTGGAGAAGGGTTACAGAGAGGGCAGAGATGGGGTAGGGAATGTACATGTCCCGAGGACAGTGTCCCCTGGGGCCTGTGCCCCAGCGTGTGTTTACCCCACCCCGCCCCCTGCTGCCCTCTCTCGTGCTGCCCTCTATGCCCTGCATAGGACAGCAGTGGCTTCGGGGCTCCCTGCTCCTCTGTCCACAGGGCATCTGCAGCCCCCCAGGGACTGATATGGGCCTTGTGCGTTCTGAAGACATAGCAGGGAAAGCAGAAGCTTGTGGTTCACGTGGGGACACTGAGCTGTTGTTGCTGTTCTCAGCCATGCTGTGCTCTCCTCTGACCTGCCCACCTCTGACCTCTGACCTGCCCACCTCTAACCTCTGACCTGCTCACCCGACTCTTATGCACCAGGAACAGCCACAACTCAGAAATGGCAAGAAGAATAGAGTGACCATCACCTCCACAGTGGTGCACGGCCCAGGGCTGGCAGAGAGTGTCCTTAAATCATTATGGTAACCACATCATTGCCTTCTGCACATTTCCATTCCTCTCAAAATGTGTATTTTATTCATCGCTTGTATGCTTTTATCTTGGATCCAAGCTATAATCTCCCATTTTATGATACATGTAGCTAATTAAGGCTTTTTAGGAGCCAAACATAACTTATTTTGTAAAGTGTGTTCACTTGAAATTGTCTCAGTAATTGTGTAAGTTATCTGAGGAATTAGCACTAACACATAATTAATTACAGGACCCTCATTCACATGAGCCAGCAAAGCTGAAAAGGAGGTGACCGCGTCAGTACAGCTATGGGAGGAAGAGAAATGTTCAGCACCTTAATTATCTTGTGCTTCTTCACAAGAAAGCGTGAGAACCCGGACAGGGTCAAGTCAGCTTTGTGGCCACGGCCTCCTCCATATGGCTTTGCTCCAGAATATCCCAGTCGCACCCTCAATGGCTGTTGGTGTTCTGGTGGGGTTGGAGCCTGGCCACACAGGGAGGGTGCTGCAGAGTCTTCAGAGTTCTTCCATCAGAGCTGCTCAGATTCTTTGGCACCTCCACCGTCTTTTTTACCCTATCCTGAGCTGAAATGTGTCCCTTGTGAACTTGTGCAGCCATGGGAAGGAGATCCAATACCTGAGAACGTGGCTGGCCGCTCCTTGACCTAGATGGCACCTCCAGAACTGTGGGGAGATCCCTGGTATTGTTCAGCCCGCTAAGTGGTGGTGGTGCTTTCTTACAATGGAATGAGCTAAATCACATACCCACAGCCCCAGGGCTGCACTGTGCCCTCGCCTGGCCGCAGCTTTTCCGTCTCTATTGTCCGCAGAGGTGCCTGGCTCTCTGGGCTGGTGGGGTTGCAGGCCAAGAAGAGCAGATGCGCTACACTTAGGAAAGCATCTCTCGCTAATATTTGCCTTGTGATCACTCTTACCATTTATATTACACCTGTGTAAGTGACTCACAAAGATGTCAGGTCAGACAAGGTCTGTGCCCATCTAATTTCATGTCACTTTCAGAAGTTGTCTAGGGTTGACGTTGGGCCTTTCCTAAGAACTTTCTCAGAACATTTAGACTTAGGGTTCGTGTTGTTTCTGAAACTTACCTTTTTGCGTATGATATACTTGTAGTGTACTAGCCTCATATTACAAAGAAATAATTCCAAATTGTTTTTAAAAGCAGATAGCTGGTCTGTCTATGTGAACACGAGAATGGTTCTTGTGATAGTGACATGGGTCACAGGTTTGCCTGTATTGGGCCAACACATGCTGATGATAGGGGCCTCCCTCTGTGTTCCCCGATCGTATCCGTGTTGCCATGTTCCCTGACTGTGGATAAGATGAGCCCAGCTGTCCCAAACAAGAAGAGACGATCTTGTTGTCTCAGAGTCCGAAACACTGTGAGCCAGTTTTGGCTCCGTCCAGTTCTCACTGCATCCTCTGTCTCCTTGGCAACAGTTTCACAGGCTATCGCTTATACCGTCCTCACCTGGGAGAAGCCATCCTGGGCTGGGTGTGCCTGCTCAGGTTGGTGAACCTGAGTATTCTTCTAGAGATGGTATGGGCATTATCTCCTCCTCCTCTAATCCGATATCGGATTAGAACTGGCTTTTCCTTTCCAGCCCAGATGGGATTTTTATCAGACACCAGCACATGCTGTAACTGGTACTCATAATCCTTCTGGAAATGGGCGACCCTGGGTTGGTTTAATTTGAACTGCTTAGTAATAACTTTCAGGGATTACAACTCAATTTGGTTTTCAGGTGTTCTGCAAAACTCACTTGGTGCAACCGTTAGCCAGGCCCCAAACCCCAGCCTTCCAGAGAGGTGGCCCTGGGGTCCTCCAAGGGAGGCTCAACGTCCAGTCTAGCTGCACATGTGCAATAGTGGATCTGTCCTGTGACCATTCCCTGTGCTCCAGAGGGCTCCACTTAACACACTGCTCACTGGGTGTCCAGGTGTCTTTGGAGAGGGGCTTGGGAGGCCGGGGTAGGGCCTCTGCTGGGCACAGCCTGAGCCACATTCAGATCCCAGGTATGTTAATGATGTGTCTAGTTGCCTCGAGAATGTTCAAGATCCACTGTGTTACACCCTCTTAGAGCAAGGAGGAAGGAATTCTCTGCTTTAACAGTTTCTATGACTCAGAGAATCCATTGTCATGTGATAGGCAAACTGTCAAAATTAATGAATTCCAACTGAGACTTGGTCCCCCAAGGGGAAAGCCTAGTGTAGTTGTAAATTAGCATGAATGCCATGATGTATTTGAGCATGCTACATTTTACCACAGAGTCAAGCCTAGAGGATGTCTTCAGAGGAAACCACTCTGAAAATTGTGTTTTCTGGTTTGGTTGTTTCAACCCTTGATCATAGTTTTAATTCATAGTTTAAATTAGGATTTTGTAGAACAATGACAGAAGAAACAGAAATGACATCGCCAAAAACAGAGTGTGTTTTGTTTAGTTGCTCTGCTGCTGTAGCCTAGGAAATGTAGCTGGGCCTCAGTCTACGTGGGACCATAAAGGTAAATAAGACCTAGTGGTCATGCTTTGAAATGGGTGCAGACTATCCTTCACCAAGACAGTGTTAGGGAAATCCTAAAGTGTTTCTTGCAGCAGGGTCCGGATTAGGCGTGTAAGCTTGGAGTTGGCATGTGAGGACTTGGGCCTCTGCCTGCTTTCTGGGAGAAGGCTCTGATTTTCTTCTTCTCATGTGAGTTTGAGCCCAAAGTTGCTACTGTACAACCACTGTCCTAGCCCTGCACAGTGTGTGTGTGAGCTCATGTTCTCCAGTGTTGCGTCCTGATATCAGAAGAGCAGGGCAGGCTGCCCAAGATGGGTCTGGGGGACTTGGTGAGGTCTGCATCCAGGACCCGCACAGCCAGGCGCATGGTGCTGACTCAGTGCTGGATGTCTGTGGGGCGTGCCCAACACAGACACGGTAGTGACTGCTTCTGGCTAAGGTGCTTTTCTTCATCAATGCCTCTTTTATTAGTACATGTTTACAGTACATAGCAATCGCATTCATCACAAGGAATTTGTACATGTACCTGACATTTTTAAGCACTGTGGCAGAATAATGATTAAAGATTCTCATTAGAAGACGTGCTTAGCTGGTCAGACTGTGTATTTCTTTTGTCTTTCCTTTTTTTTTTTAAGTCTTCTCATTCCAAAGTCTTAATAAAATTTAATAATGCTCTTAGTGATACTCTTGGTGGAAATGAAACTTGCAAATGGTATCAGTAGAAACTGAAGCAGTGTCTTGTACAGATGCACACCTCTGGGTCCAGGGTGGCTCCTTTGTCTGGACTGTAGGACCCACAGTGTGAGGTTGTGAGTAACTAATCCTCTCCTTGGTGGGGCTCTGGGTCCCCTCACTGAGGTCCCCACAGTAAGCATCCACATGGTGAAATGACAGGAAGGGCTATGTCTCAGTGGCTGTTCTCATACCCCACACTTGAAGTGCAGGGAGGAAAGGTGTCTGTAGCTCACAGCCTGGAGCTTCCGGTCCAGAGGCAGCTGGCCCCAACCAGAGCGGATGGCAGAAGGGCACTGCAGAGAAGAGAGCAGAAGCAACAAGCGAATGTTAACAGCATCTCTCTGCCTCTTTCATCTTATCCAGACTGCCAGGAAGAGGGCGGGGCCAAACCAGTCTGTGGACTGGTTTAGTAATCACACGCCCCTGGTCCCAGCATCACACACCTGTGATGGCATGAGGCTTGGGGGGCAGCTGGACACGGTATGATGGGCTCAGATGATTTTTAGGTGTACAGTGGCAGAATGAGTCAGGGAGAGTGAGAGATGGATTTCAGAGCACTGTGCACCGCTGGGATTTATTTAGCTGTAATTGAATTTAGCCGAGAGTGTGTGCATGGAGTATTTGCTAAGATGCTGCTCCCTGACAGGAACAACACGGCAGGCTGTTTGGGGACCGAAGCTGTAGGAGGCCTGTGGAGTCTAGAGGGAGCAGCAAGTGGATGGCTCTGTGCTCCACAGCTGGAGGAGCAAGGGAGGGGGCAGGGGGGAGCCAAGGAGAGCAGGGGGATGGCGTGTGGGCAGAGGCCACAGGAGACTGCTCCTGTGTGACTGCATTGCCCGGCTGTGGACTGGGGAGGGAGGCAAAGCCCGGAGACCCACGAGGTGGGTGCTGGGTGGCGTGGGGTGGCAGGTGGGCCAGGCACAGTGGGCAGGACCATGGAGGCAGCGGCTTCAGCTCTGGTGTGTTTTGAAGGAGCAGGGTGGACTTTTGCGCACTGTGTTTCAGATATGAGGCAAGGGGCCTCGGAGGAGCCAGTGTTCGTTTTGAGCCTCTGTCATAAAAGTCTAATGTTTTTTGGAGATGATGTTTTGCCTGTGTCTCAGTGGTTCTGATTTACCTCTTCCTGACTTGCCAACTAGTGTATGAAAATAATCTCATTCAATGGAGGCTACAGCAGCCAGGGTTCCAGTCAGCAGACTTTGATTGGAAAGTCTTAAGTGTTTGAGACCCTAGAGAAGCCTCTGTGTGTGTGTGTGTGTGTGTGTGTGTGTGTGGTGCATCCTCTCCTCTTACTTGGGCACAGGACACTCAGCACCCTGGCATGCGTCCTGGGGGTCACACGGGCATCACAGGCAGAACTTGGTGCTCATGAGCGTGGTGGAAAGGAGACAGCATCTGCAGAACCTTCTAGACCAAGCTTTCTACGAGCCATTTATTTTCCGTTCAGAGCTGATTCTTCTAATATTCAGATCCATAGCCTTAAATTATCTATTTACATTGAAATAATCATTCAGGTGTAGATACAGATTGAATTTTGTGGGCCATGAATGTCATCTTAGCCTCTTTTTTTCTGTATGATGATAATAATAATATCTCCGGTGTTAGACACATAAGGTTTACATCATTATGTCTGTGTAAATATTAGCTACCTCTGATACAGGCACAGTGGGTTACGAGCATGCTGCTTGCTGTTGTAGTGTTGCATTTTCCACAGGATTAATCATTGCTTTGGTTTACTTAGCTTTCGTTGCCTCGGATGCGATTCTCTGATGGGACAAAACGTATATCCAAACCTTCAGACTCCTTGGCATCTTTCCAGGCTGTCATCCCATGGACATCTCTCCCCACAGTCTTTGTTCTGGTCTCAGCCTGGCTGCTGTCCACTGTGCAGTTGTCCTGGTCTCTGTGTCCCTCTGGGAATTCTCTCACTTCCTCTCTGGTGCTGAATCGGTGCCCGTGTGCCCTCTGCCCTTCTCTCTTAGTTTGCTGCCTTTTTACTCAGCTTGCAGTGGCTTCTTACACAGGGCATAGAAGCGGTGACCTTGTGGACATGGTATTATCTGGAAGCATCTTCACTGCCTTGCGTGATACTTGCGGTGTGGAACGCGAGGCCTGCCCCCAGGCCTTTTCTACCAGTGGGCACTTGAGGTCCAGCTTGGTGAAAAGCAGGCTTTTAGCTCAGAACCAGACAAAATTTCAGCCTCAGAGGACCTCAAGAGTGATGGTGCCTTTCCTCCAGAGAAATGCCCTGTTCGCCCCACAGAGGCCTGGTGTGCCGACCATCTTCAGCTGTCCGTGGCATCATCTGTGTACTCAGAGCCATGTGCAGGGAGGATAAGGTTCCCAGTGCAGCATCCCGGGTAGTGAATAAAGTCACAGGCTGAACCCAACCTGATGCTACCAGGGAAACAAGGGCAGCACTAGGTCAGGTAGGGTGAAGGTGCAGATGGGCAGAGCCAGGTGAGATTAAAACCAAATGGGCCCCCGTGCTGTGTGGGAGGACGGAGGAGTGTCCAGTGCCTGGAGCTCGAGCTCTGCTTGGAGTCAGTGGACATTTCTGGTAAAACAGGAAATTGGGCATTTGTGTTTGCTCTGTGCTTTCCCTCCCAGCCAGTGAAACACTTATAGTGATGGTGAAGGGATTTACTCAGACCTCTGAGGAGGACAGAGGAAAAGATGTGGAAAAGCAAGAAGATGTGGCAGCCCTGAGATCTGGGGGGCTAAGCAGCAGTCAGGGCTGGAGGAGGGTGGGAGGGGTCAGCGAACAGGTCCACACCCGGTGCCAAGCCTGGAGAGGCTGGTGAGTCGGAGGCCAAGTGAAAGTCTGAAGATCATTGTCTATAAGACATTGGGCTTCTTTGCAATTAAGAGATTGGCCATTAATTTTATTTCTGCAACACAAAATATGTGAGTTACTAAAAAAAAAAAAAAAGGAATTACTTTAAAAATTAGAGTTCTATAAACCCTTAGGGCAAAGCACAATGGAAGATGGGTACCTCTGAGCTTCACGGCCAGAGAAGCAAAGGAGGGTGGAGGGGGGAGCCAAGGAGAGAAAGAAAACCGTACTCGAGGCTGGCTTGCTCTGTGACTAGAGGCGAGGCTTTCCTCTCTCCACTGACCGCTTTCCTCTGATGCTGGCGCTGGCGCTGAAGGTGTGGCGCAGTCAGGGTTTGGACGCATGCGCCGTGGCAGTCTCTGCCCGCAGTCTACACTGTTCTCTAGTCGTAGAGAAGAGATCCAGTACGTGGCCTCCATTGAGGTCACCTGCCTGCCCCCTTTCATAGACTTACTTTACTTTTGCTTTGTTATTTTGCTTGGTTCTGGTTCATATTGGCCTGTCTGGGACATTTCTGTTTGTAAGATGTTTCCCCTCTCTCCAGAGTATTTCTTTTTAATCCGCTGGAAGCAGTTATGCCTATGACCCTAATGTTAGCTTTGTTTTGCACTGTTCCTGCTGATTTTCCTCACTGATAATTCTTCACTCATCCTCCTCTCTTTATTATCCTGCTGCACTTTTGTTCCCATATGTTTATGCTTCCAAGTTCCAAGGAGCCTTTATGATACTGTTTTCTGTTTCGATGACAGAATAGCCTAAGGAAAGTGGCTCTTCAGCTCAGTTTCAGATGCAGGATGTCCGAATGGCTTAGGTTGGCTCTGCAGGGCTCCTGTCCCCGGGTTCCACAGCAGAGACAGCGTCATAGTGCACGTGTGTGTGACAGGGCAGTCACATAGGGAGACAGGACCAGAGTGGGGAGAGGTCCAGCCAGTCTTAGCACAGCTGGTCTCAAGAATGCCATGCATCCCTTCTCAGGGCCACAGCCCTCCCTGGTGCCATCTCTTATGGGTCACCTCCTCCCATCACCCCATGTCTACATGGCTTCACAGCTTCCAGCAGATGGACTTTGGGGAAAGACCAACCCATCCAACCACCGCAGGACCGGTCCCACCCTTGCTGGTGTGTGCTTTGCTGCTTGTGATCTTAATTTCCCCTGCGTTTTTGGCCACTTTCCTGCCTTCTGAATCCTGGGGGGGTCAAATGTAAACGCTGTCTCACAGCGAGCTCCATGCACTTTAGCCACTGCAGGGTCTGTGTTCTCTGAGGGTGCGCGCTTTTGTCCCGTGAGCTCACGGTGGGTGCCTTCCTCTGTCTCTGAAAGGAGCAGGAGATGACGAACTGAGCTGAATTCCCTCACACATATGGAAGAAATTCTGTAGTGCAACGTCGGTGGGTAAAACATTAACATCTTTTTCTCCAGAGATTTGTAAAGCACATAGCAAAAACAGAGCTTTTCTCCCTTGTAAAATCAGTGCAGGTGTTGGGTAAGAAGAACACTCTTACACTACGAAGCTAAAATCTCAGAAACATGTTGTCATGGATCCTCAGAACTTCTGCCTCAGCCACTCTTCCTCATGCTTCTTGATGTCCACATACAGACTTTACTTTGTCATGAATGCTGTATGTGACATGTAGACCAGTTGTTATTCCTTAAAGGGAATGTTCTTTTAAACATTTGTTCATTCAGCAGACATCCGAAGACTTCTCTTGTGCAGCAGTTTGAGCACTGTGTTTGGGAGAGGGCTGCAGGGCCTCCTGTGCGGGTTCCTCTGTGCAGGCGCAGAGTGGAGTCACACACTGCAGAACAGTGACAAGGGCTGTGTCAGGGTCACATCAGACATGGAGGGGCAAGTGAGGACTCCAGTGCAGGATATGGAAGGCCAGGAGTCACTTCCAAGGACAGTGAGATTTAAGCTGAGAATCAGAGGAGTAGGAGGTCACGGGACAGTCTGGGGATTCCAGGAACTTTTCCACACCTCCGAAGATGCCCAGCTCACTGAGGAGACCAATGCGGCTGGATGCTAGAAGAAAGGAGAAACATACAGCATTATTTTTTTAAAAAAGAAAGAAAATAAGGTGCCAATTTAAAGCTGTATGTACAGCAAAAAAATATTTCACAAATGAAGGCAAAATTACATATTTGATACATTTAAAAGATAAAGAGTTCATTGTCAGTAGAGCAACAGCCCAAGGAATGTTAAAGGAAGCTTTTTGGCAAGGGGAAATGGAATCAGGTGGAAAATTAGAATATCATAAAAGAAATAAAGAGTCAATAGCTGCTAAAGATGTGGGAGAAAAAAGCTCGTGTTTTCACTTTTAGAAATCAACAAAGGGAAAATGCACCATTCTCCTGACTCGCGTCATTTCCACTTGCGTATTCCGTGATCTTGCCCTCGTTTCTCTGTATCTGACATGCGCTCGAAACGTTTGGTTGCTGGATGACATCTCTTCACCAGCAGATGTGACTGATTTAATTCTGAGGAGTCACCTTGCAGTTTTCTTTTGGTGGGTGTTTAACTCACTGGATACTTCAGTTTCTAGTTTTAAAATTTTGTGGAGTGCTCCTTCACTTTTTTCTGAACTTTATCTTCTTTATGGACCTCAAATTATATTGGACCAATGTTACTATCCCATACCTCACTAGTTTGTATTCACTGCTTTTAAGCACTTTTATTCCCCTTCAATTTGTATTTTTATTGCTTTGTTTCTGGCTTATTGATCATTTATTCTGTGGAGGCACAACTGCTATCAATCCTATTTTTCTGATTTTCGTCTCGTATGTTGTGTGTTTAATCTTCTGAAGTTCCATTTTGGCTGTTTATGTACTCCCCACAAGTACTATCCACGTTTCTTTTCTCTCCTGTCTTACATATAGTGGGAAAAATTTTTTAGCAGTACTAGGGATCAGACTGAAGACGCTGCACTTGCTAGGCAGACATGGCACCACAAAGCTAAATCCCTGGTCCTAGTGAGAGCATATTTGCATAGCTATTTTAATGTCTCTGCTTGCTAAGTCTGCCATTGCTCATTTCTGTGCCTCTCTTTGTTGAATGCATTTGCCCTCCCATGTGAGCTCCAGGGGTTTCCACCTGCTCCTTCCAGAGTAGCTTACCCTCTGCTAGTGTTTTGTTCCTTAAAGGAACTCTCTGCAGCTCTCCAGCATTCCCTCCTCCCCTGTGATGCCTGACACTGCAGCATCTTTAGGACTCACCTTTGTCTCTAACCCAGGAATCCCTCTGCACTTGTGTTACTTTTCCCACGTGGGATGACACTGGGAACATTCTCAGGAGGAAAGTGGAGGCGCCTCTACTGCCTTCCTTGTTTCCCCATCTCCTGACCTCTGTAGCTTGAATGAATGGTTGTAGAAGGCAAGAGGGAAAATCGAGTTTCTGATTTTATTTTTTGTTGCCTTGGATGTGGTGGTTGCTTTATCATGGACAGAGACAGTTTCCTCTTCCTAAATTCTGTGTCTTTGTGGAGTTTTACCTGAGTCTTGCTTCCTGAGGACGGAGTCACGGTTTTGTCAGTACTAGGGCAGACAGAAGGACCACAACATGCCAGAGTCAATGCACAACTGCTGTCACATCTGAAGCATTTCTGTGACTAGCCCTGGAATAAATTTACAGAAGCTCAAGTGCTTTTGAAGTCATTACAAGACTGTCATTTATTTGGTATCAGTGGTGTGATCCAGGGGACACTGAGTTTCTAAGTAGTTATTCAAATATAAAAACATTTTAGAGTCTCAGAATCAGCTAAAGGTTATGCTTTCATGATATATTTACCTAAGGCAAAGTTATATTCCTTTTCATTTTGGAAGACCTTTGTAGAAGCAGCTCATTTTAGAAAGCATATCCACCTGTGTTTCTTATAAAACCAGCAAAATCATTATAGACTTAAATGGCATTTCCATTCAAAATGAATATATACAACTTGTAAATTCAATGGCCTGAGTTCTCCTGTTCCCTACTGTCTTTGAAACAATTTACATTATTGAAAGATTCTCATTGGCTTTCCAAAGTGCTGCTCTTTGTTTCCAAGAAATCTTTCTCTTTAGGATTTGGGCTGCAGGTCTCATAGCTTCCTCTTTATCTCCTTGTGAGCTATTTTTCTGTTATTTAAACTCCTTTAACTTTTTAATTGAAATACAAAATACTGTGCATAGAAATCACAGTGCACACATTATAGTGTATAGCTCAGTGTGTCTAACCTTCAGATCAAATAAAAAGATAGCAGTTTGGCCACCTCAGGGGGAAATGCTGTGTTGACTCTTGGCATTATAGATAACTTTTCCTTATTTTTACATTTTATAAAACTCATAGCACAGTGTGAACTCCTGCATGTGTGTTTGCTTTGCTTTCAACATTATGGTGCAAGGAGCTGCGAGTATTGCTCCATGACCCAACACTTGCCTTGGGTTCCATCTCTAGCACCAGTAAACAGACAAACAAAAACAGTGAACAATGGCTAGTATTTTTGTTTGTAATTATAGATTATTCATTCTTACTGTAGTATAGCAATTAAAGGTATAAATATATCACCTTACATGTGACCACTAGTCATGACCCATGAACCCGATTGGTAATGCATGCTTCTGTGTTGGAAGCTGGAGGGGTTAATTTGCATACCATATCAGTCCCTTCCCCTTCCTCTCATGCCTTTACTTAGTTCTCTTTCACAGCTATCATGAACCTAACCTCTTTCCTCTGCCAAGTCCTCCTTCTGTGATTTTTCTGCCTTCGTGCCAGCTGATACTGTAGGTTGAACCCTCTGAAACTGAGAGAAATAAACCATGTCTTCCTTTAAGTTGTGGGTGTCAGGTACTGCATTCCAGCAGTGAGAAAGCTGATTAATACAGAAAACAGATACTGAGAGTAGAATTGTTTCTGTGACTTTAGTCAAAAAACATTTGGAACTGGTTTGCAGGAGGAGTTTGAAAGTGATTGGATGCAGAGGCTAGATGTGCTATGAGCAGACCCTGATGGGTGATGTTGGTCATAGTTCAGAAGATCAAGATGCTGATAGGAATGTGATAAGTAAAGTTTAGGCTCATATGGCATCAGATGAAAATTGTATTGTGAATTGAGCTACAGACCATACTCGTTACAAAATTAGTCTACATTTTGTCTGTGTTCCAAGACTTTGCAGGAGATTGAGAGTAAAGGTGATGATGGTAGTGACCGTCTGATGGAGGAAATTGCGAGGAGGCCCAGTGTTCAGACTGTGGCATGGGTACTCTGACTGTTTTTGCTAAATTTATATTTAGAATTGACAAAAAACAGAGCATAAAAAATACAAAAAAATTTAAATTTTGGCCCTGAAAACAATCACATGTCAAATTGGGGCTAAAGAAGGTATGCTTGCCGAAGAGTTTGGAACTATTAGGAAGAAATCAAGTACTTTGTATAGGGACAAGAAGACAGATACTTTGATGAAATGTAAGAAATAAGCAAGACCCCTATCTGTCACAGGCTCAAGGATATAAAGAAATCTTCTGATTGAGAAGAGAGTCTGTGAAACTCCCACTGTAGAAGGGCTGCCTATGGAATGACTCACTGGGATGCTTTTCATCATATTCAGTCATCCACTCAGTGACTGCTGCAGTCATTGTCCAATGGGGTTTTGCCGCTGTTTAGCCTAGCAGAGGGCCTGGGAATTTTCCATGTGATGCTGATTTTGTAGACCTGGGATTGCAGTAGTTACAGGATCATGGGAACTTCCATGCACGTTTTAGAGGACAGCCTGTGAGACCAGGCCAGGATCCCAGGATAGGAGTGAAGCTGTGGAATGAAACCAAAGGAACAGTAGAGACCCTAAGAAGTGTGGGAGGCCAGAACTGTGGAACATCCACTGAAGAAAGATAGACCAGACCAAGAGCAGAGCTGGACCAAAAGAGGCTGTATGGGGTGCAGCCAGCAAGGCCATCAGGGTGGGTTCACCATCATGTGCCCTAGATGCTGAATATGGAGTTACAGGATTTAATTTTTGCTTTACTGTATTTTGGTCTTACTTTGGTCCCATTCTTCTTTTATTTGATGTTTATTTGTTGCTGTATAGTTTAGGCTGGTCTTAAATTCACTCTGTAGCCCAGGCTGAGCTCAAACTCAAGGTAATTCTTCTGCCTCAGCCTGCCAAGTTCTGGGATTATCGGCAATCACCACTACAACCCACTCTACTCTTTTTTAAATCCCTTTGTTTCTCACATTTGGAATGGGGATATTTACCTGTGCCATTTTACCTTTGAATTATTTAACTCATTTATTATCGTTACACAGGTTACAATTAAGATGTTACAGCTTTTGTCTAGATGTCCCCTGGAGCCTCATGCAGTCGTAGGTTGGGCTTTTTCAGAGGTGGCTGGATCTAGAGTGTGTGATTGATTCATGATGCGTTAGAATTGAGGTGACTAGGTTAAGGGTATGAAAAAGGCCTGGTAGCCTGGATATAATGTAAAGCACAAAAAGAAGCTTGCTGCTAGTTATTGGAGTTGGCCACTTGCTTGCTTTTGCTGCCTGCCATGAACTAAGAGATTGCCTTGAGTTTCAGAGGAGATTCTAACTTGGAAACTTTCAGGGGCAATGATTGCATTTCCACTTTTGGACAAAATAGTTTATTATGTTAGGCAGAATTGTGAGCTTGGTATTTGGAGATAAAGTAGGATTTAGAGATGAAGCAGGATTTAAGAAGATCGTGTACTTGTCAGGTTTTGACAAGGAATGGATTGTGACTGCATATCATGACTTGTCAAGTTGACTGGAGTGAGAAGCGCTCCTGGGATTAGGAAAGCACACCTCTGGGTGTGTGTAAGAGGGTCGTGAGGTTGTGACCTCGGGGCCTGTGTACAGTTCCTCACCACTTCACCCCTAGCACTGTTGCCTCACTCTGCTTCCTGGCTGCCATGAACTAAGCTTTGCTCAGCTCTCCCATGAAGTTTCTGCCTCGGCACCTTCTGTCATGGACTGAACTCCCAACACCATGAGTGAATCTGGTCTTTCCTCCTTTAAGTTGTGGGTTGTTCAGTGATACCAAAACTCCAACACTTTATGTTCTAGTTTTACCACTGGTCAGTGTCTGAATGGTTTATGACTCAAAAATGGTTGCTGCTATCACTGGCCCACTGCGTGTTTTCTGGCAAATGTATGTTAAGTTGATGTTGGGTTGTATTTAGGAGCTGAGATGTTGAGCCACATACATGTATCCCGTTTTAGTGACGAATTTCTATAAAGATTTTTAAAATCAGTTTATCTTCCCAGAGACAAAAGATACAATTGATGTTTTACAGTAAAATTTTTCTCCTGGGTATATAGTGGCACATTTTGTACACAGGTTTTTGTGTGGGTCTGTGTTTTAATTTCTCTTGAGTATGTGGATAGGATGAAATTTACCAGTTGCTACAGGATGAATTAGTGCTTTCCAACTTCGCCTAGGACATCTCCCGCATCCAGACTTTAGTGCAGCACGGAAGTGTGAGCTCTTGGAGGTCAGTGATCCACCAAGACTTGATTACTGGTATGTGCATATGTCTCAGCGGTGTCAGGTACCTCTGAGGTGATGAATGAAATTTCACAGAAAAGTGAATGTAAGGCCTACAGCCCTCTCTCCAAAGCTGTTCATAAGCCAGTGGTCACTCACATTCTGGAATCAGTGCCTTCTCACTCTGTCCGGATTTCAGCAGCTCAGTGATCTCATGTTTTTATGCTTTCTTCCTGAGATGTATTGTTGTGCCTCTCTTGGAAATTCTCCCCATGTGCCCCGGGTTGGGCCACTCTCTCCATCATGCTCACATAGCAGTTGGTGAATGATTCTGCATCTTCCTTGGCTCATGCAGTTAGAATCGACTTCTTCATGTGACTCTGGCACCACCACCCTGATTAAAATGTTGTGGAGAGTAGTACCAAGAGTCCTTCCTACATGCATTACCAGCGCCTCACCCGGCCCGTGTACATAACTGGCACTCAGGAAATATTCTGTGAGGCTGACTTGGTCAGTGCCATCTGGGTGGCTTCTCTTGCCTCTTTCTCCCACACTGAATTGTTAGGAGAACACCAAGTCCTCTCTCACATAGCATCCCGCATGCTCATCACAGGAGCCTGGCTTATACCCCCTGTTACACTGCTATGAACATTGAGGAAACTTCCACTGAAGGGACAGCACCCCGGCGCCGTCCCTCCAGCTCTCACAGAGTGGGAACCTCAAGATTTTATGCCCTGGACTCCACAAGACTGTGCCAAATGTTTCTCTTTGCTTTTTGTCATTAAAGTTTCCTTAATTCCAGTGAACTTTTGCTCAAAGATTGCTGGTATCCTTGCCGGAAGGAGCAAATGTTACTGCACTGGACCATGAGGCATGCTGTGAAACCACGTATTATATTGTTTAAGTAGAAGGACCGGCCTGTAGATGCAAGAAGCAAGAACTGTCAGAGTATAATATGGATTTTCTTTTGCCTGTGGCCACAGGATGTGTGCCTTAGAGAATGTGTTTATGTGACAATATTAAACCCAGTGGTGTGAAGTCAAAATACAAGTGTAAAATGCTTTGGAATTGTAAAGAGAAGTGACAGGAGTTCCCCATAGGTGGCTTGTTCTTTTATTAGGATTAAATATTTATTTATCTTTTTTCCTGCAGTCATTTAAATAATTTCACAATCTGGCTCTTGGAATGAGGTTTTTAATAACAAGCTCTACATTTAGACTTTGCTCTTCTTGACAAGACTACTTTTAGGACAGAGGAGGCTGAGTTCCAACATGACTGAGTTTTACGTAGTTCACATTACCCACAGTTGAGCTGGCAGAGTAATGTAGGAAAAAAGGAAGAAATCTGGGTGGAATTAATTAACCTTGAAGAATGACAGTTACCTCTTTCCTAACAATATGTTTGGGGTGATGTCAGTCTCTTAGAAAGTTCAAATGTAAAATTACAGTGCTACTCTCAACGTTTTTGTTTGAGTTGAGAACTATAATATTGAACTATTAACTCTGTTCTGATGTGAACTGATATTTTAGCAGCACTTTTGATACTGTGATTTGTGAAGCTTCAGTAACGACCTTAGTTATGTTTGGGAAAGAAAACTACAGAGCAGTCACCACCTGATAAGCAGCCCCGTGACTTGTCTTTCCCCGTTAGGAAATGTATCCATACTGCCGTTCTCATGAGTGGTGCTCACTTTGTCTTCTACTGAGCTGTGGCCAGCCCGGCCGTGGCTATTATTCTCCTGCCTGTGTCAAAAGTAAGACAAGAGAATGAAGACAAATTTGCAGAAGAGAGATCTGCAGGAAGCTGAGACTAGTGCACAAAGCTGCCCCATGGTCTGTATTTCTAGAAGAAAACAATGATGCTTGAGAAAAAGTGGAGCTTATCTAGAAAGTGTATAGAGAAGGTCACCCCAGGGCTCGTTAGCTGTCACACGGTGGTAGCAATGAAGGAGGGAAGGGACGTTGAGGCTATCTAGTCTCTGGATACATGCCTCCTGCCTCCCCATCTTATTCTTCTTTTATTGGCACCAGGACTGGTGCCTAGTGTTTAAAGGACAGTCATGTGACCACTTGCAGAGCAAGACGTGGTGCTGAGCTATGTGGACCCATCTGCTGGGTTCCGGGACAGCACAGCCCACTTATGAGCTCTGCGCACTCCTCCTGCTGTGGTTCCCTCTGCTGTGAGAGCAGCCAAGGTCTCATCATCACCTTCCTCCCCTGTCCTCATGCCGTGTTCTTTGGATTATATTTGCTGAATTTAGGCAAAGAATGAAGCTGTGAAACGCACAGTCTTTTGGGGAGGGGAGCAAGCAGTCCTTCTGTCTCTCCCTGGTGATGCCAGAGGTTAGCCTTGTGGTTTCCTGAAAAAAATCTGACAACTTGTATAGGCCAAGCAAGTTCTCCAGCAAGTTTCCCTACCCTGTGGGGCTCTGTGTCGTTCTCACTTCATCTCCCAATGAACTTACACGGGTCACTTTTCTATCCTGTATGACACCATAGGAGCCAGAATGACCCTGGCTGCTCTGCCATGGGCCTATCAGGTAGAGGTTGCTCCTGTGTCCTTCAGGAGATGATGGTCCACCCTCACCATGTGTGGCCATCAGGACACTTCATGAGCTGTGTCCACTAAGGCTTCTCCAATCCAGGGAGGGTCCCCTGGAGGGCTCTCCTCCTCTGGTGATGTCTATGTCATGCGGCTCAAGCACTCACAGCACACCCTTTAGGAAGCATAGATAGAGGGGCTACACTCTGAAATACAGATACAGGACCGTAGTGGCTTATCATTATTGCCAAGTTCTATGTACTCCACATAATCCTACACTGCACTTTTGTACAACAGATGGTACACTGCAGCTTTTACACCAGCTCCCCTGAAACTCACATGTAACAAGTCACTTTTCCCCACCATTGGGAGATCTGTGTCACTGGGCAGTAGGGGATTTTCAGCCCCATTATAATTTCATGGGACCACTGAGGTATATGTGGTCCAAGATAGATGAGAGCACCCTTATGTGATAGCTGCAATTGCTTCTTATATGGAAATGATCATCCATAAAGTAAACCACATAGCATCACTCTTCATGCTCAGTGGACCCTGAAATATGAGCCCCAGAGCCTGAGCTGTACCATGACCATATGCAATGTAAGTCCAGCTGTGCTCAGTTCCAGAGGGACAGAACAAGGTATGCAACATGTTGTTAAAGTTAGTAAAGTGAAGATGCAAGAGAACTTCTCCCAGTCTCTCAGAAACATAGTAGTTGGAGCAACTGAGAAACTTCATGATAGTGGTGTCTCCTGGGTATTTCCCAGGATGCCCCTCACCCAGGCCAATCAGACATGGCCACGCCTGCAGAGACAGTTTCCCTCACCACCTCTTGTATTGTTTCCCTGCAGTTTTCAGTGAAGAACCACACTCCAGCCTCTACTTCGTCAATGCATCTCTGCAAGAGGTAGTGTTCGCAAGTACCTCGGGGACGCTGGTGCCCTGCCCGGCTGCAGGCATCCCTCCTGTGACTCTCAGATGGTACTTAGCGACGGGCGAGGAGATCTACGATGTCCCCGGGATCCGCCACGTCCACCCCAACGGCACTCTCCAGATCTTCCCCTTCCCCCCCTCCAGCTTCAGCACCTTAATCCATGATAATACTTACTATTGCACAGCGGAAAATCCTTCAGGGAAAATTAGAAGTCAGGATGTCCACATCAAGGCTGGTGAGTGCTTTCCTGTCTTTTTGGGATGGCAGGGTGGGGATGACAGAGTAAAAGTGCCATACCAGGCAAGGGCCGAGGAAAAACCTCCAGCCATCAGCTTGGCACTGCTGATGTGCTTGCTATGTGGAGCTGGTCCCTGTGCTGGGTCTCCAGGTGCCTTGCAGTGTTGGAGCTAGGCCTTTCGGTCGCAGTGATGACACAGCAGATGGTTCTGAGCTGTACCCCAACCTCATTCTGTTTTCACTAATGGATATGTGGACCATGCTGGGGCTGCTCCCCGGGTATTTGCCTCCACGGTGCATTTTCCCACCCCCACCTCCCCATATCCTTTGAACTGGAGCCAAAACAGCATAAACATGTAATGCAAACAAGATCAATCCAATATCCTTGTAAAATAAAAAAGGCTATTTTAACATTTGTGACTGTATCACATATTGCTGAAATATGTTCCTTTTAACAACATATTGTGACTGTTTTAAATCATCATTGCTACAAGTCAGTATAGAGAGGCAGCCAGTGAGACACAGACATCAAAGGCCTTATGTGCAGGACATACTGTGTCCTTCCGGAGATGCGACAGGCCCTGAGCACAACTTCGCAGCTGGGCTTCTGTTAGCAAACAGCATTTTGAGCCTTTAAGCCTTGCTAGAAATACTTGGGTGGCTGACAGAACGCAGGGCAGAGAGTGCAACTCTGTTGTCTTCTGCATCCACCAGCGGGGAGCTCTGGGGTGAGTTCTGCGGCCACCGCAGAGCCTGGGGAAGAGGTCATGGTGTGAGTGGAACCTGCGATGCTCCTGAATCTCTGAGCACGGTCCTCGATAGGAGTGATCAAACCTGAGATGGTGACTCACTTCACCGGCTCGTCACTTTCCGACTGTATTTGATCTCCGCGACACGCCTGTGAGTTTTTCAACCAGTACAAGAATGCGTGTAAAAGAAAGGCACAAAATTGGCTTTAATCAAGAGATATGAAAATTTAATGTGTCAGATCATTAAAATAAAGCAAATGAAATCTGTAGAGAGGCCTCTAATCCTGACAGAGAGATATAGTGCCTGCTTTCGGCTTGGCAGATTGAACATTTTAATGATGTGTTCTAAGAACGTATTTATAGTCTACAAAGCACCACTCAGAGAAGCCTGAAATTTCAAACAGCCCTACCTGTATGTATTAAGCCATAATTTCCTGTTGGTTTCCTGTTGGATAAAAGAATCCAGTGCTTACCCCTGCCTCAACTGCTGCTTTCTGAAATTGTCAGACAGCTGATGGTGTTGGCATGACATGGAGAGTTTTGCAGGGAGGGAGGTTCATCAGCATGACTGACATCGATACCACCCATGCCCTCTGCACAGTTGTGCCATTGCTGGTTATGAGCTGAGGCCTTGTGGTGCATGAGTCTAGTGCACACACACATGCACATGTACACACACACACACACACACACACACACACACGCCCTCACTGCTATGGCAGTGTAATCATTTAAAATGGGCATTCCTATTGCCCAAATGAAATGTATTTTCTTATCTAAATTGCTTCCTATTCCGGACACATTATAGTCACAATATTTTATGTATGTGTGTGTGCGTATGTGTGTATATATTTCTGCAGATTGAGCCTAGGGCTTTGTGCTTGATCAGCACATATCTGCCACTGAGTCACACTTCTAACCCTACAGTCATCTTTTCAGTTTTATATGAAATTCCTGGAGACGCTGCTCCCCATGGGTAGATGTGGACACTGGTGCAGAATGGAACGGCCCCCCAAGCTCAGGTGGGGTGTGTATGTTGACTCTGACTATGGCTCCTCATGAGGGTCAGCCCTTCCCGCTGTCCTACTGGGTGGGCGAGGGCCTCCTGGAGCCATTTAGGGCATCGTCACCTTTCCTTTGGGAGCCCAGAGAATTCTTTTCTCATCAGTTTTTGCTAATCTTGATGTAGATCTGGGCTCCAGCAACAGATGGAGGGCTTGGTCATGATGTCTTACTAGTCATTAGTCCCAGGTCTCCTCTAAATCGTTTCCCACCCTTTGGACTCCAAAGGCTGGGATGCCGATGGGCCACACGGCACAGGATGCACCCTGCCTGCACTGTAGGTGCCAAGCAGCAGTCTGCAGTATGACGTAGGGCAGGCAGAGAGGATGTGTCCAGGGAGGGCCCTCGTGGGTCTGTGGTGATGACCAGCGTGTCATGGGGGCTCTTATTGTGGCCAGATGGAGGAGCAGGAGCCTTTCATCTGAATCAACCCAAAGCCAAACAAAGGAAGAAAATCCAAAGGACACAGCATGAGACAATGGTCAAGCCCAGGCTCAAGCATGAGAGACAGAGCACTGGGAGGATAGATGTGACAGTCGGCTCTGGGTTGCCTTGTTCTTCTGGGTTACGTTTCTGGAGAATAATGACCTGCATGCAGGTTTGTAGAGCAGGTTCATCCCCAGGTGCCCAGTGGGAGCAGCAAAGTGATGTTCAGTATGTTGAGATGTGTGTAAGGAGGAAGACTCTCTGACTTACCCCTAGTTAGGCTCCTCCTAGATGCTACTAAATATATCGTCCACTTTTCCCTTCCATGTCTCTCTTCTCATTTTTAGCAAGAATTCTAAGTCATCCTCCACCCAGATAATGAAGCAAGTTTCTTAACCTTCACCTTTGGTGTGCAGATTTCAGGCAGCCCTTTGGCAACAATCCTGTGGCAGGAATTTTTCTACCCTTACCAAATGTCTATCCTTTAATAGAAATCATGTCCTTTGTAGGAAAACGAAGGCACCTTGAGACCATAATGCTAAGTGGAATAAATCAGACACACAGCTTAAATATTACAGGGAAAGTCTAAATAAAGAGCAAAATGGAAGACAGATAGGAAACAGCTTTCTCAAATGGGAAGGGGTCAGGAGATGGAGCAAAGTGAAAGGGGCAGGGGAGAGAGGAGGGAAATAAGAATGAAGCCGGGTTCTGCGCAGCTCTGATTCCCCTCGAGGAGTGAAGCACGAGGTGCTGCAAACACAGACTAACACAGATTGAGAGAGAAAGAAAAGTGTGGCAAGGACTCTAGATTTTCTTTACAATATGTTTTACTCTAAGAGAATAAGTCTTAGCTACTGGAATACAACTAACAAGCAAAGGAATTATTTCTTGAATTTAAAAAATCGACCATTTAAAAAATGTGTTATGGTGTTTGTGACAACTGTAGAAATAACTGTATGACAAGAGTATGAGTAAAGCCGAACATAAAGACATAGGAGTGTAATACTATAAGATTCTCTTAGTGTGTGTGGAGTGTGTGTCCTCACCAGCCTGGACATGGAGGTGAGTTATAGGATGCACTGAGAGCCCATGGCAATTATTAAACAAGCTAGCCCAACACCTGACAGCTAATAAGCCAGTAAAGGACAGAAGCAAACATTAAAAGGCAATACAAAATCAAGATGAAACTAATAAGAAAAGTGAAACAAAAACTAGTGACAATGATAGAAATCAAGTAATAAAATGATAAGATTAGACCTAAGGATATCCAATATATATAAATGCTCAATCCATCTAAATTACAAGACAGAGATTGCTGGATTCGATTCAACACTGCTTAAAAGAAAAAACTTAAGAAAGTCACAGTAGGGCATCAGCCAGTTTTCTGTTGCTGTACCAAAATGCCTGTGGCTGTATACTTCATGTTTTAAAAATACACTTACTTAGGGCCGGGGATATAGCTCAGTGGTTCCGGCACCTGTCTTGCAAGTGCAAGGGCCCAGGTTCGATCCCCGGTAACCACATACAATACTGGGTGTGGAGACTCACGCCCAGCAGCAATCAGCACCACATACCACAGTGCCGGGCATGGTGGCTCATGCCTGTAATCCCAGCGCTTGGGAGGCAGAGGCAGGAGGATTGCTGTGATGTGAGTTTGAGGCTGAGCTCAGGGCCAGCCTGAACTACAATGCAAGACCTTGTCTCGAAAAAAAAAAAAAAAAAGACCCTTACTTGGCTTCCTCTGTTCAAGCTCCTCTAAGGGTCTCCTTAGAGTGACAAGATGGCTGAGAAAGAGGAAATAAATCAATAAATCAACTGCACACAGGACTCATGCTGGGCTAGGAAGCCAGACAGACTCAGGGCCAGGCTTCCTGTTCTTATAAACTCCTCTCTCCTTAGAACTGACTGGACCCCAAGATCACGTCAGTCCATTCTGAGGGTCACACCCCAGTGACACGCCCTTTCAAAGGCTCCACTGTGTCTCAGAATCCCCACATGGCAGACAGAGCTTCCAGCATACACACCTTTGTGGGCTAGTAAATAGGTGGAAATAAAAGATGAGGAGAGATGTACCATATTCATGGAATCATATCTCTCTGAGAAAGAGAGAAGTTATACTATTAAGTAAGGTATATTGTGTATCAAAGAATGTTCAAGGGCTAAAGAGGTCATGGCATAGTATCAAAGATGCCAGCTAGGGGGCGTGACCATACTAAACCTTTGTGCACTTAGTAACAAAGCCTCAAAATACATAGTATACAAACTGATAGAAGGAAGTGGGAGGCAAGTCAGAATTGTAGGTGAACATTTTAATATCCCACTTTCAATATTGATAGAGATAGAAAATCAGAGTAAAGAATATTAGAATCACAATATCAGTTAACTTGACCCAATTAACATTAAAATAAAGAACAGTCTGTGTTCTCTCTTGGCACACATGGGCATTTACTAACATATCATATTCTGGTGAATAAAACAAACTTCGGATGAGCTATTAAAATTCAAATCGAATGAAGTATGTCCTTTCATCATTAGGAATTAAATTAAGAATTACTGATAATAAAATCTTTGTGAAATCACTGGATATTTAGAAGCTAACAAATTTATAAATGATTATGTGTCCGAAAAAAAAAAAAGGCAGAAAAAAATCAGTGAAAAGAAAGTAGGGAACTTTTTGAACTGAAAGAAAATAAACACACAAAATATATAAGAATTTTGGGTCAGTTGTCAGCTACAAAAAAGGAAGAAAAGAAGAGGTCATTAGAGCAGTTCTTGGGACAGAAATTTATAGTCCTAAAAGCTTATATGTACTAGAAATGAAAATAAAGGGCTCAAAGAGTTTTTTCACTTTCTACCTTAACCTTAAAATAAAAAAAGAAAATTAAAAATATAAGCAGGAAGAAAATAATAAAACTCAGGATGGGGGTGGGGATTTAGCTTGGTGCTTCCGGCACTTGTCTTGCTATCACAAGGGCCCAGGTTCAATTCTGGGTAACCACAAACAACAATGTTGGTTGTGGTGACTCATGCCCAGCAGCAATCAGTACCACATACCACAGTGCTGGGTGTGGTGGCTCACGCCTATAATCCCAGCCCTCAGGAGGCAGAGGCAAGAGGATTGCTGTGAGTTTGAGGCTGAGTTTAGGGCCAGCCTGAACTATAATGGGAAATCTTTTCTCAAAAAACTACAAAAAACAAACAAACAAACAAAACCTCAAGATGGAAATCAATAAATTGTAAAACATAAGCAGTATAGGAGATCTATGACACGATTTCCTTGAAAATAATTATTAAAATTTATGCAATTTTTTGTCAGAATGAAGAAAATAAAAGACAGGCTACCAACATCAAAATGAGGAAGTGACATCTCTAGACTTTCTACAGTTATCATAACAAGAATAAGGGATATTAAGAACAAGTGTATGCCAATAAACTCAATAACCTAAATGAAGAATTCCTTTAAAAAATCACAGAATGCTAGACTCACTTAAGAAGAAATAAATAAACCAAGTAGCCTGATATAAAGGGTTACATTTGTAGATACAATTTTCCTATAATGAAATTCCAGACTGAAATAGTTTCTCTTTGAATTCTGCTGAGTATTTAAAGAAGAAATAAAACAAGTTCTAGAGATTCTTCTAAAAATTGAAGAAGAAAGAATATTTCCTCTAATCATTTTATCATGTCAGAATTACCTCAATACTAAAAACAAAGTCATTACTAGAAAATTACAGATAAATACTTTCATGAATATAGATACTAAAATTCTCAAAGCATTAACAAATTGAATAATATATAAAAGAATAAATAGAAAATGTTATCATTGTGGAAGGTTTATCTCCAGAATGCAAGATAGGCTTCAAATCTGAAAATCAATGTCATTCACTATAAAGTATTTAAAGTAAAGACCATCTGATTACTTCAACAAATGAGAAAGCATCAACTAATCCAATATCCATTTATGATACAAAAAAAATCTCCTAGAAAACTAGTGGTAGAAAGGAACTCCCTCAATACAAAAGCAAGAGTAAAAACCCTAATAGAGCCAGTATTGTTCAAAATCTAAAGATTAAATGCTTCTTTCCAAAGACAAAAACAGCATCAGTGTGTGTACTGCTGCTGCAGTGCTTATGCTCATCCTGTGCTGGGAATTGCAGCCAGAGCAATATGACAAGAAAAAGAACAAAAGTGCTTTCTGATTACAAAGATAGAACTTTTCCTGTCTGCAGCTGCAGATGACAATTGTGAATTCAGAAAGCTAATGGAATAATCTTAAAGGTAGCAGAAGGAATAAGGGAGCCTGTCAAGATTGTGGTGTTCAGGATCTCTCTTTCTCTGTCTTACACACACACACCCACACACACACACATTCACTCTTCACTGGTTGAAGGATGCAGGGCCACTATACCCAAAATAACCTACAGATTTAACACAAGCCCACTGAATGTGTAGTAGGCTTAAGAAAAACATTGGTAAGTTGATTGAAAATTGCTATGGAAACACAAAACTGCTAGAACAGTCAAAACAACCTCCAAAATAATTACCCAGGATGGCTAATGCTATTCACTTCAGTACTTACTGTAAGGATAATTATTATAAACAGAAGGAATATAAAGATCTTCAGAAACACACACATGGGCACACCTGAGCATTCACAAAGGTGCACAGGCAACTTACTGGAAAATTGACAATCATTTCAACAAATGAGGTTAAAGGTTATACTGCCATGTGAAAATAGTAAATTCAGTTTCCACCTCAGTGTGTTGCCCAGAGAATCTTGAAATCCTGAGTTCAAGCAGTCATGCTGCCTCAGCCTCCTGAATAGCTGGGATTACAGGCATATACCATAGTGCCCAACTTTTACCTCAGAGACTCCAGCATCTGCAGGTCTAGTCTCTGAGGGGTCCTGACACCAACCAGGTTGCAGATACTGGGATACCTGTGTCCCCAAGCACCTGTCCTGGCCCACGCATCCGCATTGAGAAGCAGCCACAGATAGAGGAGGCACATGGCCCCTGTGAAGGTGAACACGGGTCTCCTGGGAGGGTAACACAAGTTCTTATGCTCGGGGACAGAGGGTGGGCTCAGTCAGCCACAGGCTCTTCTGCCAAAACGCATCTCCCTGCCCAGGAATGAGTGGGTGGAAGACTGTATGTCTCTGCCTCGAGACTCTGCCAGTGTGTGGGGCCCTGTCACTCTGCACAGGACTCTCCTACCGCTGGGAGTGTGTGTCCAGACGCCATGGTTGTAGCCTCCCCCAAGAAATGGGAGACACAAAAAACAAAAACAGGAGCATAATTTCCCAAGCTGCTTTTCAGCCTTCATAGAAATATTGCTAATGAGAATTTATTTTCCAGATACTGGGAACCAAACTCAGGGCTTTCACACTAGTTACATCCCCAGCCCCTTTTTATTTTGAAATAGGATCTCACAAAGTCCTTGTGTTGCACAGGCTGCTCTTGAACTTGTACCTTCCTGCTTCAGCCTCCCAGGCTACAAGTGGAACTGCAGGCATGTGCTACCACATTCAGCTATGAAGGATTATTTTAGCTGTTTACAAGGATTCCCAGAAAAGGTTCTCTTGTTCGGCTTTTTTTGCACTTAGAAAATTCTTCGGGGACCCAGAGCGGTTTCTCATATTTGTAGGACAACTCCCCCCTCCCGACACCTTCCAGGGACTAGTCAAGGGGCTTTGACTGCACACTCGCCTTTTGGGGTAGGAAGCAGTGCATGTGAGTGGGTGTTGGAGGACCAGAGATGTAGGCTGGGGGGCTTTTCCTAATGACTTGGACAGCAGCTACTCCATGTACACGTGGTGTGAGCTGTGCTTAGGAAGTCCCTGGCTGTGCCGCTGACCACTCTCTTCCTGCCCTGCAGTTTTACGGGAGCCCTACACAGTCCGTGTGGAGGACCAGAAGACCATGAGAGGCAATGTGGCCGTCTTCAAGTGCATTATCCCCTCCTCGGTGGAGGCGTACGTCACTGTCGTCTCATGGGAGAAAGACACTGTCTCACTTGTCTCAGGTAAGCTGTGTTCAGCCGCACGGACAGGCAGGGGCCTGGCCGAGCCCACTCAGCAGGCAGTAGAGTGTCGGCTTGGATGGGATCCGAGGACCCTGAGTGTGCTGAGCTGATGCTGTACAGCCCGTCAGCCTGCTGAGAGTGTTTTCTTCTGCTTTCCAAGAGTCCGATGCAGCAATCTGTGGTGGAACTATGGTGGAGAGAAATTAGTTACTTGTGCTATGAGTGTCTGTGTTAACTTTATAGGAAAGTATGATTTTATTGCTGTGTTTTAAAATGGGCAACAGGATTGTATCATCGGTGAGACCCCTCGGTCTCACATGGGCAGTTAGTTGCTACTCTGAAACCAGAGTTGGGGAAGTTGCATTTTTTATTCTTTCACATATGTTAAAAGTTGGACCAGAGCATTCTTGTAAGAACATATATTTAGAACGGAAATGTGCATCTGTGTACGGATACTTTCTTGGAGTACATGTGGTGGGCAGGAATAAAGCAACAGGAAGTAGGCTTCTGAGAAGCTATGTCTTCGCCTCTGCTGACAGCAGGTGTGGAAGTTACTGTCTTGCGCGGTACTGCCGTCCTGGATGCTTTGGGTTCCTGTTGTGTGTCCCCATGTGAACGGCTCTGGGCATTCAAATGGGGTGTCTGCTGCTGGAGAAGATTGTGGTGGACACGAGCTGCTGCGCTTGTGTATCTTTATGCTCTCAGACATTGTGTGAGCACACATACATACACACGTTAACGTGATTCTTGACTAATGTCAGCACTGTAGGGAGAAATTGGAACTTGGGTCTCACAGACACTGCGTCTTTGTTTATGGCTTACTGATTAGCTAGAAAGTACAGTTACCCTACATCAAAAAGGTTCTGAAAAGATTCAAGTCCAGATGGAAGTGTTTTGCTCTTAGAGCACATTGTACAAATGTAGGATATAATGGAAGTTTTTAGGTTGTCTCAACATTGCATTTGTTTATTTATTTATTTATTTTTAGACAGACTCTATGCTGTTCAGGTTGGCCTTGAACTCAGTGATCCTCCGGTCTCAGCCTCCCGAGTGCTGGGATCATAGGTGTGTACCACCATCCCCAGCTCTTAATATTGTTTTAGCAGTGAACCCAAAACTCAGCGAATTTTTGACCTTATGATGATCCATCTACATAATTTCTTAACATTCTTAACATTGAAGTAGTAAAACAGCAAAGTTTGAAAACTGAAATCTGATTGCTGCAGTCAGAACAGATTCCTATGCACACTTCTGTTGCTAACCTGCCTACATTAAGATCTTACTTCCCTCTTCTTTGGGTCAGTTTGGTTTTCTGAGTGACAGAGACTTGGTTGGCAGTCACTGAGGCAAGTTGCACAACCACGACAGGCTCGAGGAGACACGAAGCACTAGAAATGTGGGTGGAAGTGGAAATGCCCACCACAGGCTTTACATAGTCCTCTCCATGACGTGATGTGGACACTGTACTTCCCAAGCACCTAACTAATGTGAGGTCTCACATTCCCTGCAGTCTATGTGAAAAGGCTCATTTTCCTTTCGATGTGGACCTAGCTGAGTGACTGTGGATGGTAACATGCACACAGCATGGAGAGAAGAGGGAGAGCTGGTGAGCAGGGTACAGAGCTGGGCCTTGCTGGCAGGGACCATCCTCGGCTCGTGCATCACGCACTGTGGCTTTGCTCTTCTGTGGAACTTCAAAGGCAACAGCAGATGTCACCCCTTGGACTAGGGTCCAAGTTCCTCACTTCCCAGGAGGATCTGCTCCACAGTCCAGCGCAGCTTTTTGCCAGGGAGTCAGGCAGCAGGTTCCTTTAGGAAGACAGACAGGCAGACTCAGGGGGCTGAGCCTAACAGGCCTATACTTAAAATGACCTCGCAGGTAACAACAGGACCCTGAGCTGTTAGGATCTGTTGGGAAGAGGTGGAAATTGGCAGCTGCACAGCGGGGGTGGACACCACATGGTCTCTCAGGTGGTGACACGGTTCCATCACCAATCCTGATACAGCCAGCTTCAGATGTTTAGAGGGAGTAGATGAGGGTCCTGTTCTTCTCTGGTGGCAGAGTCGGGGTGGGACTCCCTCTGCCACCTTGGAGAGGCTGTGGGCCTCAGAGGTGCAGGGATGGGATGGCCTTGCACAGCCTAGGCCCAGGAGCAAGCCTTTGCTCAGAATTAGCGCTGAGCTCAAGACAGGCACCCTGTGTGCTGCTTGCACAGCAGGTGCCTTGTGCAGTGATTTGCCTAGGCCTTGCTGACAAGCCAGTGTTTCCCGACAAGTCCTGTGGACCTGGTCAGATGTGTCTCTTGTAGTGCTCAGCATCCCAGCGCCCTCCCCACATTATCCAGACACCTGAGGGTGCAGTGTGTTGACTAGTGGATTTGCCTCAGGAAACCTTGCTCTGTGGAGAAGCTCTCTCCATGTAGTCACTGCTTCTGCTGGTAGAGAAAAGTGATTAACTAAGTCAGCCGTGGGATGCAGCGGTGCAGGCTTCTCACTGCAGGAGGAGAACGGTGTTGGCCAAGCTTAGAAAGCCGGGCTGTAGCCATTAGGTCAGTGCTGGCCAACGCTGGACAACTACAGGCTCCATGGGATGGTGCTTATTCCCATAGCCATTGGCTGTGGGGTCTTGGGCCCTTAGAGTGGCAAAGGGCTGCTTTTTTGTAGGTAAGCACTAGGTTACACACATTTCTAGCCCAGGAGCTCTTTGGAAATGTTGGCTAAAATAGATGAGTATTTGTCTTCTCTAAGTTCTTTTTCAGTGGCAATAAAAATTTAAAATGTTAAGAGTCTTTCTATAAAAAGGAATAAAATGGTTTCTACCTGCACAGCTTCCTGCCTATCTCGCCTCAGGTTGCTGAGGGGGAAGATGAAGCTCTGGACTTCACCCTTCTGGGACGTGACCCAGCTGATTTCTCTCCAGGGGAGCCCCGCAGTGGCCTGGTGTCTTCTTGGGACCAAATTTAGCCTCTTCCCTATATAGGTCACGAGGTTTCCAATATCAAGGTTATAAATGAATTCATTCACTTTGTGTTGGTCTTTGGACAGAAAAGTCCAACAGCTTGAAAGTGGGAACCCAGTCATTCTCCCCCAAGGGAAGGGAGCTCTTGATGTCCGATGCTGTCGCCTGGGCATGTGCCCTGGGCTGTGGGGTCACACTGCCACCTGCACTCTCTAGCCATGGGATGGCAGAGAGTGGGGCCCTGCAGGGCACACAGGGGCAGGCACAGCATGTGGCCGAGTCTGAAGTGACCCACTGCCTTCTTTCTGCTCCAACACGAGCCAGGACATCGGCTTCCTGGTGTCTTTGTCCTTCCTGATGCTGAGCAATGATCAAAGTGCTTTCGATGTCAGAGTGTCTGTGTGGCTGGTGACAGTAAGCAGTCTATGGCCATGAGCTCAGGAGGTGCTGCCAAGGTGCGTGGTCAAGAGCCATGGTGCATAGGACAGCAGCCACACCCTGCCCGGTTCCACTGGCTGCCTGGCAGAGCCACTTCCAGACAAAAGAAGTGGCAGCCAAAGCCCGGCATCCTGTCTCTGCTTCTCCTGATAAAATTGTAAGCCTCTCACCAGGGGTTTAGCTACATTAACATCAAAGACACAGCCCAGGGGTAACTGGATTGGGAAAATGGAAAAAGCAAACACTTCACAGTTCTCAGAGAAACTGCCTCCCTCCATGGCACTAGTGTTTTCCATTTCGATGCTTCCTATCTGAGCACCTCTGTTCGCCATCTTGCCAGAGGATTGATCTCACAGGAGTACTGAGGTCAAGTCCAAGGATGACTGTCAAGTTCTGCATTTTGAGTAAAATGAAACAGTTTCTATGTGGAGTATCGCCCTCTGCACAATTTAATGACCCTGGTGCTCAGGTGTCTATTGTGTGGTTCTGGGCCTCCCAGATAGCACCGGACCAGGTTTGTGAAGAGCAGTCATTCCCAGAGCCCTGGGGCTGCCACTGTGGCATCAGGAGGAGCCTGTATCTGAGCAGAGGGTGCAGGTCCTGGATAGTGCTACCTGCGCCAGCAGGAAGGGCCTGGGTTGAAGTTACACGGGAAGATCCTTGTGCAACCATCTGGGAAGGGGTGCTTACAAAGGGCTCGCTCTCACCAGCTTGGCTGGTGGGGACCTTTCTACCAGCCCCATTTCTTACAGCAGCCACGGGCCCCTCCCGCGTGCCAGCTTTAATGGGGAGAACAGGTCAGAACAGCTGTGTGAGTGCTTCTCTGTCCCCTGAGCTTCTTTCAGGATGGTGGCTTTATTCATTTGTTTTTTTCCATGTGTTCAACCATCGTGGTTGGAGTCTTCTCATCCCCACCGTGGAGAAAGCCAGTGACTACGATGGTCTGTCTTTAGTATCTCTTTGCCTAGTTCCTAACGCTCCCAGCCACAGGAAGCTCTCGTCCCAGCATGTTCCATGGCACACTTTGCCCATCTCGCTGTGCATGCAGCTTTTTCACCATCTAGCATAGGCTGTCTTCTCTGCACCTCCTGTCCCTGTGAGGTTCCAGTCCCTTGTGAGGAGGCAGATGACCAGCTAGGCTGTCATGTCCTGTGTGGACTCGAGTCTGTTCTCTGACTTCTGTGATTCTCATTTCAGGGAAGTGAGAAAAGGAATCATTCATGCCAAGTCCCTGTCTAAGTCATCATTATCAGCAAGCTGCAGTCACAGTCAGAAAAAAGGGTCACCCGGTGACTTGGCACAGAATCAGAAGAGAGGACACCAGATGAGAACTCCAAATAAAAACCTAGCTGCTCTGGAGATTTCTGTGCCAGCCTTAGGGACTGGAGATAGTGTGGACTGTGCAGGGCCATGGCGCTGCATCCTGGCACTGGCTAAATGTGGCACAAGGCCATTCAGTCTCTTCAGCATGCAGAGCAGTAGCTGGGCCCCAGATCCTTGGAGTTCCTTTTCCCCTTCTGTGTTGCTGAAGGTGCCCCAGCTTTTCCTCCTGGGTCTAAGGATCCTAGTTTTATTTTTGAGGTTCTGAGAGCAGCTCTTGGATGTGTTCAACTCCCATGTTAAATAACTCTTCCCTTGGTCTGTTTCATACTTCTATGTTTTCTTCCTTTTTTCTGGAAGACTTTTGAGAGAACAGTCCATCCCATTCTATTCCTAACCCTTGTTCTCCTGGAATTTACCTCTCTGAGGGTGCCTGGGGCTTTCTGATGTCAACTCCTGAAGGTGTCCACTCTTGTCCGGTTCTGCCTGAACTTCCTGTAGCAAGGAAACGTTGGCCTCGGGCCCATCCATTGCGTATCAGTCAGCTGAGGCTGCTGGGCAAAGCGCCTCCCACTGGGTGCAGGCCTCAGAAGAGCCATTTGCACCGTTCTGGGGGCCAGCAGTGCTAGGTCAGGGTGCAGCATAGTCCAACTCTGGCCAGAGCTCTCCTGGGCTGGCTCGCAGGTGGTGCTTTCCTTCTACTCTGACTTCCGCAGCTTAGTCTCTCCTGTCCCTGCCTGTGAGGACACAGATCCTGTCAGTCAGGGCCCATCTTTGGAAGCTGGCTCAGGCTTGGCCCCCTCCTGGGTCTGCATACAGTTGCACTGGAAGTGAGGACTTGGTCCCAGGCTGCTGCCTCATGCGCTGTCTGTGAAGTTACTCGGCCTGGTCAACCTTCCCACCATGTTTCCCCCCAGTGTCTCTTTCCTTGGCTTCACATCTTTTCTTCCCCATTTGTCCATGGAAGCCGCCCCAGCCCAGTCAAAGCCACTCTCAGTTACTCCATGTGCCTTCCGCCTCACCCTCCCTGTGCAGTGACTTCTGTCCAGGCAAACCCACGGTGAGAGAACACATTACCCACACATTACCCCCACTCCTCAGAGCTCCCCGAGCTCATTACCTAGGCCTGCCAGGACCCAGACGTCCCCAAGTCATTTCCATCTGGAAACCACAGAAGCGCTGTCTTGCACCTGAGGTGCCCTGCACCTCGACACCCCCTGGTTCACAGAGGCTCCATAGTAGTAGTCTTTGCCTTTGCTGTGCTGTGGTTTTTTTCAGTCCTACTCTGTGGTGACCCCCTTGAACTCATGACACCTGCAGTTTTTCTGTGTCCAGCAAAGGTCATGTTCTAGGTGCCAGGATGGATGTGGTGAGAAGATGGGATGCTATCCTGCAGGGACAGAGCTGTCCCACTCTTTAGATGTGCTCTTGCATGTATCAGGCATCATTGCATTTCCTGGCTGACACGTAGTAAATGGCTTATTATTAAATGTGAGCCTTAAATAAAAACAACAGTTAAAAAGAAGGACACAAAGTGTCAAGGATCCACAGTCAGGTGGCCCCCGTCCCTCAGCCCTGCCCCCACCTGGAGACACTCCAGTTGGCTGCCACAGCATCAGCTATCCTTCTGTGTACTCACCCATGTGTCAGGCTGGGCTCCGGGCCAACATGGGGACAGCATCAAGGTGGCCAGGGTCAGGGCACCAGGGACCCAGGCTGACAGCTGGGCTGGTGCTGTCAGGTCACACGCATGGACACATGCTTTCTGGACCTACTCTGTGTACCTTCCAAAGCACGTTACACAGGTTCCTCCCACCATGCTGGGGCACACAAGCAACCCCATCGCACAGCGCTGTGTGAAGCAGGTCCCAGCTCATGCGTCAGCGAAGGTCCCCACGTGCAGGCCCGGGAGGTGACCCAGGATCCAAAGGAGGGGATTGTTAGAGAAAAAATGAGTAATAGCCTTGTCAGATGATGAGTGGTCTGAAAATGCATCTGTGAAATTTTATTCTCACAAATCAGGTCCAGATTCACTGAGATTTGTGGGTAACAGTCACTTGGGGTGCGACTTTTGTAACTAAGTCCTATTTGGAAAGCAGCGCTGACTGTCCGGGGTACATATAGAGGCATCAGGGAGAAGCTGCAGGCTGTCTGGATCTGGGCAGTGCCTGTAGAGGTGGGGTTAGGCTGGGGCTGCCGAGTCCAGCAGTAGGAGAAGGTGCATGCTGAAGGCTGCCCACCCTGCAGCACTGTAGTCAGTAGGTAAGTGTGTCTTCTATATCACCTTTAAAATCCCCTGATGGGGTCACACGAGCTTCTGCAGATGAGTTCAGCCCTCTAAGTCTGCTAGCAGGATTTGAACCCATTTTATCTCTGACAGTTACTGACCTCCCTGTGGAAGTGGATGCAGTGTTTTCTCTAGGATTAGAAATATTCACCTGTAGGGGAGGCCAAGAAAGATGCTTGAGGTGATACCAAGACCGCAGCTTTGGGTCTCTGCTCTGCCTGCCTCAGTGGAGCTTGTGACCCCAGGACGCCAGAGTCACAGTTCACAGCTTAGACCCAACACTGCCCGGGCAGTGACCTGGGATTGCATAGCCCTCCTATGCCTTCATTTTTAGAACTCTAAAGGTGGCACAATAGTAACAGTAGTGTCAGAATTTTCACAAGAGTTAAATGGGTTAATATAGGTAATGAGCTCACACAGTTCTGGACATACACCCAAACCCTTGTTACGATCACATCTCTCTCTCTAACTCATTGCTGCCTCAGAAACTGCGATACTAGGACCCATGCTTTCAAAACGTGTAGACAGTGTTTTTGAGGTGCTTGCCAGGTGTAAAGCAAAAGCAATTCCATTTGGGAAGAGTTGCTAAAACCTGAAATGTGCGGAAGAAGTTGTGGGTGAGTGGCCCAGGATCCTGAGATTTCACCATGAAGGTGCTGGAATGCTGTTAAACTGGCCTCTATTGGGCCTTTCTGCACTAAACAATAGCTCCTCATTGAAAGCTTCACTCCAACAGAAATTGGATGACATAAAGTGAAACAGAGGTTCATATTTTTTCCTTCACCATGATAGGTAAATCGGGGCATGTGTGGTTCATGGTACACTGAATACTAAATGATGGTGACACATTTTGTCACCCAGCAGCCAGCCATCATGGCAGGTCCTGTGGAAGAACTTACTGAGCCTCACGATCAGCCCCATGGCCTAGGAAGCAGGCCCAGAGCCCAAGAACTGACCCAAATCTTGCAAGTCTTCTCTCTGAAAGATAGGCACTGTACTTTTTTTTTTAAGTAAAAATTTAGTTTTCCATAGTGCACAAGTAGATAAGAACAACAAATACTGTCAACTGAATGGCATGCCACTTACAATAGCCCAAAGTCTTAAAAGTACCAACTTACTTAACCAAAAACCATTATAGAATACAAGCTCATCTTGACTTGCTGGGTATTGGACATATTTAGGGCATTTCATTGTAGTTTTGGGGCAGTATGATTAGTGTTTTGGAAATCACTGTTATATAAGTAGAGACAAATCAAAATGGTTGAAATTGTCTAGGGTGATAATACTGTCTTCACTTCAGTTTTATTTAAAATCATTCTTTTTTATCAATCCCAGGAATCATGTTGTTTATTGAGGGGATTTTGAATGAGCACTTTTCCCCTCAACATGGCATTGGGGTGTGATTTTCTTAATACTCTGTGAAAGGCGTATACAGTTCTACTTCTCCTTGGCACAGCTTCCTGTGCCTTCTCTGCTCTGTGCAGTCAGCCTGGCGAGGCAGCGCCTTCCTGGGCCTTCACAGCTGACTTCTGGCCGGTGCTGTCCTCAAGGAAGTAGACACCATGTCTCTACTTGTGTTCCCAGGGTGGATGCTGCCTCCCTCTATCATCATGGAGCCCTTTCCTCTGTGACCTCCTGACATGCGTATGGCAGCTCTGCCAGCCGCGCTGCATTACAGGACAGTGCAAGCCCCTGGGATCCGTCTGGGCTGACACCCTCAGGGCTCAGTTGGGCCACCTCTGGGCATCCCAGGCCGAAAGCCAGCCCGTGGTCGTGAATTTCCCTTGTCTAGCACCCAAACGGACATACCCATTGTTTCTCAGGGACGGCTCTCCGTGAATGTGGAGTGTGTGGTTGTCGCAGGTGTACCAGTGTGTCCCACGGGGCATGGGGGAGGATAGAACACTGTTGGGCTGTGGTGCAGAAGAGGGTCAGGGTCTTTCTGGCATGGGCAAGGAGAAGGGCTTGGGGCCATGGCGTGGGGCTGGAGCAGCAGGAGGGTGACTGCTCAGTCAGGGAACCCCTCAAGCCTGGGGTCCCCAGAACATCCACCATGTCCTTCACAGCACCTCTGTGCCAGAAGAAAGAACTGGGAGGGCAAAGTCCACTGAGCAGTGAGGGCCCATGGGGCTCTCCATGTGGGATGTGGGGGCTTCTGCAAGTCATCGCTTTTCATTTGAAATGTCAGCCAGGCACTTAGCACAGATGAAGCACTGTTCGCAAAGTCGCCATTTTAAGAAATGCTTTGACTTGTTTAGAAATAGCACAGGTGAGAGGGACCTGCCAGGTGTAACTCACTTAAAAGCGAGGCCAGGCAAGGAGGTTCAAACTTGTAATTTTGACCACTGGGGAGGGTGAGGGAAGAGATCGCAAGTTCAAGACCAGCCTAGAAAGATAGTGAGACTGCCTCGAAATGTAAACACAGAGGCCTGAGGTGCAGCTCAGTGCTGAGGGATGCGGCCAGTGCACACGCGGTTCAGTGCCCAGCATCACAGAAGCAAAAGGCACGTCACAGCTTTATGTACGGAAGGAACCACGGAGCCACAAAGACTAACTGTAGTGATGTTTATGTGAAAGGAGTCCTGCACCACACTGAAACCTGAACTTTCTTAGAGGGATCGCTCTGAAACAGACTGATGCTTGGGGTTTACTTCAGCATTAACTTCTTTTTTTTTTGAGACTGGGTCTAACTTTGTGGTTCAGGCTGACCCTGAGCTCAGCCTCAAACTCACATCACAGCAATCTTCCTGCCTCTGTCTCCCAAGTGCTGGGATTACAGGCGTGAGCCACCATGCCAGGCCCTGTGGTATGTGGTACCGATTGCTGCTGGGCGTGAGTCTCCACACCCAGTATTGTATGTGGTTAACTAGGGATCGAACCCGGGTCTTTGTGCTTGCAAGACAGGCGCCAGAATCACTGAACTAAATCCCCAGCCCCAGCATTAACTACTTAAAATACAGTTTGATGGAAGTAAAATGTATATCTGGGAAGTTGCTCATAGTTTCAGAGAAAAAACAGGGCCCTGTGCACATGTTTGTCTGTGCATGTGTGTGTGCACAGTCTAGTCTGTCTGACCCCTATACACTTTCCCACTGAGTATGTAAGTCACCAGTGACAGAAACATATATGTCATGTGGAGACCAGGACTCAGGATCCACAGGCTAGGGGACCTGCTGTCTGCTGAGAGCCTCTCCCCATTCGTGGATGATGTCTTCTCATTTCTCTATGTGGTAGGAGGAATGAGGAGACTCCTGGGAGGACCTTGTCACTTCTGGAGGCCGCCCCTCCACAGGATCTGTCAGGTCCCAATGTAGGGATGGATTCTGGAGAGCCCCAAGCCTGTAGCACATGGCTGTTCCATTAGGGCTTGGAATCCATGCACATATTCTTCCATCAGTGTTTCTCGGTTTGTGTTTTGAATCCACGTGTGTTGGGATAGTGAAGCCAGGCCACAGTGTATTCCACAGGAGCAGGCCATGTCCTGGCCCCACACAAGTTCTTGGCCTTTTACACTTGCTCTCAGCTTTGCTGGGTGTACAGTGTGTGCAACCTCTTCTCCATCTCACTTGGCTCCCGGGACTTGCACCTTATTGTGAATGATACACAGGGAAAGATTCAGCCTCTCCTTCCAGGTTTTCTGCTTGTCCGACTTCTCTTGCTCACTTCTTGGTATCATTTTTGGGCCCTTCTCTGCCCATCACATTGTGCTTGTCTTGGCTACAATTTCTTTTTACTGGAAGAAGAGAGAGCTTTACTATGGATGTTCCCCAAGTCCTTTTCTGCTGCAGAGGCAACTGGGGAAGACAGGCCACAGTGAGGCCTTCATCCACCCTTCATTAGATAGAGGAAGTCATAGTTCCAGGTGTCTTTACTGCTGTGTTTGGAAACCTTGTCATTGAAATGGTTGTGGAGGGCCATGTCCAAGACAGGCCAGGCTCAGAGCGGAGCCAGAAGCTGTATGTCCAGGTGCATGAGACGTGTTCCTGTGCCTCTGATCACCACGTGAGGTGATACGTTCCTAAATTATTACTCTAAAATACAAGATTTTAAAGACCATCAGATTGGCCGTATTCCCCCTGTGAATAATGAAATGTTGGGGAGAGTGCCCCGCACCCTGCCGACACTCTGCCATCTCCAGAGCCATCTTCAGCCACGTGATGTTTGCACATCACTGTGTCCTGGCCCCCACTCACCCGTTCCCTGTGTTTCCTCCCCATCACCCTCATGAGCAGAAAACCCCGGCAGCCACATCGCAGAAGGTCCCAGCAATCAACTGGGTACCCAAGGTCCGTCCTCAGTGCTCTCCACATGGGACCTACGCTGTCTCCAGGCCTGAAGAGAGGATTTCCCTGACAACTGTAGCTGAGACAGGCACAATGCTACGGGCAGGGAAAGGGCCCAAAAGTGACACCTTTGCTTCCTGCTGGTTCTAAACATGTGAATGCTGACTAATTTTCCAGAATCACTTGCCCTTTGAATTCATGTTTATCTCATGCTTTGTCAAAATTATCAAAATATTTCCTTTGAGTATCTTTACCTTTATGGTGAGACTTCCAAAAAACAAAACAATTGTACATAATAAAAATATAGGAATTATCTTTTCAAGGACAGTATCAAAGCCAAAAAGCTAATTTCATATATTTAAGTTGTACAGCAGATTGCATAGCCATTTAGCCATAGATTTTACACGTGTTTGCCGTCATTGGGGAAAATTGCATCCTTCTGTTCAAAACTCCAGCTCTCAGATGAAGCGACTTTCTACTAGTCGTGGCTATTGATTTATGGTCTTTTATGTGTGAGACACTTGAGTGTGGGAGGAGGTAGGGTGGGATGCAGATGTGGCATTTAGGGTCTTACGATTCTGAAGGGCCATTTCCATTGAGAGGCAGCACACATATGTGCCAAACATTTTAAAGCCCATATGGGATCGAAAGTGGAGAGTCCTGGCAGCGACATTCTCAACCTAAGCAGAAGTTCAGTGAAATGTTTTGTATCTATCAGGTTATTACATGATATGTGAAATCCTGTTTCGTGGTGAGGGTTAGTGTATTAATAGTGTGTGACCAGAATCTAAACACTGAAGGAAAAGCAATTGGGTTGACATTTTCCTGTGATAGAAATGAGAGTCATTCCTTTTCGGTCTCAAATGCCTTCCTTGAAGAACTGGTGCGGCATGATCTAAGGAGCGGGATGGGGCTGTGGTCTGATTCCTCTGTGGGAGTGTGGCTTGTGGAGCCAGCAGAAGGGGACTGGGTCGGGGAGCCCAGCGCGGCAGGCCCACTTCGTTTGTGCACCTTTGATTCTCTCTGACGGCTGCATGATTAATTCAAAGATGTATTGATTTTCCTCTTCTCTGCTCCAGCCACTGAGCTGGTTTTGCTGACAGGCTGGTGTGGACTGAGGTGGTCTGATGGGCGAGAGCTGCCGCGTCCGTCCCTGTGCTCGGGAACACACACTTCACACTGAGTCGCTGCGAGCGAGTGGGCGGGCGTGCACAGGATGGGCACAGTCCACACACTTCCTGTGCCAGGCCACAGTCTGGAAGTAACTGAGAGACTGACTGGGTTTATGTGTGTGCACGTATGTACGTGCAAGCATTTATGCCTGTATAATTGGGGGGTGGCTATGGCTTTTTGGCTTTTAGTAACAAACATTAGCCAACCTTTAGTTTTTTTTTGTTTTTTTTTTTAATGTCTTCATAGTTTTGAGGATTCCCAGGGTAGGAGGGTAGCACAATTGGCAACTGTGGAGATGCGTAATGGGGTTGAGAGGTCCATTTTTTTCTCCTCTTTGATCCTTTGTGTATGTCTAACATACACCATAATGAAAAATGAGGGAAGGTCTGTGTAACCAATCACACTATTCACTGACGCTGCAGAATACAATTGGACTCCAGCCCTTGGACGCCATCAGCCCAGGACGATTATGGATGTCACACTTTAAAAATTAATGACACATTAAGTTGAAGTGTTATTTGCCTGCCAGTTATGAGCTCCGAAATTCCGGAACAAGGCAAAACAAAGCAGACACTCCTTTAAATCAGTGAGGCTTTTCCACAGTGAGCGTCTTTCCTCACTTCACTATGTCAGACAGCTCCGACCAGCCTTTCCCGAGCTGTGTCCATGGAGATTAATAGGATAGAGAGCAGGTTACGTGGATTCTAGGCTCAGAAAAATTTAGGAGACACGTATCAAGCAGTCACAGCATAGTTTCAAGTGTCAGGAATCCTAGAGGCTTCATAGCAGTTTTTCTTTTTAATTAATTTTACTTTGTGTTTTATTTTCCTAGATTTCTTTAGTAGTCTTAGAATATCACTGCTTTCAGGGCCAGGAATTTAGCTCAGTGGTTCTGGTGCCTGCCTTGCAAGCACAAAGTTCTGAGCTCGATCCCCGGTAACCACATACAACAATGCCAGGCATGGTGGTTCATGCCTGTAATCCCAGCACTAGGGAGGCAGAGGCAGGAGGATTGCTGTGAGTTCCAGTTTTTCCTGGGCTACATAGTGAGCTCAGGGCCAGCCTGAACTACAAAGTGAGACCCTGTCTTAAAAAAAAAAAAAACCCAAAACATAAAACAAACAACAACAAAAAAAACCCCCACTGTTTTCAAATGTGAGGCTTCTCACACTGACTTATAGAAAACTGGGCTCTCTTAAGCCTTGGGCTCAGTGGTTAAGGGCCAAGTGCGGGTTACATGTTTCACAGGGCAGAACATCATGTATAGGTAGAATGAATCTAAATGTCTTATTTTTGCAGACTAATTTGTGGATGCACTGGGCTTTTCCTGGCCTCTGAATCTACGTTGTGCCTTTTTGGTTATCATTTTTTTCTCCACTGTGACAGAACAAAGCACCATCAGGGCCACTACCTCTGAATGGCCCGGGTGTGGGTGGACAGCAGAGATGGCGCAGACAGGGTACTGACCCGCAGCAGGTCCTGGGAAAAGTGGGCCAGCCTGTGAGGACAAGGCCATGGAGCAAGGACCTCCCTGCTCTAGTCCTACACAGGCAACAGCCAACTTTGGAGCATGGGCCTGGGACCCCTGTGATGAACGCAGCGCAGAGCAGGCGGGAGCTGGGGGCAAAGGCACTGAGAGGCATGCAGTGAGCAGACCAGACACAGGCTGAAAGGAGGAGGACGGGTGTGGGGTGTCGGCGGGGTGTGAGGTGAGGGGGACAGCAGGGGAGACCCGAGTGAAGGAGCCATGCAGTCCGCGGCCCTCTGTCCACAGAGGGAAAGCTCTGCGAGCTGAGCCCTTGCGGCTGTGCTTTGTCGGCCCCTCCTGTTGGAGCACTTTCCTTGCTTCTGTTTCGCACGGGCTTTCTCTTCCCTTTCCCTGCCTTGTCCCAGCATCACCTGCTTCTTGCTGATGAACTTCAGTCTTCCAAAACAAAGGAAGGTGAAGACCTTGGACTTCTGAAGCTTACAAGGGAGGTGTGGAGCCTGAGCCCAGTTGCTCCACTTTGTGTGGTCGCCATGTCTGCATCTCTCAACCCCGCTGAGGCACTATCCTGGTCCGGCTGTTTATTTCAGCCACTAAGCTGTAAAGCACCCAGAGCCCTGGGCCCTGCTGGGCACTAACTTGGGTCCTCCCAAAGAGACCCAGCTTTGGACATGACTGTTTTGGAGGTGGAGGAGTTAGAGGAGGGGAAGGCCAGTGAGCCCTGATCCAGGAGGACTGGTGTCTTTCTAAGGACAGAGCAGCTTCTTGTTGCCATACAAGGTGGTGGCTGACTGCAAGCCAGAAGGGAATCTTGCCAGAAGCCATCTTGGCTGGAGACTTGAGGTTGGGCCTCTGACGTCCAGAGTGGCAAGAAGGCTACTTCTGGCTTAAAGTGACTGGGTCTCCCTCTGCTCTTGGACCTGACATTATTTCTGAGAATCCCTGTCTTCTATTCTCCTTCCGATCAGTGCTCAATTTCTGGAGCTCTTTCAAGTAGTCTGATTCATCTTTCTACATTTAAGCTGTTTCTCCGTTTTCCCCATGGTCACTTCTGACTTTATTCATGTTGCAGTGTGAAAGGTTTTTTGTTTTTTTTTCGTGCCAGGACCTCAACCTTTGCTTTGGTAGAAATTCTCTAAATCTCTTCTACCTTTTACAGTTCCCAAACTTTGAATCATTTGCTTTGCTCCCTTTGATCTCTCTCCTCCAGTATTCCTCTGTTAGGGGAGAACATAAATTTTCTCCTAAAATTATACAATTGGAAGAGTGAACTTTGCTGTCTTCTCACGAAAGCTCCGTGAGTTTGTCCTGTGCTTGTGTGGCTCACGAAGGCTTGAGAGTGAGCCACTGGCTTCCAGCTGGCCTCTGCTTCCACGTGCAAATGCCATTCCCAAGCCATGTGGCTCCTGCCTGGACTGGAGTGCACTGTCTCATAAGGAATGGTGCTACTGCTGGATGCAGCCCCGGGCTCTTTTTGCACACAAGTCCCATGGAAAGGGTTTTACACTAAACCTGTGCCCTGCTCGCTCCAGCTGACTAGGCTTCCATTAGAGCCTGAGTTGCCCTGTGCAAAGCTGATGGGGAACTACTTGTGCAAATAAATTATTAAGGAGGTATTTGCACACTCATGTTCACAGCAGGTTTATTCACAAAAGTCACTAGGTGGAAATAGCCCAGACATCCCTGCCCAGGTGCATGAACACGGGACGTGTGCAGACACGAGGTGGACTAGTACTCAGCTCTGAACAGGACGCACTCTGGTACCTGCTGCGGATGTCATGCTGTGTGCAGTGTGCCAGTCACACAGCGGTGGGGCCTGCAGTCATCACTTTCTGAGAGATAGACAGCGGACTGTGGTCTGCAGAGGCTGGGAGGGGAGAGGTAAAGGGGTTTGACTGATATGTCTGCAGCTTGCGTTTTGCAAGGTGAAGTGTTTCTCATGACATCTGCTGCTGGTACTTTCCTAACATCCAAACATGGGTGACACTTTGGCACTGCATCCGAAGAGAGGAAGAGGGAGAGAGGAAAGTTTCCTTTCGTGTTTCTTTTACTACAATTGAACAATTCTTGTATCTTTTCTCTTTAAATAATTATTACATGGAGAAGTTGATTTTGTTCTAAAGATCTAGATGGATTTCCTGCAGTCAACTTAAGTGGTAGCACTGCATTTTACTCAGACAGTCAAGCTCATCCTAAGATTTATTCTATCTTAGAACTTTTTAAAAGCATGTCATTGATGATATGAAATGTGGCCCGGTTTTATTGCAGGCTTATTTCTGGAGTGAGCACTTAGAAAATGAAAGATGGCTCATCAGTAGGGTTAAAAGTGATGCTGACCTTTGGGGAACCTGCTTTGGTTCCTGCACAGATGCAGTTGGGGCTACCACCCTGGGAGCCCCGTGAGTGCTTGCCCAGCAGGTTGTCCTGGGCTGTGCGTGCTCCAATTTCCCCGCGGGCATGTGGCGGAGCAGGCTCTCCCAGACGTGAACACTTGGCTATGTAACAGTCAGGTACCAGGAGCTTTTCTCAGCTGCTGAGAGTTTTTCCTCAGAGTAAATGCATGAGCAGAAAATGGATGTGAGATGGAACAAGAGAGGTAGAAGGAGTTGTCCAGGGTCTCACAGCACCGTTCCCAGTCTGGGTGCTAAATCACACAGTGGCCAGCTAGTGAACCCCTGCTCCATGCAGACTTGGGCCTTGGTTTGACTTTGTTTTATTTTATGATGAATTAATGAATTGGTTGAGTTTTGTGGTGGTAGGGAGTGACTCCAGGGCTTATACTGAAATACATCCCCCCATATATTTTTTTCTTTTAGACACGGCTTTGCTAAGTTGTTCAGTTGCCCAGTATGGATTCAAACTTGCATTCCTCCTATCTCAACTTCCCAGTGTGCTGGCATGATGGGTGTGTCGCTGTGCCCAGCCCTTTGGCTTGGTGAGCAGAACCAAGAGTAAGAGAGATGCACAATCCAAGGGCTCCATGGCCTCGCCACTCTCTGCGGCACAGGGCAAAAGGCTTGTCTCTTCTTCCTGGGTGCATTCCTGGCCACTTTTACTAGATGGACACTTTTTAGCCTGTTTCTGCACATTATTTTTTCAAATCACTATGTCTTGAGAAAGAAAGCAGAGTCCCCTGGCATCTCTGGGTGGCCTGGCATCACCCACATTTCACGAGTGAGACTTGGTAATCATTTGCTTTGGAAAGGATGCAGTGTCTGATGTCATAGACTGTTTCTGATGATGCAAAGAGACAAAGTCCGGCTAGTCTTGGTGACAGCACAAGGACAGTGAGCATGTCTGCACCAGCAGCAGGAGGATGGGGTGGGTGAGGAACTCACCTTGGAGGGAAGTTGCCATGGTGGGCTAACTCTGGCACCTGGGTGATTAGGGTTCCAGGGGGTCATGGGGTGGGTTCTTGCCATGGCGCTGGTGACAGATGCACATGAGTGTAACTATCGATATGTAGAGAGAAGCTGGTCAGAGACTCACAACTTAAGCACTGAATTGCATTGCCTTTGGTTTGCAGCAGAGAAGTGAGTTTAGAACCGGTCTAGACTTTGGGTTGTGAGGAACAAGCAGGGCCAAGTGGTTGTACCCAGGCAGGAGGGAGCTCAGGGGGGCACACAATGCCTGGCTGTGCCCCTTGGGGTGGTGAGCAGCAGCCTGGCCCTGGTACATCTGCCAGTAGGACACACACACTTGTACTCACACACACTGTGGTACACTGCACACTCGCCACACACATATTCATGAACACACACATGCACACACACACACCAGTAGAGAACACATATGCATACACTGACAATGGAGAAAGCTCTAGGCATCCAGAGTCTCTGCTGTGGGTGCCAGAGACCCAAGCTCCTTCTCCACCTCTATGCTGTACCCTGTGCTGCAAACCCATACTCCCCTGGCACAGGCTTGTGCACAGGTGGGTTGACCCACACAGGATAGCAGGGCTGCACTGTGGAGAGGCCTCTTATGGGCTGCAGAGCCCACTTAGGAAGGAGGCGCCCCCCTCCACCTGCACACCCCACCTCCTGTGACGTCTGCTGTTAGAGGGGTGCAGAGCATGAATTTGAGGGACAGGGGCTTTTGTCCCAAGTTCAGAAGACTGAACTAGCCCTATGGGGATATTTTGGGTGAAGCTAAGGCTTGCAAGAGTGTATCATCGCTTGTCTTCTGTGGTGCACGCAGGGTCCCGAGGCTGAGCTCTGCCTTTTCAACTTCTGCCTGCCGAGTGAAGGGAACACGGTCAAGATGAAGCTGGGACTGGTTATGCTCCTCAAAACATGCACTGAAACGAGCATATCTGTTTGGAAATGAATTTTGATAGCCATCATGAGGGGAAAAGACTCTTTGAAATGGAAGTCAAGATCCCAATTTTGCGTTTTTCCAGAAAACATGGCTAGCATTCATGACCTGATTTATCCTTCCGTCTGTCCTCTGGGTTCTCAAGTTCTGAGCTTCTGTCTTCCATCTTAATGTCCTTATGCTACACCCTTGAGGGTCTGTGTAGCACAGGCTCCAAGGCCTTCTCCGGGGTCTGCAGGGGGCTGCTGCTGGAAACTGATGCTCTGCTTCTGCATGGGCAAACAGGACTTTGACGAACATGAAAAAGAATATTCTGTTAGGAATATTTTAAGTCATGCAAAGTTTCAATTTTCCAGTTTTATTTACTACACTGCACTGCTTTTTGCCTGTTTCTTTGTCATGGAGGAAACTTTTAAAAATTCTCTTTCTGGGGGTCGGGGAGTTAGCTCAGTGGTTCTGGCGCCTGTCTTGCAAGCGCAAGGGCCTGGGTTCCATTCCCCGGTAACCACATACCATACTGGGCGTGGAGACTCACCCCAGCAGCAACCAGTACCACATACCACAGTGCCGGGCGTGGTGGCTCACGCCTGTAATCCCAGCACTCGGGAGGCAGAGGCAGGAGGATTGTGATGTGAGTTTGAGGCTGAGCTCAGGGCCAGCCTGAACCACAAAAGCGAGACCCTGTCTCAAAA